>CM008282.1:44059438-44495930 GCA_002319775.1 Fagopyrum tataricum
TAAGCCGATTAGGGTTTCATACGCCGAGCATTTCCTCTTGGGGTGCACCGGTCCTCTTCGTTAAGAGAAGGACGGATCTTTGAGACTATGTATCGATTACCGGGAGTTGAACAAAGTCACCGTCAAGAACAAGTACCCGTTACCGCGCATTGACGATTTGTTGGACCAGTTGCAGGGAGCCTCCGTATTTTCACGTATCGATTTGAGATCGGGATACCACCAGCTTAGGGTGAGGGATGAGGACATACCGAAGACGGCATTCAGGACGAGATACGGCCACTATGAGTTTGTCGTGATGCCATTCGGGCTCACGAATGCACCTGCCGTCTTCATGGAGTTGATGAACGGCATCTTCATCGACTTCCTGGACCAGTTCGTGTTGGTATTTATTGACGACATCTTAGTCTACTCCCGGAGTAGAGAGGAGCATGAGGGACACCTAAGGATGGTACTTCGAGTCCTCCAGGATAGAGAGCTTTATGCTAAGCTCTCTAAGTGTGAGTTTTGGATGTCCGAGTTGGCATTTTTGGGACATATAGTTTCCACCGAGGGTGTCATGGTCGACCCGGCGAACATAGAGTTTGTTTCCTCGTGGCCGCCTCCTAGGACGGTCAAGGAGGTGTGCAGTTTCTTGGGCTTAGCGGGTTACTACCGCCGCTTTGTTGAGGGTTTTTCTCCGTGATTGCACGACCGCTCACTTCCTTGCTGAGGAAGTCTACCAGGTTCGTCTGGTCCGAGCCTTGCCAGCGCAGCTTTGAGGAGCTGAAGAGGAGGTTGACCTCCGCTCCTGTGTTAGCCCAGCCTGAGGGCATAGAGGACTTTGTGGTATATAGTGACGCCTCCAAGCTAGGCTTGGGGTGTGTCTTGATGTAGAGAGGTAGGGTCATTGCGTACGCGTCTCGGCAGCTGAAGCCGTACGAGGAGAACTACCCTACCCATGATCTCGAGCTAGCGGCAGTGGTTCACGCCTTGAAGATCTGGCGACACTAATTTCACGGGGCTACGTGTCAGATCTTCACAGACCATAAGAGTTTGAAGTATATATTCACTCAGCGGGAGTTGAATAACCGCCAGAGGAGAAGGCTGGAGCTCCTCAAGGACTTCGACTTGGAGATTTTATACCATCCCGGGAAGGCGAACGTAGTCGCCGATGCTTTGAGTAGGAGGACACCTCGGGAAGGGGTGATAGCTCGGCTTACAGTTCAGCCTCAGCTACAGAGGGATTTGATGGGCTTAGAGTTGGATATCCGATTTCAGGGTACGGACGGTCGTTTGTCCGAGTTGGAGGCATTACCTGACCTGTCCAGAGAGATCCTGCAGAAGCAGGAGAGTTGTCCTATTTTGATGAGGATCCGGGACAGGATGTCCCGAGGAGAGGCACCACAGTTTGTCACGGGAGCAGATGGGTTGTTGAGACGTCACGGACGTATTTGTGTACCGTCGGATCAGGAGCTGAGAGAGCGGATATTGCAGGAGGCCCATTCCACACCTTACTCAATGCACCCAGGCGCGAGTAAGATGTACCAGGACCTTAGGAGATCCTATTGGTAGGGCGGGCTCAAGCCCGATGTAGCTAGATATGTGGCCCGATGCGCGACCTGCCAGCAGGTCAAGATTGAACACCATCGACCCGGAGAAGAGCTTCACCCACTGCCCGTGTCGCAGTGGAAGTGGGAGGACATATCTATAGACTTCGTGACCGGCATGAGACCTAGTAGGAGCTTTGACGCGATATGGGTGGTAGTAGACCGGCTGACGAAGACCGCACGTTTCATTCCTATACCGGAAACGTGGCCGGTGAGTCGTTTAGCCGAGGAGTTTACCCGTCAGATTGTGAGACTACACGGAGTCCCAAGGACCATCATCTCGGACAGGGACGGGCGTTTTACCTCGAGGTTCTGGCAGCAGGTACAATCCGCCCTAGGTTCGAGTCTCCATTTCACCACCGCATACCATCCCCAGACCGACGGCCAGTCTGAGCGGACTATTCAGACCTTAGAGGATATGCTTCGAGCGTGTGTACTAGACTGGGGCCAAGTATGGCCAGATCATCTCCCGTTGGTTGAGTTTTCGTATAATAACAGCTGGCACGCTTCGATTGGGATGGCATCGTATGAGGCATTGTATGGACGGAGATGTCGTACTCCCTTGTGTCGGGACGAGCCCGGGAGCTCTAGCATTGTAGCACCAGATCAGGTACAGCACGACATGGCGAGAGTCGCTTTGATTCGGGCGAGGATGTTGACTGCGCAGAGCCGTTAGAGGTCGTATGCGGATAAGAGGCGTAGACCTCTCGAGTTCAGGGTAGGAGCTCAGGTCTGGTTGAGGGTGTCACCGACACGGGGCGTTAGGCGATTCGGCATTAAGGGGAAGTTAAGCCCCCGATATGTCGGACCATTTGAGATTTTGGAGAGAGTCGGTGAGGTGGCATACCGGTTAGCATTGCCACCGCGGTTGGAGGGTATACACCCGGTCTTTCATGTCTCTCAGATGAGAGAATACATACATGACCCGAGACACGTCATTAGTCATGAGGACCTAGTGGTCGAGCCGGACCACACATTCGCAGAGCACCCGATAGCGGTCTTAGGGCGGAGTACGAGACGCCTTCGATCGAAGGAGATACCGATGCTTAGGATCCAGTGGTCGAGGCGAGGAGCCGACGAGGCTACATGGGAGATGGAAGATAGTATCCGGAGGAACTATCCCGAGTTTTATGCAGACCTAGCCACATCGATAGGACCGTCGGGTTAGTCCCGAGACCTTTCTTGTTTGCTTTTTATGATATGTGTTTAGTGGAGTTACGTGGACCTTACGAGGTCATGTTGTGTTTCTATACATAAGCTTGAATTGGAGATGACAGTATACCTTTTATGAGTTGTACGGGATTACGAGGCGGATATATTGGAGAGTATTGGGTTTAGCAAGTTTCGGGACGAAACTTGTTTTTAGGGGGGTTAGATGTAACGCCCGGAATTTTAGAAAACGAATTACCGTGTTATTCCTATTTTCCGTAAATTATTTCTACGGGAATATCCGACTTTTATTTCCGACCCGTAACCCGTAAATAAATTTTTACGAGAATGTCGGAAAATATTCCGACCCGTAACAACCGTTACGGAACTAGTTTAACGAGTTTTGATTCCCGTTCCTTTTATTCCTTTTTTTCCTTTCTTTTCCTCCCTTTTCTTTCTTTTTCTTTTTGTTTTAATTTTGTTTTAATTTTTTTTTTGGGAAGCAGCTTCTTCCCGCCCCCAGCCGGCCGTCCCTAGCGCCTAGCCTGCAAGGCCCCTTCTCCACGCGAGCTAGCCGCCCGCCTAGGCCTGCAGGGCCTGCAGCACCCGACCCCCTCGCCCGTCCCCGCTCCCCTACAGCAGCACCCCTCGGCCTTGCCCTGGCCTCTCCCTCACTCCCCTCTTCTCTTCCTCCTCTCCTCGTGGTTCCCCTCCCTCACCCCACGCCCGCCTACACCTTCCCTTCTCTTTCCCCGCTCTTCCACTCCTCAGAGCTGCCCCGCCACTAGAGCGAGCCGCCGTTGCTGCCTTGCCCCGCCGGAACCACCTCCCCTTCCTCCTGCAGCCTTCCCTCGTCATCCTCCTCTGTTTTGGATCGAAGTTGCCGGAGACCACCACCACCGGAGCCAGCCGCCTGCCTAGTGACGCCGGGGGAGCGCCTGAGCTTCTGCAGTCGCCACCGTGAAGAAACCGCAGCCGGAGCCACGCCTTCGTTCTCCCACGCCCGACGATCTCCTCTCCATCTCTCTCACTTCTCTGCCGCCACCGGGAGCCACCACCGCCAGAGAAGAGCCGCTGTCATCGGGACGCCCTCGCCTTGGGCCGTCGAGGGAGGTCATCGCAGCCCCGCCGCCGCTGGAGTCGCCGGAAAACGCGCAGAAACCGGCCGGCCAAGCTTCCCAATAACTACAGTCGCCCCCTCTCTTTTGGTATAATTACCATTTTGACCCTCAGTTTTACGATAATTACAAAATATGCCCAGAGTTTTGAGTTATTGCAGTTTTGACCCAGATTTCTGAAATTGTTGCATTTATACCCTCTGTTGGATTTTTGTCGGAAATTGCCCCAAGGTTTAATTACGGTTTTGACCCTTATGACTTAAGAAATGTATATTTGCCCCGGATAATACGTTATCGAGTTTTAACCTCGGAATTTAGGAACGAATCTATATTAGGTCGATATATAATATTCGATGATCAATTTAGCGTATGGGCTAAATTGTGTAGTATCATGATAGGTCGGAATTTGCATAACTTAGTGGAAATGCCAAGTAGCGGGTTTTTATGATACCTTGTTGTGAACAAGTTGAGTATTACTTCCCAAGGGAAGCGTGAGCGTTTTGTGAGATAGCATTTGGGACGAGGTAAGTCTTCGGACTTACTTAGCTCGTATTTTATGTATTAGTATTGCTGTGTGTTGGGTGGTGTGTGTTATTTTATAACGATGAAACCGGTAATTAGGACCACCGACTTTATATATATGTTTATATTGGCCCAAGTGTATGAGAACGGGCGGTGACAATACTGCCTAGCCCATAGTGAGGTCTAGGGGATTCTCGGCGACTAGCCCGGCGGGTTAGATGGACGGATGCATCCGTACCATTCCTTGCCGGTAAGTAGGGACCGAGGCGAGACCATTGGGATCTCGTGTCACAAAGGAAGTTGAACTAGATTGGAATATGACTTAATAATAAAGATAAGGAACCGGACTTGTGTGATTTATGTTTTGTGTATGAGTGTGTTTGTGCCTTCACCGTTTTTCTAATGCCTAGAATATTAGCTAACGGTTTTAAACCGTTTGTGTAGATGGCTTGCAGGTTAGGGATGCCGTCGAGTAGGGTGGAGGAGTGGACAGCCAGGGTCTCCGTACATTATAGGACGGGGATGTTCTGAGTCATTTCATGTTGTTATTTATGGATATTGTCGTATGTTAGAATTCGGATTTATTTACGTTGTTTTGAGGACTAGGCTGAGTTTCCAAGTTGTAGTTTCGTACTTCTTGTTTTCGCATACTTTAAAAACATATTTGAGTTTTCGACCTTTATCTGTTTGACGGTGAATAAAGGGATTTGATATTTCAAACTCAAATGGATCGGGATTGAAGATCTTATTAGCCTAAATTAAACTAGCATTTGGGTTGACCAAATTATACAATCGTGCATATCTGGAAATTTAATGATCCGATCTATAATAATCTGAAAACAAAATGATTTGTAGATTAATGATCTAAATCTTAGTTGTGTCGGAAGTTATCGGATCACCGGATCAAGATTAATAATGACTTAAATGGGAAAGTAATCCTTCAATAATCCATATAAGTAAGCAACTTAACTACCCGATTTTAGTTTTTCGATTTCTATTACCCGATTTTGTTGTTTGATTTTGTTACAAGATACACGTAATAACCGGAAAATTTATATATTTATTTTATTAATTTGGAATTCAATTCGTATATCCGAAGAAACAAACCGAACCAAACCGGTCCATTAATTAGACCGACCGGCCCGGAGTCTTGCTCTATTTTTAAATCTCGACCGAACCAACCTACCTCCTTCTCCTTGTGGGCCGGCTTGTGATGTCAGTCCTCTTGGTTCACCGTTGTCGGCCCAACGATCAAGGGAGAAATACGCTTGCTTCATCAACTACGACCGGAAACTCAACGTTCGACACATTAATGAAGAAGTAACCGACTCTAGCTTTGAAGACGAGATTAATGGCGGTACTGAATACACACCGGTTTACTCACAACTCCCTCTCAACCTAACTCTTCCTCTCCCACTCTAGATTCTGACAATCGACACTGACACCGCCCTCCTAGGGCCACAAGGAAGAGAGTACACCACACTACAAGCCAACAAACCTCTCTCCCTACCCCTGCCCGACATCACCTTACCAGTACACCACTCACCGACGACCCGAGGTGCTCTAAGATAGAAACGACTCACTGCCTTCCGTTGTCGAACCCATTGTGAGCATTTTCTTTCCCTTTTAGCCTGCAACATTGCGTCCAAGGAGCAAAACCTCACCGTCATGCCTTAGTATTACAGGGGACCACTAGAAGAGCGGCAACGAAGCCACCAGACTTGCCTCCTTACTCGCAAAGACGTCGGCGGCGGTAAGTTTCTCTCTCGGTTAACCACTACTCACATCAATTAACGAATAAGAAGAAGAAAGAATAGAAGTGTGGGTATGTTGTAGTGGGGTCTCGAACTTGGGACTGATGCGAGGGATTTTAACATGTATGTGTTTAACAGGAATTGAACACTAGATCTCCAAGCGCCACTGAATTGCCACCTAGTATTGTTTTGCGTCCAAGAGCTCTCAAACCCACGCCTCTAAGCTGCGTAGTTGCCGCCTCCCTTTTTACCCACGGTGAGTTTCGAACTCGCGACACTCAACAACCAATCGGCCAGCCGCTGCCAATCTTTTTTCGGGGGTATGTCTCGAACCTGAAATATGTGACTTCCTTGTTAACCGGGAATTAAACTCAATACTTGTGTGCCATAAGACTCGAACCGGAGACCTCGAGCTACCCTTACCCGCCAGCTGGTGCCCCTTGGTGCCATTAGTACCTCCTTAATCGATAATCCCGGTGCCTTCGGTGAGACTCAAATCCGCAACCTAATTTCCGTTTATAGTTATATATAATTCTGGGATTTAAGTTATAAGTATCTTAGTACCTTTAGTAGTGGAATAAAATAGTGGAAATTATAGAGATTTAGATTGAAATAGAATGTGAGGATATTGGAATGGAGAATTAGTGGTAAGTTAGATAATGGAATCTTGCGAAATCGGAATGACCAGTAGGATGATTCGATCACTTGGAATTGTGGAAATTAAGGAACAGTTTGTATGATAGAAGGAATTGTACTAGATGATGATATGGTACGGAAATGTTGGAGCGGACGTCTCGGTCTGCGAAATCTAGGTCGTAGAGAATGATAAGAGTAGTGATGTTAGATATCCTACTCTGATATTGATAAAATTATAGATCGAGAAGTACTAAGATGTTGACACATCTTATTCGGGAAACTGAGATCACCGACTGGCAGATCGAGAATAACTTTTGAGACCAGTACGGATAAGGTGAGTTCATCGGACTCACTTAGCTATTGTAATAATTTTAAGTGCGTATTAAAGTAGTGTGTATTGTATATTTGTATGTTAAATAAATGAACCAACTATATCATTGCACTTTTATTTCTAAAGAGAGGCCCAAGTGTATTATAATGGGTCTTAGCATCACTGTCCGGCACGTACAAATGGCGATCGAAAGGCTCCCCGCGACCAATCCAACAGTGTATACGGGGAAATACATTGAAACCAGTCCTGCTGGTTTACGGGGACGGGGCGAGGGTTGGAGAATCCTCATGCTACCATGAAAAGTTGAACAAATAGAATGACCAATTTCACCAAATGAAAAGAAAATAACCGGGCCCTTGTTCGTGCATGTTGAGGTGTTTACTACTTTCATTATTTGTGTGTGTGCTTTAGTGGCCTTGTTATTAAAACTGTTAGCTATCAGTTTATACAGTATTGATAGATCTTTCATGTTAGATTTATGCCGAGTAATCGGGAGCAGAGTGGCCAGCTGGGTTTCCGTACTGGGGGTCTTATTTGGGAGTATTTGTTATTTCAGTAATTAGTTTAGAATATATTGCATATTGCATTCCTTGTTAGTATATATGATTGTTGAACCTTGTTATCGCTATCACTGTATTCAAACCTTGTTTTTAAAATATATTTGTCTTTCAATATTTGTGCCTTGTTGTAAGGTCTGAGTCTTTTTGATGTCAAACTAAGGTCGGGACCCATTGTGAGGTTCTAACCAGTGACATCTCATGTTCTCAGAATTTGGGATGTTACAAAACACTTCCTTTTTTAGGTCAATTAGATTTATCTCATTCAATCACTTTTTTTCTTAATTAGTTATAAGGGTATGTATATAGTTAATTGTATACATTAAACCAAAGGGTTCCAGTTTGCCGGTTTCATTACAACAATTATCTCATAATAATCAAATATTTGGTCATTAAAATCGAACATATTCAACTAACTTGGTTAGCAATTACTCTTCTTGGACGGAATATCCGGATTGAAATATCCAACTTATTTAATAAAATAACCTATTTTGGAGATAAACATAAAAACTAACAATTCGGATCGAATATCTAATTCGAATTTTCACATATCCAAATATTCTAAAATCGAATAAGATCAACCTGATATAAAATGACCGGGCAGTCAAATTAGGTCCAATTTCACACCTGTACAAAGCAAACTACAACTAGTAGTTTTACATGGTATTAACCGGATAACCAAATATCCAAATACAAACGGTTTTCACTCAAATCTTGATTTAGGTCTTGTCATTATTCATACAAGTTTCCGGAAAATTTTAGTGGATCGGATAATGATTCATGGATATCCTCTTTATCCCATTTGATCCGATAAACAAAACCTTAATATACTATTATGATTTTAACTGAATTAATTCGGATAATTATCCGTTGATATAGGTATTATGTATGTGTTTGATCCGATACCTAAAACCCTAAAATCCAAGAATGAGAAGTAGGGTTTAGAGTATTTTTGGGTATTAAATAAATTATTTTATTTAAAAATATAATATATGAAAATATCCATCTATACTTATTTACAACATGTGTAAAATTTATTAAAAAAATATGCAAAGTGTACCCAATGATTTGAAGAAATATATACGGCCCAACATATATCAATATTATATATTTCTTCGGATTATTCATCAGATTTCTTAAATTGAATTTTTTAAAATAATTTACCTCTTGGATAAAATGCTTCGCACGGATATGAAAAACGTCACCAACTAGCTGCCCATCTTATTTATTTATAAAGATTAATTCAAAGGGTTAAGCCCAATACACAAATCTTGTAGTTAGTGGGCTTCAAACTCTGAATAACCGGCACTCTCTCCCGCCCTTATACTAGCTGGATTAGTTGAACATATATATTCTATTATTGTTTTCTTAAAGTTATACTCAAAACCAAATGTTAATACATAATCTTAATACACAATGTTAACACACAATATTAATATATAATGTTAATACACAATTTCACAATTAGACAAGTCCAATCAAGTTACAAAAGTCCAATCGAGTTACACAAGTCCAATCAATTTTTACAGGCCCGAGTTACACAAGCCCAATCGAGTTACACAAGCTCAATTGAGTTACACAAGCCCAAAAAGTCCGTCGGTTATACAAGGTCGAGTTACACAAGTCCAAGCCCGATCGAGTTCCACAAGCCCAAAAGTCTAGGTGCCCTTTTGTAATTTGTAAATGTTAGATCATTTTGTGTAATTATAAACTTGGGTCAATTTCTGTAATTAAATTTTTAAGGCAATATTTGCAAACCCATCTTTAAAAATAATGTCTTGTAGAAAAGCAATATTCGTAGGGAATTGTTACCATTAATGCGCAGGGAGAAAGAAATCATACCGTGGAATTATGGACCGTTGTCAAGTAAATTCGATGAAGCTAATCTCACCACGAATAAACGGTACGCATATATAAAGATGATAAATCTTGTGATGTACAAACTAAATCTTATCGGAAAAGATTGTAGCCAATTGTTATTTTGTAGATCTTAATTAATTGAGTATTGCTTTACAAGTTACACGTATAAATCCTTTGGCTAATTTTTTTTTAATCAAATCTGATATAAGATCAAATCATTTTTAAATCGTTTTTAAGATCTTTCTAGGTTTTAATTTAAAGGAAAAAAAATAATAAGATTGAAGATATTAGTTAATGCTTGTCGGAGAAGATTTATCTAAAAAATTTGTAAGAGAAATTTTGATTGTTTGATTTATCTAACAAACAACTTAAATAAAAAGTTAAATTATTTACGCAAAAAGATAATTCAATAATGTGTGAGGAGAACTGACCACTTATTAGACACGATTCATAAGATATCTTGAGGGTTTTTTATTCTTTTTTTAATAGCGATCAAAAAATTAATTTTTTACGTTAAAAACTCAAATGAGAAAAGGAGTAAAACGATTTACGTCAAAATTTGAAAAAGTGTATCCAACAAAATCTTTAAATGTTTGAAGTTTTCGATTTGAAATAAATTAATTTAAAGAAGTTTTCGATTTGAAATAAATAAATTAACGGTAAAGAAAATATAATTAAGATTTTTGGTTTAATAAATAAGCAGGTCAGTGGTGGGTAACAAGTTGGACTTCATTCGAGCCCAATATCTTGCTACGAGGAAAGCTTTTGTTTACCCAGCGAATTAGTTACAGGAAAAATGGAAAGTTCAGGTGCATTGGGAGGCTCTTGAGGGGGTTGGGTCCGGGTAAATACCGATGGGGCCTCTAAAGGTAACCCAGGCCTTGCTGCGGCGGGGGTGTGATCCGGGATCATTGTGGTCAGTGGCTCAAGGGGTTTACTTGCAATATTGGTGTTGCTTCAGCTCCTGTGGCGGAGCAGAGGGAAGGGTATAGGCGAGTTAGTCTGGAGGTTGATTCGCTTATTGTCCTCCGGTTTATTGAGGGTGTGGTGGATGTTATTCACCCTCTCTCTAGCCTAGTAACTCGGTGTCAAGGCTTGCTCTCACGAGACTAGGAAGTTTCTCTTGGTCATAGATTACGAGAAGGCAATAGAGTAGCTGATGCTCTTGCCAGTTATGGTTTTTCTTGTGACTTAGGTCTAAATGTTTTAGATCATCCGCCGCCTATCTGTGTTCAAAGGCTTTTGTCTGAAGATGCTAGAGGTGTTTTGTTTTCACATTTGGTTCGTTTGTAATTTACTTTTTCTTTAATAAATGAAGGTCCATCCATTTTTCAGCAAAAAAGGAAAGAAAAAAAAAATGTTTTAAAAAAGGATTTATGAGGCCGTCACATCGTCGATGTGATGACTTTTTTTTTATAGGAGGTATATAGATATAGATATATAGATTACCTACTACTTTTATTATTTATTTTTATAAATTTATAAACATAGATAGATCTTATTTGTGTAAGCAATAAAAATAAAACTTTAGATCCCTTTATGTACGGAGACATTACCAGGCATTGTAATCTAATAAAATTAATCTAACTTTTTCCCATCCAATTTAACTTTATTTTCCCTGAATAATGTTGTTTCTCTACCGTGAACGCGTCCATAGTCTAATAAAGAATCATCTAATATACAACATTACAATATAATTTATCTTTATATGTGTTTTGCTGGGTGCCTCTTGCCTCTTCTTATAAACAAAGGGATTCCAATTGATCTGTGTTTAAGTGGATTATTAGAAACCCGAAAGAGGATCTTGTTCGGAATTTGGGGATTTCACGTGCAATCTCCTGATTATTCACTAAAGTCGCCCTGTCACAATTACGTGTAATTTAAATATTTTTATTTTATTATTTTATTATGCAAATAAGATTCTCCTACATTATTTAATTCATTTTAAAATCAGAACATATATAAAAATGACCATTAAAATTGACCTATATCATAAACAAAACACTAATTAAAATATTACAACTAGTGAAAACAACACCAAATCACGTTTCAAGTTCAACTTAGTGCATGAAAGTTGCCTATTACCTAGCTATTAACATTGACACTTATGTCAAATATGTTGCCTCGTAATATATAGATTGTAAAAGATTCACAAAAATAACATGAAGTCACGTTTTAAGTTCAACTTCGTACTTGAAATTGGTCTATTATCTAATTATCTAGGTGTAGTTGTGGTTTTAAATGAAACAATAATCTCCCCATCTTATAAAAGAAATTCTCCAAACAACAACACACAATCTCAAAAACAACAACTATAATCTCAAACCAAACACACTTTTTGTATGATAAATCAATTACGTGCAACAACAACAAATGCAATATAAACACACCCGTATTCTATTGTTGTACCGAACTACTAGTGTGTTGCTCGTTGACGATATAGATGTTCCAATCTTCAATGTTCGTTTGTCTCTCATGTTTTGACCACAGGACGTACTGGAGATACATAAAATATTTGAATATATTGCCCTTAGATGAATAAGGATATTATTTCGTTATTTTAAATAGGAAAAGATTATACGAAAACGAATCAATTTAGAGGTTAACAACAACAAAAACGTCCATGCCTCTTCCATGCAAATTGGAACATGCATGGATTAAAAATATGCGGAACAAAAATAGTCTTAATCGACCACCTTCAACGTTCTAATCTTTTGAAAGATAGGTTACGGCGTCGGAGATTAAGCAAAATAGTCTTAATTAGCACATGTTTGAAATCAAATTTAAAGTTATAGTTTCTTGGAGACTTGCAAATTATGAACTTATTTGACTCGTAAGGAGGAGTCTTGGAAATTTTGTCGAACGGTAGGCCAAAAATGTACGTAGAGAATGATCCATGCACCAATATTTTCCAACAAAAAAAAAACCTTGTTCAAAATTTGCATGAATTATAGAATAATTTTGCTGTTGTTGCATTTTATGATAAATTCTCATTTTCAAGTCATAATCGGCCACAAGATGGTTAATTTGAGTTTCGAGGATACCGTAAATTTAATCCTGACATGAATTCTCATTTTGTGATAATCGTGGAAAGAGTGAACACAAGATCTCCTTAATTATAAGATTGTGAAACATCAACCAATGCAAAATTGGCCGTATCCTGATAAGCTTGTTGACACAACTAGCAATATTCATTTTTCAACAAAATCTTTGTCAAACTTCTCACATTTCAACAAAATGGATTAACTACTTGTATAGTTGTTTTAAGAGGAAACTCGGACCTATGTATTAGGTTTGAAACTTACGCGTATGTGCGCTCGTACACACACGGCCTCGATCTATAATCTTCGAAATTCCGCTTGGTCGAAGATCATGTGCGAAGTTTCGTCACACGTCTTAGAGCAAATGCATGTTTGGTCTGAGCTCAACACATAAGACATGTGAGACTCCATCCTAAAATTAACTTTTAATAGGAGGAATCACAAACTTATATAAGGTATGCAATCCCTTTATTATCTATGTGATAACATTTCATCCTCCATCTAAGCCCACAAATGTCTTAGCGCAAATGCATCTATCTAGCTAGCTCGTTGACACCTGACGATTTATCTTAAGCCCGGCTAAGCCAGCAATGTCTTTAAGTCGACAATCACACAAAAACAACAAGAGATATCCGAGATTTGATCTTACTAGATTTGGAATCTCGTAACTTTAGATGTATAAAGTTATTATCTCAAAAAACAAAAAAGAGCATTTTCATATATATGAATTATATTATCAAAAATTGATTTACGTATAAATCGTTTTATACGTACACTAATATGGATGGAAATTTCCTTTATTTAGTAAAAAAAAATGTCAAAAAATTATACATCGATTTAAAATTGACTTGCATTGTACAGTCTTCTAAAGTCTTATAGTTTTATTCATTTTTTTTATATCAATAAACTTTACAGAAAAGTATTGAAAAATGAATGTAAGAATCACTAATACTAACTAGCAAATCCTTTGACAAACGATGGCTAAATGACTAAAATCCAAAAAATATTAGCAATTGATAATTAAGATTAATTGGTAAGATTGTACGTCATAAGTAGTTGCATTAGTTGTTGATAGCGGTCCAATATATCAAAAAAATATATATTTTATTAACACAAATCATTCATAGGAAGGATAAACGACCCTTAAGATCTATTAAGAGCCAAACAATCCCGTATCTTGAACTAATAATTTTATAATCACAAAGGGTCAAAGCAGAATCACCCTAAAAACGCCTAAAAAGACCTGAATTTGGTATTAAATTATTAAGTCCTTGTTTGGTTGGCCCACAAAACAAACAAAAAAAATCGACACCCAATAAAGAGAAGATACGGCCACAAGCGTAAGGATTCTGCAAATCTCATTTGGTCGGTTGATGTTTCGCAATTTCCTAGTTGGCTAGTTATCACAACCTGTCACAAACTTGACTTGTTCTTCAATGGTTTATATATACTTATAAAACACCCAAATCATCAGCATTATCCTCAACCAAACTACTCCTTAACAATCTTCTCTTGAAACCTTCTTTGTTTTTCCTCTAATGGCTGTGGGTACCCGATTCCATGTTCTTGCAGTTGATGACAGTGTTACAGATAGGAAGTTAATCGAAAGAATTCTCAAGACCTCATCTTTTCAAGGTAAGAATCGTTGTAAATTATTTTATTAAGGTTGTTAGTTTGATATTTCGAATACCCGAATAATGTTTTCGCGGTTTTTGCAGTTACTGCAGTTGATTCTGGTAGCAAGGCTTTGGAACTGCTTGGTTTGATGTCAAGTCATGAAGACGAAGGTTCGGATTCGGGTACGGAATCGGATACTAAATTGGATATGGGTCGGGAATTGGCTGTGAATATGATCATTACTGACTATTCTATGCCTGGGATGACTGGATATGATCTTCTTAAGAAAATAAAGGTAAATTTTTGAATTTTTTTTCCACATGATTCCATTATATTTTGTGGTGAAATATGTATTTATGAATCTTTGGGCCATTTCTTGCAGGAATCTGAGAATCTGAAATGTATACCTGTTGTGATAATGTCAGCTGAGAATATTCCATCAAGGATCAATAGATGCTTGGAAGAAGGAGCTGAAGAATTCTTGTTAAAGCCTGTTCAATTGTCTGATGTTGACAAGATTATACCTCATTTGCTCAAGAATCAATGAAGAGCTTGGTTGCCAATTGGGTTTTTTCCCCTTTAATTAGGGTTGCACCAATTCGGATATCCAATCCGAAACGATTGGGTTTTCCCGGGATTTTACTAATCGGGTATTTAACAGGATCTAAAATAGTTATATTGGATATTCGATTCAAAAGTCAAGCTTGATCCGCCAAATTGCAAAATACGGAGGTTAAACAAGAGCTTTTGAAGATTGTTACCGAAGAGTTACAGAATGAGGAATTTGCATAGATCGATCGAGTAAGAGTGATTAGAGTTAAAGAGGATAATTTATAGTTAACCAAATGTAATTATGGGTGATTTTATTATTAGTTCAAAACAATATGTACTATATACATTTTTGTTAATATTATGAGTTCTAACTGATTTATAATCCGTGTCTTGTGCTGGTATTTCTTAAATATAATTATTTATACTTTTCGTATGTCATTTTCTTGATTTTGATTTAATAAAATATTGGTTAGAAACTTAGAATGAGATCAAATGAGTAAACAATAATCATAAAAACCAATTTGAAAATTCGTAAAAAAACGATTGACTTCAACTAGAAAAGACGATCAAGAAAGTAAAATAAAATATTGGCAGTAAAAGTTTTACAGTTTAAAAGTATTGTAAGTAAAAGATTTACAAGTACAGAGCCTTTTTTAAACTAAATACAATCCGCCTTCACGTCCACATCTTATAAATCCTAAAATAGAGATGTAATTCTAGAAAATTTTTCAACCGTTCGTCTACTTTTTCTTCCGCAACCGTTCGTCTTCTTTCTCTTCCGTCCAGATTTGGACCGCCGCCTGAACCAACGCCGGATCTTCGTCTTCAACTCGCAACACCTTTTCTGCATCTCTTTCGTCTTCGCCTAAACCAAACCCTAAAGTAGTTAATTAGCTTTTTTTTCCCACTTTCGATATTATCTAAAGCTTTGATTTGAATTTGTTGTTAACTTGTTCGTTCAAATATGGATTCATGCTTGGCCGACGGTTTTTTTTTTCCGCCATCGTCGGAGGAGGGCTTGACCTCCATTGTCGCCGGAAAGCTTGGCCGCCATCCATGGTGCGCGGGGATAAGCTAGCACATACCTACGAAGAAGATGGAATTTAGGGTTTGGATCTAGGGTTTGGGTACATGGAATTTAGGGGAGAAGCTTGTGTAAAGGGCTTGTGTATATCAACATCGATAGACTTGTGTAAATCGAAATCGAGCCTTGTCGGATGATTTGTACAAGGGTTTGTGTACAAGATTTGTATTATACTTATGAAACTCGGACCTTGTGTCACTAGATTCGACGGGCCTTGGGTAACTCAGTATTATTAAATCGGTTATTACATAAACAAAAAAATACACAAAGTAGTGATTGTGTAAATCGATGGTCTTGTGCAAATCGATGGGCTTGTGTAAATCAATAGGTTTGAGTAATTACAAATTTTTGTAAATCGAGTTATGTTTGTGTAACACTCGTTTGTGTAAGTATGCATTAAGTATAACTTTAAAAAAAATCACAATAGATTGTCAAGTTCAATTAATCTAATTGGTATAAGAGTGGAATGGAGGGTCTGTTGGGATTTTAGATGTGTAAAAGCGATATTGCAGGAAACAAGCTTTTCTGAACATCTAAACGAGGATCACATGCATAATTGATTAGACAAGTATAGGGAAAAGGAATACATTTTGATGCGTGAACCGCAATCTTCAGGGAGAGATTTGAGAGCCTCAAATGTGACTCCTCTAGTTGGTCCACCCGGGTATAGATCTAGATCGCCTTAGTCTTGAATGCTAGTACAAGATTCCAAGGCAAAACTCAAGAGATCGAATGGGAGAAGGCAGAGTACGATACCGCGGCCAGAGTTGTGTGTGAATGAAGGGTTCGAATCACCCAGAGTTCGAAACTCACTAACTGGGATTGAGTAAGTAGAAATTACCAATTAAACCTTTAAATTAATCTTTATAAACAATTATGCTCAATTATACAGTAGAAGTCTACTTTCCCATCTTGTCCGTTGAATAATTACAATTCAAAAAACGGAGGTAATAATAAAGTACAATTTTCTCGGACCAAATGAGAAAAATAGCATAAAAGTTTATGTGACATACAATTTTCACTTTTTTGAATCGATATATAAAATAAAATACAATTTTCTCAATAATACATATAGCATAAGATGATCTAAAATATAAAAACAAATCTCCCAAATTATGCATATAAACTCGGGAGAAAAAAAAGATGATTACGCCGAAATAAGAATTATAAATTTTTATAAAAGAGGACGGTAAATTTTTAATAAATCAATATATATATTCGAAAAAAATAGGATGGATTACGCTAAAATAAACAAAGAATTCAATGAGTAAAAATACGAATTGCAGATATGCAAAACATATCTAAAAAACAATATCGGTAAATTAGTATAATTTCCGAAGAAGATGAAATGAGTAAAAAAAACAACTTTCAGATTCGTAAAAGAAGAATGGTAAATGTTTACAGTTTTTAAAAGACAATAAAAAAAAAGTAAAGAATGGAAGTAAAAGTTTTACAAGTTCAATAAACAAAAAAATAAATTCTGAAAAACAAAATCGTTCTATTAGTATAATCTTTGAAACAAAATAAGATCAAATGAGTAAAAGAAAAAAAAAACGATTTGAAAATTAGTATAAGCCAAAGAAGATCAAATGAGTAAAAGAAAAACAAAAAAAAAAAAAACAATTTGAAAATTCGTATAAGCCAAATGATTAAGGTTTTAGAAGACGATCAAAAAATAAGAGATTGGAATTAGTCTATTTATAGGTACAATAACCAAAACTAAAATATGAAAAAACAATATTAGTCGATTAGTATAATTTATTAAGAAGATCAAATGTGTAAAAAAAAAAAAGAAGAAAAGTATTTGCAGATTCATAAAAGACGAATTACAAGTTAATAAATTCCAATCAAAGAGCGGAGGTGAGAAAATCGTGATTTGAATAAATCGAAAGACTTTCAAAGAAACGACCAAATAAAAAAAATATATAAACCGGACAAGTTTGAAATATGAGTCAAAGAAGAAATCCAAATATGAAATAGTTTTATAAACGGTTAAAGAGTTAAAAAAGAGGAATATTACGATTAAGAATAAGATTGGTTTAATCGAAAAATTACCTTAAATAAAGAAAATGTATTCTATCTTAAAGCACCTTGAGAGCCGTGTGAGATTAATGAATAGATGATAGTTAGGTATCTCATCTAATCTAGAACAATATTTAGGAGCCCATTATAAATAGAAGAGTGAATAAGGATATTTTTAACCTGTTTATTCAAAAATCAAAACAACAACTCACTAAATGTAAAGCATTAACCCTGTCACAAGAAGGAAGATCACGTTAATCAAAGCAAATCTGAATGCTAAACCTAACTACCTTATGCAGGCTTTCATGCTTTCTGCGAGCATTCATAAAGAACTAGACAAAATCAACATAGTATAAGAAAAATACCTTCGTGGAAAATGTCTTTGGAAATACAAGTGTGGAAAAAATACATTCTGGCAATGGAAAAAACTAATTAAGCTAAGGCAAGATTTCGATAAAGGCCAGTCTCAGATGGCGCGTGGGAGACGAAAAAACAATTAAGTTCTGGAAAGATAACTAGCTACTAGATAAACCCTTAATAGATCTTGTATCGGATAAAACCCGAGTAGACTCACTACAAACAGTATGCTCCTTTATTTCCAATGGAAATGGAACCAACAACTGGTAGATCAACTAAATGTAGTGTTACCAAATGATATCATTAGCAGAATTAAAAAGTATAATCTCCCGAGTCCCAATAAAGAAAATTCGAGATAGAATTTATCGGCTACATAAATACTACATCAAAAGAAAGTTAGAGTCTCTAAAGACAAATTCTGGATTTGAAAAATGAATTTAATGCCCAAAGTTAATAATTTCGTATGAAAATGGTTCTAAACGGAATTTCAACAAAAGAAAATCTTGATAAACAAAAAATACTAATAGTTATGCATTGCGAATTTTGTAATCTCCATCCAAACAAAAGAAAATCTTGTTATAATACACTAAACCGGCAAACATTACAAAGATCAATAGATTCAAAGATGTCTTGACCGATGAAGTTATCCCTTCACCGATGAAGTAACTAACACTCCATTATCTTCTCGGATGAAATATGATGCCCGGTGTTCGACTTCGCATGCCCCTCGTCCGAGCATGTCTCATTTGGTGGTTCGTGCCTTCGGCTGCCTAACTAGCGATTTGGAGATTTCTAACATCGGGGTCTTATAAGTTTAATGCATATGCTTCCTTATTTTGTTTTGTTGAAACCATTGGTTAGGGGTTGTTCTTTTATTACTCATTGCACAACCTAGTAACCGTAGATTCAAAGCATTTTTCGACACTCCTTTCATTTTTTTACATGGCGAAATTTAGGATTCGAAAGTGATGATATAGCCTTTATTTTCTGTTTGCATGTTGATAATTTTCTTACATTGATTTTTATTCTTTTTCTTTATAATATAAGTAACTTTGAAAAAAAAAGAGAAGTTTTTCCCGATAAAATAAACTATTAAGAAAATAAAAGTAACAAAGTTATTGATAAAGTCAATAACCTTAACCACCTACCACTTAAATATATAATTCATGAAACTGTTACATAAGGGTCATATACAAGAAAATGATTTAAGTAAAGAGTATATAACAATGTAACACATTTTATAATATAAATAATAGATACGATAGATTTTCTTCCTCTCTACAATGTCAACATCTCTTCCTTTACGCGACAGGATAAATTTATATTTATATGTACATTAACGTTATAATCTTTGAGCCTTTGACCTTTCTACAAGGTCGAAAGTCAAAGAGCCAAGTGCTCATGATCGATCATTTTATATGCTTTGACGTATTTGTATTATTTTTTTTTATTCATTTGTTGTTTTTATATGTAAGTGTCAAAGTCAAATTATTACGTTGGATTGAATCATACACCTACCAAATCTTTAATTGAGAACGAAACTCAACTTACTTTGATTTTGGAAGTAGGTTAGATAAGAATAGTTGCATAAAATCATGCATAATATATAAATACTCTTGCATTTTATACTTTTAAAGTATTAGAAAAAATTGCAGAAAATAATATAAGCAATCAAATAAATAAAAATAAACATACATATTTATATTTATGTGATTTATCAATGTTAATTACCGTCTTCTTTTGATCGCTTTGCTTTCATGGTCCTGATATACGTCACGATGAGACGTCGTCTGAGGAGTTGATATTTTAAAAAAAAGTATGACTTCGCCATCCGTATTGGTAGGCTTACTTAAAAAAGTAGAAGGGCGATAACAACTATCATGGCGCCGACTCACTTCTTACCGACAACACAACTATGTGCTTACACGCAACTAGTAGCGTTGGTTGGTCACTCGGCTCCTTGGCTCACTTTGGTTGCAATTTTTTTTTTCCTAAGCGCATGTCTCAACAACACAAAACAACCTACCTTTGAGCGCCTGAATAGGTCCACGTGCAAGTATATTATGTATGACTCAATGAAGGTTGTAAAAATACAAGGGACGTGTTCGGTACTTGTAACTTTTGAGGTTTATGGAACTTATTGGAGATGAAAGTTATGAATAATTATTGAATTATTTAACCTCCATATTAATAGTATGTTAATAGATTATGTTATTATTGAGAATTACAAGGGATTATGAGGTTTTTGCAATTCATTACAAAAGTTACCGAGCAAACCCAATGTATGATAGAACTCAAATCCTAAGAAACCCAAAACATTGGCACAACCAAGTAAACACAAAAACGGATAAAGTCGATTAGGTGTGGCACGTGAGACATTTTTTTTCAACTACTACTCGATAGTGATATTACAGTTATCAAACCAGATTAATCAAATGATTCAAATACAAGATCAACAGAAAAAATTAAAGTGAAAAAGGAGATTTTTTTAAGTGCCGGTCCATCCGAGCCGGGTTTATGGGTTTTGCCACACCAATATTTAAAACAATGGGCCTATACAAGAACTAAGCCCAGTCCAATAGAAAATTTACCATCTCACTTAACAAATTTAATTTAAAAAAGAAATATATATATATATATATATATATATATATATATATATATATATATATATATATATATATGAGAGATAGTCTACTTAACAAACAAAAAGAAAAGAATGTTTAATTAAAGTAAGATTTTAATATAAATTTGGGTGATCTGAGTTTGCATAACATAGGGATTTTGGGAAGAAAAAGAAAAGTTAATGGGCGAGTTGTGTATTTTATCATAAATTGGATTCCAGTAAAGATAACACTCAATACTCCAATAATTTTAATAAATAAGTACCGCCAACTTTAGTCTTTAGCCCACCAGATTCAAGAATTCTTTTGGTTGTAAAACGACATAAGGGTATAGTTGTCCAATTTATGGCAATGTCACTTTTGGGGCCTCGCTTTTAAATATTTTGTTCCTAAATGTTGGGCTTATGGGGCCTGAAGTGGCCCACAATATTTTTCTAATTTGGGCCCACTCAACCCAACTTTAACCTCACATCATGTTGGCATTAGGTATTTAATTATGAAACTAATTAAATAAAGATTGGAGGCACATTAATGATTTTGTAACAAACTTTTATTGTTATTAAATCATTAATTTGCCTTTGATTTTTTTTAAAAACTTAATTTATTAGTATCATATCAAAATTCACACTATTATAATGACCCATTTAGAAATTCTGAAAACTCATCTATTGGATCATACACTGGAAACCGTTTTTTATCCTCTAATTTATATGTAAAGGTCATAGGTTTGATTATTCAAGTAGGGGTGGTCATCGGTTCATGATTGAATCTTGTTCCGGTTTTGTCTCGAATCAGATGGGCATTTTCCTTCTACGTTTGGTTTGGGCCTTTTGAACCCTTTTGTAGCACACTCGTAAATTAGAGTAATCCGACCGAGATTGGTACCAAACTTGTTTGAGAAATTAAATCGAATATCGGATCTATTCCCCGAGTTCAATCAGATTAAACAAAAAAAATGGCAATCTGAAATTGCCTAGGTCCGATTTATCTATTATATCCTATAATTTAATGTTATCTTATACTAAAATTTGCAATAAATAAACACGTAACTTTTGAGTAAAAGCACTAAATTTCTGATTTGTTGCCCTTAGGTCACGTACAATAATGAAATATTATGTAAGATGACCTTTTAGACTCAAGTGGACGACACATCACTATTTTATGCCAAAGACAACCAATTAAAACACATCAGGCCAAAATTTTGTTTGTCGTGCCCAATTTGCACGCTTTATTTTTTATTGTCATTATAAGCTTCTTCTTTTTTTTTAATTCTGAAAAAGTATAAACAAATTCTTCTATTTTCAGAATTTATATTTTTTGTTTCATCATTTAATTACCATAAATTTTACTATTAAATTGACACAACACATGTCAATTTTTGTATTATTGATTTGATTGATATAAAAACTATAAAAATCCATGCAAATATCACAGACTTTTATCAACTTTTTTACCAGAAAAAAAACATTAGAACATAGTTTATTTTACTAAAAATTACAGTATATCTATATCTATACGAATTACGGAGTATTTTTTATGAAACTAATCTAAAAATATTTATTTAGTCATTAGGGAGTACATAATACATCACTCTTCACTCTTCACTCTTCACTCTCATTCAATGCGGTGGCGGCCAGTAATTGGTTTGACAATAGTCAAACTGTCACCTCGGAGAAATTACCACATCTACAGAGACAGTAAATTTTGTAAAAGGGTAAAAAGAAAGCCGGAAATTGTGGGCTCCAGCTAGGAGGCGTAACTAACGAGAATCAACTACTCTCACATCTCACTCTCTAAAATTTTACTTCAGCTTTATCTCCTTCAACCCATTTTATTCCTTTCCCTTTTTACTATTCCCTTCTCTCTCCTCTCCCCAATCTAGTGAGAGAAACACACTACTGTTGGGAATTGCAATCCCAAAACCCTAAAATTCTCGATTTCCTTCCCTTGTTTTATCTCTATTCGATTCCAATCTCTATCTTACACATTCTTCGTGCTTCGATCCAACCTTCCGATTCCTCTCGCCACGATTTTTTGCTTCGTTTTTTCAAGTTTCGGCAGCTACTGAGGTGTCGGTGGTTGTGCATTTTAGCTCCGGTTGTTCGGAGTGTGGAATGCGATTTGCGAGGTGGTTGTAATGGGAGGTGGCAGTGCGTTGATGTTGCGGTGAATGACTGTTTGTTCGTCGCATGGCAATGACTGTCGATCAGGTTAGGGCTGGGCCCGCGGAGAGAGATATTGAGTTGGTAAGACTACGGTTTCTATTTGAATCATGTTCGCAACTATGTTTTTTTCCTGTTTTGTTGCATTTTAAATTAAGTTTTAATGATTGTTTGATAGCTGTGGAATTTGGATTTTATTTGGTGCTATTATAGAATTGGAGAAATTGATTTATGATAAATAAAATAATTTCCGTGTTTGTTATTGTGAGAGAGTGAAGTTAGTTTGTTTTTCACTAGTAATGGTGCTGCACTGCTGCACTTTCTTGGTGTTATGTGCTTTGGTGTTTTATTTGTCTATATGCATGATTATTTCGGATGACAGCTGAAGTACTTGAACTGTTTGGGGGAAGGAAGCCTTCTATTATTAGCCTCGTCTTCTGTAATATAAGTTGTTACGACTAGTGCTTTATATAGTAGTAGTTTGACTTGATTGTTTCTTCACTATGTCATCAATAATATAATTTGCTAACTTCCCTGTAGTCAAATTTGATCAAACTGACCAAATCATTCTGTATACACACTAGGCAAAACTTTTATTGATACCTGAATTGCATGTGTATAATTGATATTGTAATCTTGACGTGATTTGCAGTTTGGGTATCTGCTTAGTATCCTCCGTCCTGTTGTGGATAAGTTGGTGTGGGAATGTTTGAGTGTTCATAATTGTCTATGAATTTTCTATACACGTTATAAAATTTTTGAATTTAGAAATCTTGCTGATTCTGTGTCTATTCTGCTAACCAATGACCCACCTATAGGAAGTGGAAGGAAGATAAACTTGGTAAATTAATACCATATCGGCTTTGACACGATCAATGGCTTGTTCATTGCATAAGTGTTGTACACGTGACTTAACTCTTGTGCAGTGTATTAAAATATATTTGCTATCCTATTCATTTAATGCAAATGAGATGATTAGCTTTTTTAACTGAATCTGATTTCATCACGAAAACGCTTGCTCCATAAAAAAACATCCAGAGAGCTCAACAACCTAGATCTTGTATATAGCTGTTGTCTATTCTACTAATTATTTTATAGTCTTCATTTTGTTTACTTATCAATCCATGAGTGGTAAGGGTGTTTGTTGAACATATGCTCTGAAAAAACATACATCATCTTATGCAAGAACTAAGGAGTTTTATGAGCCTGTTGAAAAGTCTTAACTAATTATAAATACTTCAATTAAAATACCAATTTTTCTTTGAGCTGGAAGTGTGTTCCTCCCCTAGCTTGTTCAATTTGATTGTTGGCTTGGCTTGTTTTTTGGTTATAAGACTGATGGCTTGTTAATGCCGAATATTGTTAGAGTTTGTGATGAGCATAATCTTTGGCCATTGTAATGATTTAACATTTGATCAATGTAGTTCCATATAGCGTGTTTGATATAAGCTATAATAGGCATGTAAACAAGTATCCTCAGAGTATAAGGACATGAAAGTGGAACATGTAGAACTTTATATACTATATAGAACTACATTGATATAGAATTACATTGATATATACTATATAGAATTACATTGATAAAACTAGTTTCTATATTCATTTGTTAAACTATTTGCGCTCTATGAGATGATTGTAGACACTATCACGAAAGAGAATGTGGGCACCTTTTATGTGAGAAAGAAGGGGTGGAGGGTGGGAAGAGGTAGATCAAGTAGATTAAACGCTCACCGCACCTACTATTTGAAAGATTATGATGGTGACCTACGATTGGCAAAATGAAAATGTTTGAATTTCTTATATGAGTTAACTTGGAAAAATCAGAGCTTAGGTCTCCTTTGTGTCACTCATTTTTGCTTCCCCTAATTACAGTTATAATATCCTATACCTTTTTGAATTTGGCCTTCTCGTTCTTTTGTATTAAATGCTATATTCCTGCAAATTGATTATTAGAAAACCACTACCTTCGTAATCTATGCGAACAAGTTAAGCATACTCTCTATTGTCTCGGTAAATGAGTAAATGTAGCTGTTGACTAATTGAGCTATTTTGATTCAAGTATGTCAAACATCATCGCTCATCTGTGCATAGTTTTGATTCTTGATTTGGATATGGTATATAATGTTAGATTCTCTTTTATTCAGTATCTAAACCCTACTTGTCTTTTAACTCATTTCATTACTGTTTTACTGCAATAGGCCATTACTGCTTTGAAGAAAGGAACAAATTTGCTCAAGTACGGACGTAGAGGAAAGCCCAAGTTCTGTCCTTTCAGATTATCTAATGTAAGTCTCATTTTATATTCAGTGCATTTATTTGTAATTATGTGATTATTCTCACTCTCTCGTAAGAGAATCACATTGCGAGTGACTGAGTGCATGATGTTGCAATTCATCTGGACCCCAAATCATAATCTAGATGATTAGCTCAATGTCAACTATGGCCCAGGAGCAGTGAAAATGTCATCTTCTGGCTATCTTGTATTGTCATAATGGGCAGTTTTCAAAAATTACTGTGGTGCGACTTGGTTTTATCGTAAGAAATTGTTGCTTAAGACTTCCTAACATATACTATCATATGAAAAATTTGTAACCTATCCTTTTCTTCTTTCTTTATCATTTTTTTCTCCTTTTTATATATTTTTTTTCTCAAATCTCTCATATTGTATCTCTCTTGCAGGATGAGACTGTTCTTGTTTGGTTCTCAGGGAAAGAGGAAAAACATCTTAAACTTACTCATGTCTCCCGAGTCATTCCTGGTCAGCGAACAGTAAGTTGCTTCTTACATGTGCTTTTACGCATGTTCTGTAATAATACTCTATGTGACATCGAATAAAAAAGAAGACGATTATTTTGTAGAAAGAGATTGCATTGTTTAGTTATGGATGATGTATATCGCACTGATACTTGCATTTACTATAATCTTTAACAGTACTCCATGTTATAAAAGAATACTATGATAGTGACAAATGTTTAATTGAAAAATATCTCGACAATCATAATCACTCAATGTATGGTTTACTTTTGCGACAAGTTTACTCATTCTTTAAGTAATTTGTAATCTAAATTGATTTAATCTCTTGCAGCCTATATTTCAAAGATACCCACGCCCCGAGAAGGAATATCAGTCATTTTCTCTTATATACAGTGACCGTTCTCTTGATTTGGTAAGCAGTCTTCCCACTGCACTTTCTCCTTTTTGCCATCTTCAAGCCAATGATTACTGTGTTTTTTCATGATTAATCGTTGAAGCATGGTTATGTGCATTGACATAATAAAAAAGGTATTCTTAGATGCTTGATGACTCAGGATGTGCTGTAGATCTGATGTCTTGGTCAATCTGTGTAGATTCTTCCTCAGTTGCAGTCTGTCCTTTGCAGCTAAATATAATACTTTGACACTAATATTATAGCTATACGTTGCTACTTCTAGTAATACGAGACTATCTTTTAGTGATTTTGAATCACATTTGGCCTTGCTTCATTAAGGAATTCACTTTCAGAAATTATGGAGAGGTTCCATTCATCTGTTTCAGTCTTTTACTCTTTTGAAATTAGTCCTACCTAGGAGATAGTTTTTTGATCTTTTGAGCAACATAAGATTTCATATGATTAATCTAGATGGTGTGCATGGGATTCTGAAATAGGAAGCGGTCTGTGCCAAACTAATAGTCTAATACACTGATAAGCACCCATTTCACAAACTACACAGATGACTACAAAAGAAATTTCCATAGAAATGTCATGAAATTTGTTACAATAACCTAACCTCTTAACTAGCAGAATATTTAGAAACTGTATATTCTTTTCATATACTCCATGTCAAAAATACAGCTCATGTAGTTTACACCTTTCCTCTTTCTTTGTTTTGGTGCTTTTTTCACTCTTGCTACGGCCATTACTTTTTGTTCTGCCATTATCCCTGTGTTATACCAAGTCTTCAATCCATGCAACCTCATAGGTAGTTTAGAAATTTAGATCACCATAAAATTGCACCCCGGTTCTTCAAAAATTTGTCGACTCTTATATTTGGAAGGTGTACTAGTTTTATTGAGGCTATCGTTGCTCCATTGGGTTGCTTTCTCTTTTGTATGATTTTCAAACTCAAGCCGTCAAGGTGTAATTGCTAATTCAGTATATTTGCAGATCTGTAAAGACAAAGATGAAGCCGAAGTCTGGTTGACTGGTCTGAAGGCACTAATATCAAGAAATCATCAAAGAGGAAGAATGGAACCAAGAAGTGGGCTTTCCTCTGAAGCAAATAGTCCAAAGGCTCACACTGTCAGGAGCTCTCCCTTGAGCTCTCCATTCGGTAGTGCTGATGGTTCACACAAGGTATTATCTTTTTTTAAAGTCAATTGCTTTTTTGAACACTTTGGCTTGCCTTTTTTCTTCCCCCTTGAATATTTTACTTCCCTTATACAATGATTCCTCTTTCTTCTTATGATCAGGGTGGTTCAGATACTCTTCATTTTCATACTTCATATGAAAGCCCAAATAAAGATGGCCTGGAAAAGACACTCTCTGATGTGATGCTATACACGATGCCTGCGAAGGGCTTCCACCCTCCTGATTCTACTTCTGCTTCTGTTCAATCTGCTTCATCTGGTGGCTTTGAGAGCCTAAATTCAAGGTTGAAAAATGGAAATGGAGATGCTTTCCGTGTTAGCCTATCAAGTGCTGTCAGCTCATCCAGTCACGGTTCAGGGCATGATGAGGGTGATGCTCTTGGGGATGTTTACGTTTGGGGGGAGTTCAGTGGGGATGGCATCATTGGTGGGGGAATCCATAAAAATGGAGGTTCATCTGGTGCTAAATTGGAATCCTTGGTACCTAAAGCATTGGAATCTGTTGTGGTACTCGATGTTCAGAACATAGCATGTGGCAGAAGGCATGCTGCACTAGTAACTAAGCATGGGGAGGTTTTCACATGGGGGGAAGAATCCGGAGGTAGGCTTGGTCATGGTGTTGATTCTGATGTTTCACATCCGAAGCTTGTTGATGCAATAAAGAACATCAATGTTGAACTTGTAGCATGTGGAGAGAATCACACTTGTGCTTTATCACTATCTGGTGATCTGTTTACGTGGGGCGGTAGGAAATACGGTTGTGGGCTTCCTGGAAAAGGAGACGAGACGGGTCATTGGATACCTAAACGGCTAATAGGACCTCTGGAGGGTGTACATGTCTCTGCGGTTTCATGTGGACCTTGGCATACAGCTATTGTAACTTCTGCTGGACAGCTGTTTACGTTTGGGGACGGAACTTTTGGTGTTTTAGGACACGGTGACCGAGAGAGCATTTCAATGCCTAGAGAAGTCGAGTCTCTTAAGGGTCTGCGAACAGTTCGTGCAGCTTGTGGTGTATGGCATACTGCTGCAGTTGTTGAAGTTATGGTTGGGTCTTCTGGTTCTAGCAATACCTCCTCGGGAAAATTGTTCACTTGGGGAGATGGGGATAAAGGTCGTCTTGGACATGGAGATAGGGAATCAAGATTTGTGCCTACCTGTGTTGCGGCTCTTGTTGACCCTAACTTTTGTCAAGTTGCCTGCGGTCATAGCTTAACTATTGCACTGACGACCAATGGACAGGTTTATACAATGGGTAGCACTGTGTATGGTCAACTGGGGAACCCTCAAGCTGATGGTAAGCTGCCTACTCGTGTTGAGGGAAAGCTTCTTAAGAATTTCGTTGAGGAGGTCTCTTGTGGTGCTTATCATGTTGCTGTTTTGACTTCAAAAACTGAAGTTTATACTTGGGGTAAGGGCGCACATGGGAGGTTAGGTCATGGGTCTACAGATGACAAGAATTTGCCTACATTAGTTGAATCTTTGAAAGACAAGCAAGTAAAAAGTGTTGCTTGTGGTACTAATTTTACTGCAGCCATTTGTCTTCATAAGTGGGTATCAGGTGCTGATCAGTCTATGTGCTCTGGTTGCCGTGTTCCATTCAATTTCAAAAGGAAACGACATAACTGTTACAACTGTGGTCTTGTATTTTGTCACTCATGCAGCAGTCACAAATCTGTTAAGGCTTCTATGGCACCTGATCCGAATAAACCATATCGGGTTTGTGATAATTGCCTCTGCAAACTGAGGAAATCTATTGAAAATGATACAGCGTCACAATCCACATTGAGCCGTAGAGGAAGTATGAACCAAAGAGTGAATGAAAATATTGATACGGATGTTAAGGCTGGTTCACAATCTCTAGTTCCAGTCCGGAAGTTATCTTCCATGGAGTCCTTCAAAGAAGTCGAATCTGTTCCTTCTCAGAGAAAGAAGAAATTAGAATTTAACAGTAGTCGTGTATCACCGTTTCCAAATGGGGTGTCTCAGTGGGTTACCATAAGCAATTCTAAATCTGTAATTCCAACATTTGGATCATCCTTCAAGATGTTTTCTGCTTCTCTTCCTGGATCACGTATTGCTTCTCGAGCTACCTCACCAACATCTAGACGCTCTAGTCCACCTCGTGCTGCAACACCAAGCCCGAACTTGGCAGGACTTATTTCCCCTAACAATGCTCTCAGTGATGCTAGAAGAGCGAATAACAATCTAAGTCAAGAAGTTCTCCGATTAAGAGCTCAGGTTGGTGACAAGCTACTTTGTGTTTTCCCAGCAAGCCAAATCTACTTTTACATATACCCCTCACTTAAATGTTCTACATGATCTTTGCATTTAAGAGTAGCAGTGCTCCTTCATTCTCACCCTACCCTTGCTTTGCCCATCACCATCCTCACGATACATGAAACAATGGAGTAATTATAGTGTAGAATTTAGTCATTCCATCCGAGAGTCAAATTTTGACTAGTTAATGGTCACTCTTGACACAGGTTGAGGATCTTACTCGGAAAACCCAGCTTCAAGATGCTGAGTTGGAGAAAACTACCAAAAAGCTGAAAGAAGCAATAACAATAGCAGGGGAAGAGACTGCTAAATGCAAAGCTGCAAAGGAAGTGATCAGGTCTCTTACAGCACAAGTAAGATACCTGTGTTCATCTTTGTTCCCTTTTCCCTTCTTATACCAATTGTTTGATGCTAATGAAAAATAATTGTTGGGTTCTATTTTGTAAGACTGTGATCTTTCTTTTCCTGTAATGGGTTGAGAATCTGAACTTTATACTCCCAAATGATTCTTATCTTATTGTTTATACATAATAAACAGTTGAAGGAGATGGCTGAAAGGTTTCCTCTTGGAGCAACAATGAGAAATGGCCGTCTTTCCATGCCTACTTCTCCTGGCCTTGATCATTTAAGCCCTGTATCAAATACTACCACAGAACTCTATGAATCTGGTTTGAATGGGTCAACCCATCACGAACTTCCAAACGGGCCAAACCTTGCAGATCATTCTAATAGATCAAGTACCTCCAGCAATCTCACTTCAGGTCTCCCTGGAACCGGCCAGGTGGAATCTCTGGCAAGTAATAAAACGAGAACATCAGACGGTGAGACCAATCCTGGTTCAGAATGGGTAGAGCAGGATGAACCGGGCGTGTATATAACTCTTGTTTCCATGTCGGGTGGTCTTAGAGATCTAAAACGCGTCCGCTTCAGGTACCTTTTGACTTTTTATCCCAAGTTTTCACTATCACCCTCCATATGCAAATATTTTTCATTTTAGCATTTTGGCATTTTGCACACCTTTTATGGAGATTATCACAACTATGTACTATTATACACCCTATTTAGTACTACTTTTTTAGTTTCTTGAAATTGACTACCAATAATCTACTGATGAATGTGTTAAGTAGAGATCAAATTATGTACAATGACAAATCAAGGCTAAAATGACACGCTTTTGTTTTATCTTGATGTGGCACTATCGGCTACCTTGTTGAGTTTTTGTTAAATGATAGCTCTTGCATTTTCAAGGATCTCACACAGAGACACCATTTTTGTCATGTTAGTAAATCTGTTTTGGTTAGTTGTTTTCTTATCACGGTAACAAATTCTGTCAAGTGTTTTCTATTGCAGCCGAAAGCGTTTCAGTGAGAAGGAGGCAGAGCGTTGGTGGGCTGCTAACAGAGCTCGTATCTACCAGCAGTACAACGTCCCCATGACCGACAAATCCAGCATTGATGTTGGGAAGGAAGGCATACCACATTGATCCACAGGAAGAAAAACAAAACATTTAACTCTCACCATGCAATAGAAACTGCTTTAACAATATCCTAATCCATAGTTTCCAGGCTTTTCCCGAAGACTAAAGCCGAAGAGCATACACTCTATGCATCATATCTTCAAAATTCAGCACTCAAAGAGGACGCAAGCTGAGAAAGAAGTATGCGTGTCATTGTTTTAATGTCATAAAATCACGCAGGCTTTCCTTGAGCCTTGTTTCTCTTTCATCACTCCTCGCACCGCCTAGAAGCAATTCGGGTTTTATAGAGTTAGGAATTGATGTATAGTCTGTTAGTGTGTAGGTTCGTTGTAAATTCATTAGTGTATTGAAAATGAGATGTCATACAATCTAATGCAGTTGACAATGGCTATTGTCTCCTGAATGGCTTTGATTTTGAAGTCATTCCAACTTTTTCATTGGTTTCTTTGCATGCCAATATTATATCATCTGGGATTCATCAACATAAACTCAGCTCTCTCTGATATGCAGAGTGAATAAATTCCAGCCAAGCACTTGAACCTCAAGTTATGATTCATCATGTACCAAGGGTTCCACTAAAGTTAATAGTAATTCATAAAAAAATCCACATAATAATTACAAAAATGGAATGGATTTGCATTTTGCAATATTATAAAGTGTGTTTTACAAAAGAATTAAAAAAACAAGTAAATGACATTCATAATTTTTTAAATAGTATTTTTGCACTAAGATTAAAAAAAATCAAAATACTACAATGTGGATCATTTTATATCTAAACCATCTAATTTTCTAGAGTTTCGCTATTTTAGAAGTTAGCGGTGCAATTAGTTACTCTCATCATCTCATGTATAAACATAATAAAATCATCTAAATTCTTAGAGTTTTACCATTTTACAAGATTAGCGGTACCTAATAAAAATACATTTACATAAATTGACGAGTAAATGACATTTTTATAAACCAAATTTCACGTGTTTATCAAGTATGTCATTGAATTCTTAAATTACTAAGAGAATAATCTAATAAGAAGCCTAAAATGAAATATTGAAAAGGAAAAATAAAGCCAAATAACTTGTTGGAAAAGATAATTATGTTCAAGGAAATAAACGATGACCGGAAAACTTGTTGCAAGAGATATTCATGTTAAGAAAACTAAATTTTTTACCTTATTATAAAAGGGAGAGGAAGCAATTTAGCCTTCGGTTGAAGTTCATTTTTTTCGTAATCAGTTGAATTAAGAGGCGAAGATGGCGAGAGATAGTTGTTTGACAAGAGTCGCCGCCGGTGCAGCTCTCGGTGGTGCCCTTGGCGGTGCCGTAGGTAAGTTATTATGAATCCGAAATCCCACGGTAACCTCTTCTCTTTCTCCTTTACAAAACCCTAAACCTAGCTCCCTTAATTGCGATTTGCTGAAATTTTGTGCGCTTCCTCAAGGAGGAAATTAAATCTAGAATTGCTCAATGTAGCTTATTGCTTTCTGATTCATGGTTTGGAGAAGTGGAATCAACTTCTTATTGTGTGTTTCATGTCAATTGATTGAAAAATTATGAGGTCTTGCTGCAAGCGTTCTATCTATGGTGCATAAACATTATTCCTTCAAGTATAGAATTTTGGAATTCTTGTTCAATTTGTTTCTTTTCTATGTTTTGAGGGAATTTAGGGAATTTCAATACGACAATACCTATTGTTCCCGTTTAGTCACTGATCTTGTGAGGATATATAGGATAAGTTCTAAGCATGTTGAAGACTTGATCTTAATCAAAATAACACCTATACCTCTGCAGCTTGTTTTCAGCTTGTGTATTAGATCAGCTAGAAACGCATATTTGTTTCTGATCCATAGGACCATATCCTAACTTAAGAAGTTTAGTATAACAAGGGGGCATCACTAGATTGAGGCAAACATCAATTACTAGATAACCCGTTTCATTGTTTGGCCAATTAGAGGATGGGGTGAAGCTTCATCATGGAGTATGAAACAACCAACATCAACCCATAATGTTAATGCAGTGTTATCTTTTGGACTCAAATCGGTGTGTGAATAGTCTGAATGCAGGAGACTTTGATGTTTCTTTTTTTCATTTGTTCCCCTTCCTATATTAGAATTGATTGCATTGCCTCTATCGTTTAATATTTGAAATGATTAGTATGCCACTATGCTGTATTTCTAGTTCGGAATAATTATGCTGTGGTACTGAATAATGTTGTTATTTTCTAGGTGCTGTATATGGGACTTTCGAAGCAGTGAGATACAAGGTATGCTTTCTAATTTCTTTCTGAAATAAAATACAAGGTACTGAGTATTGTTGTTTTTTGCTTATGTTTGCAATAGAAAGGGAAAATACATCACTCATAATCATATTTATCCACATTTAAAAATTGTCACCGAGTGTCAATGTTTTTTGTACAAGAAAAATGTAGAGGGTACTGTTTCTTATATCTTTTTGTTATAGTTACCTCTATCAGGCTCTCCAAATCACTAGCTTTTAGGGCATTGTTCACCCGAATAGGAATGAAAACGGGTCGGTTTATGGGGGGAAATGGACCGCCCACCTTACTTAAACTCTCACTCACCCGGTCCATCCCTCGTCTAACACTTCACTCGTCACCCACCTACCCACCCACTGGGTGTTCGGGTGAAATAACCGGGTGCGTATTCTGTATATATCTTTTTGTTTTAGACATTTACAAGCATAAAGTAAAATTTTATTTTTAAAGTAACACAAATATAAATTCCTAAATCACGGAATATTATCCAACATTACAAGCCAACGACAAAATGAATTATAAATACTACAAACCGATGCAAATAAACGCAAATTTTTTGCGAGACGTAAATCACTAAATCAACATATATTATAATCAAATTCCTTGAATTAGAGCTCGATGTAGCGATCCACTTCAACAACCTAAAGTAATACATTGATTTAAAAAACAATAATTAGAACATCAAATTTAAAAAAGATTAAATTTTGAATGAAAAAAGTATACATTCTCGGTGATAAGATTTCATGGCAGAATTGAGATTCTGGAAAATATAAGGGGATGTGGTTGCACTTTGTGGGCTTATAAGTCTTTTACAAATTTAGGGGTCGAGGCTTGAGGGTAATATTTAGGGTTTATTTATTTACTTTTAATAATTTATATGCGGGTTGGGTGGGGCGGGTGGTTGTACCTTTACCCATACCCGCCCGCCACCCGTCATTTTCACCCGCCAACCGCCCACCACCCGAAATTCTTTGGGTTTTTACCCACGAATTCGGGTCGGTTGACCGGTTAGATCGGGTGGTTGTACACCCATTTCCATCCCTACACCCGAAAGATATCAGAATATGCTTTTGAACTTTGATGGATGAGTTCGTGGTGACAAGTTTATATCACCTCCATGTTGTCTTTTGCTATGTGACATAAGTTGGTCGAAACTTGAACAAATTTGATCTCTTGCTATGAAAATGACTTCCTTATGGCTAAACTTTCAATCTCTTCAATTGTGCAGGTCCCAGGACTTCTAAAGATTCGGTACATTGGGCAGACAACTTTAGGCAGTGCTGCGGTTTTCGGCATCTTTCTCGGTGCAGGGAGCTTGATTCATTGTGGAAAATCCTACTGATTTATCTGCCTCCTTAAACTTATGTCGGTTTATTTTCAATTTTTTGTAATGAGATTTTGCTATCTCCTGGATCTTCCTTGACATGGTTGGTGTTAACAATAATATGTTTAGGCGACAGTCACAATCCTTTTGTCCCTTCAGGATTTCCTGACACAATCATCTGTAAAACACGAAGGGTCCGTTTGGTTCATATGGGGACGATGATAGGAAAAAAAGAAAGAAGAAGATTCCATTCCCATAATTTATGTTGGGGACGAAAATGGGAAGAAACAAAAATTCCATCCCCATAATTCATGTAGAGAGGTGGAAGAAAATCCCCCAATTTCATCTCATAATTGAAATTCTATGATCTTCACCTTCGATCCTTTGTCCTCATCAAACCGAACAGGTAACAATTGCAAGGAATTAACCTTATTTATTGAATGATCAAATTGCTAGATTGGTATAAAAAAAAGTACCTAATTATGTAGCATATTTATCATTTAAACGGAGTGATGTTATTTACTACCATAATTTTTTACGGTTTAACCAATACAAGAAGTCAACGGAAGGTGTTAGGCGCATCAAGGATTCACCTATCAGGCACAACGGCGGTGCGTGTCCTAGGCACAATGTGTGAGCACCCGACATGCTAAAACCTTAGAATAAACGGTCATAGAAGCTCATTACACATTTTGTGGAAAGTGACGGTGTGAGCCCACTCAAAATGCGCACTCATAATCCGCATGAGACTTCAACGCTCACAATTATGATCAAATATTGACATAAAGTGATAGTGTAGACCGCTTGAAATGTGCTCGGGGGCATACTCCCACCCGCTTGAGACTCACGATCGTTTTGTGCAACGTTGTTTGGTTAAATTCTCCCGCACCGAAGAAATAAAAGAATAAAAACCGTCCTTGGATCGCAAGGTGTGAAGTCAACTATTTCTAATAAAATTAAATTAAATTAAAACCGCACTCGACAGTTGACATATATAGACTATGAACCCTAAGGTCCTTGGATCCCAAGGAATAAATAGTTACTTTTTGTAGTTGGATTTAAAAAGTAAAGTTAATCACATTTTTAAACTCTTTTTCTTTCCTTATATAATTTTCTTTTGCAGTCTATATTTCCCTTTTAAGGCAACCGAGAAGGCAGTTTTTATTTTCCTTTAATGGCTACTCGCGCCAAATAACTTCAACTTCCTCTTCTCCATTCATTATATAAACCCATTCAAATCCCATCGTCTTCTCTCTTGCAACCCTTCAGAATCAACCCTAAACCCCTAATTCATCGACAGTTTGAGTTCTAAAGCAACAATTACCGTTCCCAGGTTTGATTTCTCCTTTGTTTTCAACTGAATTGATTATGTCATTCCATTATTGTCTGGCTATGTGATTTGATCTCAGTTTTGGGCTTCGGAAATTTGGTTGATTGCAATTGTTGTTGTTTGATTGTTGTATGGTAAACGAATTGATTATGTTAGAGTGATTCATGGAAGAGAATATGATTCTGATTAAAATCCCAGAATTGTTTGAATTCAATTAGACGTTCATGAATGGTATTCACTCTTAAGTTTAATCGTGGAATGGCAACAAATCAGTAAATTTCTATATTATAAAAGATTATGATAATCTTCTCATTCAATTACTGTATATCATCACAGGAACTGCAAGTGAAGAAATTCAATATGTTAAGAATTCATACTTGTGTTCAAATTTTGGTTGTTTTTCTCTCAATTCTGCCAAAGGGTATTGCCTGGGGATGGTTCTCTTCTGCCCCTTCATCTAGTTCTTCACATTCGAATGGAGAAACCTACTCGAACACTAAAATTGGTCTAGATGGTGTGGTTGCGAAGTTCTCAATGAGATCTCCTGATGATCAAAAGGCAATGAAGCTTCTTGATGAAGCTAATAGAAAGATGGGTGGTTCAAATCCATGTTGGTTAAGGGCTTATGGAAGTCTATTCTCGTCGTGTTCAGAGATATATGCCGATGAAGAGAGAAGAAGCCGGCTTGCTTGGGATCTTACCGTGTGTTTTCAAAAGGATTCCGGTAGGTCTCCTTTCCCGTCGTGTGCTGTAAAGTCCTCCATGATGGATTGCTTGCAAAAGTTGAACAATGATGAACACAAGATCTATCTTGAGTTCTACCTTGAAACGAATGCCATATGCTATCAGTTACAGTTAAGTATCTTACTTCTTCTATTGTCAATTAGTTTTAAGATGAAACTCTTATTATTCTTATGTTAAGTGAATATGTGTTGTGTGTATAGGTCTAAGGCTTTCAGCATTCAAGTGGAGGGCTTGGTGAATGACTTGAAGGACTCAGCTCAATTTGCTGAGGAGAAGCTAGAGAGTATAGAAGAGAAGTCGAGTCATCTTATACATACCTCGGAACAATTACAAGAGTCCGTGTCTTCAATCGATGTTCAAACGAATCAAGTTAGCGAAACACTAAGAAACATGCTTGATCATGTTAATAGTATCCTAACACATTCAAAGGAGCTTCAAGAACAAGCTCAAGGAATCGCGAGTGCTCAAACCGAGCTTTTAGATGGACAAGACAAGATGAAGGATAAATTGGAGGAAGACATGGGAAGAGTCCAAGATTCTTACAATAATTTGGGTCAAGAGATAGATAACTTGCAGATCAAGTCATCTGAGATTGAGAAAGAGATCATTAGATATGGAGATGCTATGTTTTCAAGGATGGATACTCTTCAAGGGAAAGCAAACGAAATCGATAGCAAAGCTGGGCATTCATTAGACAAGCAACAAGAGCTTCTTGATGGCCAAACCAAAGCTCTTGAAGGTCTTCATTCTATGAATCAAGTTCAATCACAAGCACTCGAAGAAAGCAGGTTCATACTTTCTTATAATCGAAGTGGGATAATTTTAGACAAAAACTTCGCTAATTATGTTTCGTTTAACAGAAACAAACTGCAAGAGTTACAAGAATTCGCGAAAGGCCAACACGAGAAACTTCTCCTACAGCAAGATCAACTCTTACAAGTTCATGTTCAGTTGGCTGAAAAATCAAGAACCATTTTGGCTGCTCAGGTCACACGACTCTCTTCTTCTTTTTCAAAATCAATTTCAATCTAATTCTCTTACTAATCAAGAATATTTTATATATATTTTTTACTGAATTTTTAGGAAGCTTTTGAATCCAAGCAAGCAAACATGTTAACAGTTCTAGACAAGCTCTTTGCTCTACAGAAGGCATTGTTGTTAGAATCTCGTCTGATAAAAACATGTTTCATCTACTGTATTGCAATCTTTTCGGTTTTCATGCTCACCGGCGCAACGCAAACACAAACCGCGAGGTTCCATTTGTACTTGGGTACGTACTAAATAAACTAACTCATTGACGATGAAACTTCACTGGACTTATGTGTTAATTCTTTTCTTACTTGTTAGGATTAAGCATAACGATCTTGATAGAAATCGCAACGCTGCGTTTCACTAGTGACGAAGGTGTTTGGCAAGCACGGTTGATACTCGGAGCTCGTTATGGTTATCTCATTGGTTCATCACTTTGGCTTTTATACTCATTTTTCACATACAGGTTAGTATGTGTGAACATATTTTCATATTTCCGTTTAGTAATATAATCGAAGTGTAAACTATATGATGTTTTTAATTTTATATTATGATAGAAACTATGAAAGAGAGAATCACAAAATGCTGTTGACGTTGACGGAGAGGGTCAAGGAGCTTTGGTCGGATGAGGATGAGGATAGTGATGTGGACTGGTCTTCGTTTGTTGACGAGGATCTTCCGGATGACGTAGGATACACTGAAGATCCTGATTACTTGCCTCCTGAGAAAGTTGGAGTGAACGTGAATATGAGTTCGCCGGAGAAGAGATATAATCTCAGACGACGGTGATGAATTTGATCATTCTTGGAGTTCCGATCAATGTTTCGTTGGTCTGCGCGCTAATCCATGTTAGAGTAATTATGTTTGTAAAGTACTGAGGGTTGGACGAGGAAGAAAGATTGTATTAAATGTTTATTAGTATTGTATGAATTTATTTAGGATTTGATCCTTGGACATATATTATTTCTTGATATTAAATCCATAAAATATAAATAATATAGAAATATAGATATATACGCATGTTTTAGTTGAAAATATTTATTTAAAAGAACTGAATTTATTTTATTTTTCAAAATTTCGAGTACTTTCTCTTGCATCGGTTGTGCCAATTTTGCGCACATAGTAGAATTGATAATTACTACGATCGATTCTATACATATTAATTCATACCGAGCCTCAATACTACATATATCATTATAGACGACATTTAAATCATGATATTTATAGAAAAATATCGTTAAAAACAAAATGGAATTTTTACACCAAAATTTCAATACGTAAATTAAACACCTTAAAATTTTAAAATAATTTAATTTGCTCTACTTGAGTTGAGACCAAACTCTTTATGATTTAGCTTTTAATCAATCTCGTATTAACAACACATCGTTGTTTTGTGGGTTTGCAGTTTGTCGATGAGAAAGTCCAAGTAGATGCACATAGACATGGCTGGCCTGATTTGGAACGACAAAGAGCTCACAACAACCGGGTTTGGTACGTGTGTCCACTTTGGTGAAGTGAGTGGTCAAGAACACTTCTTCAATTACTTTTTTACTTTGGAGTTTGGCCTTTAGAAGCATTATTGCTTCCAAGTACCCCTAGTCGCTGTATGAATACACATCAATGACCAAAATAACGAAAATGATCGTTATCTTATTAGTGTCGAGATTTGTGGATTGTTCCACGTTGATTATAGTAAAGTATGTTAGTATAATATATAAATTCAGAGGTTATTTTTTTTATCATCAATTGGTTTCAGAATTAAATCTCGTGTGTTTATATGTGTGGTTCAATGAACGTGTGTCGTATTTAGTACGTATTATCACCAATTTGTGAATAAGCTTTCTTTTTATGTACTGAGTCAAGAATCGGGGTAATTATTTAGTAAACTGTGTTGAGACTCTTTGGGTTGTGAACCATTAGAAACCGACTATGTGAAACATGATTTTGGTTATCTACGGTGATCGAATTAAATCGGGTTATTTGTTAAGTGAATTGTTATGAATGTATAGTAAATTGTTTTGTGCTATTTTTAACTAAAATGCGACACATCAACAATATTACTAAAGACGGCATCCAAAATCACTATTGAAGGGCTTTCATTTCGTTTTCTAAATATCACGATTATATATAGAGAGAGTTGCCTCTTCTACGTATTTCCAATCCTAATACGAAATAGTTAAGTTTTCAGTTCGCACAATAGTTCACAGTATGACTATTTAAATTTGTCGGACTGAAAAAATATACAAATCTCTACAACTTAATATTTAACGCTTAATGAAAAAAATTAGAAATAGATAAGCTTTTTACTACAACTTCCATTTTTTAGTGTAATTACCAAATAAAGCCCAAAATTCGAATAATTACCTCTTCTACGTGTTTCCAATCCTAATACGAAATAGTTAAGTTTTCAGTTCGCACAATAGTTCACAATATGACTATTTAAATTTTTCGGACTGAAAAAATATACAAATCTCTACAACTTAATATTTAACGCTTAATGAAAAAAATTAGAAATAGATAAGCTTTTTAGACTACAACTTCCATTTTTAGTGTAATTACCAAATGAAGCCCAAAATTCGAATAATTACAGTATTTTCCTTTATTGGTCTCCAATTTCCTTCTTCTTTCCTCTTATTCGTAGAAATTTCCTTCACGTTTTCCATATCGTCTTTTTGAATTTTAAATATATAGTTTTTGCCTGTACCCCACGTCTCCTCAGACGAACAGCACACATTCTTCAATTGAGATCTCCTCTCTCTCCTCATAATCATTCCAAAATTTTCAATTCATTTTTCATAGAAAAAATCTCCCTAAATTCCTCAATTCTATCCACCACTGCACCGCCACTGCCACCTCCCCACCGCCTAATTCTTCCCCTCCTTACCAGGTAACTCTTTCTCTATCATCGTAGAATATCATTTCTATCTCCAACCCTAACCCTAGGTTCCCCTTTTTCAAATTCATCCAAAAAAGCCACAAATCATCGAATTTCAATATCCTTTGAACCATAATCCTTATCATCGTAGCTACCAACCCGCTATCGGATTCCGACATCGGCGAGGTATGGATAAAAATGGCGAATCATCGCCTCGGACGAGGAAACCAGCGTTTGATCGTTCCTTCACAATCACACCTTCGACGTATCAGAAGCCTCAGAAACCGGCCTTCTCGCAGCTCGATCGAAGCGCAACCGTGAAGAAACCGTACGATCCATTTGATTCAGGTGGTGATACGATGAAAGGGAAGGTGAGGTTGCTAAGGAATCTATTTGAACCACCAAAGGAGCAATTACGAATCCAATCGTCGTGTAAATTGAAGCATGCCAGCTCAGATTCGGTGTTGAATGCTTCATCGATTCGATTACCAGGTACCGAAGATCGCGTGGTTGTGTATTTCACAAGTTTGCGTGGCGTGAGGAGGACGTTTGAGGATTGTTATGCTGTTCGGATGATATTTAGAGGTTATAGGGTTTATGTAGATGAACGTGACGTATCCATGGATTCCTCATATAGGAAGGAGTTACAAAGCTTGATGGGTGAGAAATACGTGAGCTTGCCTCAAGTATTTATCAAGGGAAGATACATCGGTGGGGCAGAGCTGATCAAATACTTGAATGAGACATTGGAACTACGAAAAATGCTAGAAATTTTGCCTCTTCGAGAAAGAGGGGTATTTTGTGATGCTTGCGGTGACGTTCGATTCTTACCTTGTTCGAATTGTAGTGGAAGTAGGAAGGTGTTTGATGAGGACGAAGGAATCATGAAGAGATGCTTATACTGCAATGAAAACGGTTTGATTCGATGCCCTGTATGTTCATGTGATAACTTTCAACGTTCGCGTTGATTGTTTTCTTATTGCAGTTGGTAGGATTTGAAAATGTATCATTTAGCTTGTGGTGTGTTTGTTTTCATCATCTGGATGACCTATGAAACTTCTGTTGATATCTGCAACATATGCAGATTAGGTTTGTGATATTACAAATGTCAGGAAGCTGAAACTTGTACAGCATTACTGATCTTTTTACCAGTTTTACTGCTGTGTTTTTTGTTTTCCTTCAATGAAAATAAAAGAAGTGGAAAGGTTGATCCTTGTGACAATATTTGTAGTTTAGGAGATGGCTTCTCCTACATTATAATGTAAATTGTCTGTTCTGTATCTAGTGAATGTTGGATTGGATGTGTTTGGCTATGAGTTCATTTTTGCAGATTCTCATTACCCTGAAAGGCAATTCCTTTAAAACCTTACCATTACAATAAGATATGGTTTCTTGTTAAGCTATTTGTGCCAAACAAAGAATATGTTTTGAGATTATTTTCTCAAATCTACAAACCCAAAACTGATTCAATCCTTGTAATTTTACATCCAAACCCATACCCCTTGCTTGAATTTGCAAATCCATGCAGTTGAAGTTGTTTGAATGGCGAATGCTATTGCGTGAGAGGAACACATTCAAGTTCAAGATCAAGGATTCCTCTCTCCACTCTTTGAAGCTTGATGGATATTTCTTGTTTAACCTTGCCGTCAATGGCATTTATAATGCTGTCTTTAACTAGAGCATTGTCTCTGGTAGCCATCCATTTTCCCAGCTGAGTTGACTCATTGAGAGATGATCTCTCATAAGCTTTAGCAACTGCAACCAGTGGTTGTATGTCAATCTCAGCCTTCCCCATGAAATCATCCGGTTTGAACGTGTCCTTGTCGTAAACAAGCTACAAAACAATAAATATTCTTGTTCAACAATGTAATTTTCTTGATGGTATAAACAAGAATATTTATATTTACCAGCTTTAGAGGAGGGACATGATCCGGAATCGATAACAATAGCTTCTCGTTCCAAACCGGGTTTAAGTTGTTTTTAACGACCCGAGTTTTGACTGTCTGTAAGAAATTTCATGTATAACTTCTATCAACAAATAGCTCATTTGTTGAAGATGAAATAGAATTCAACAAGAGATAGAGGTTGGCTTACTTGTTGCCCTAGCGAGATGATGACGTATGGATCGCTACTCAAGATATCTCGGACAGCTAGATTGGTTCCTTTGAGAACCTTAACATGAACTAACCCAACAAATTCCACCATGCCTGGCTGCAAAAAAGACATGACATTAAGGATGTTATTCAAGCCGGGTTTTGGTATGTTCATATTCAGCACGTTAAAGATTCAATCTTTATTTACCTCATTGTGGGTTTTCTTCAAGGGTCTAGGATCATTGCTTCTCTTCCAGCTGTAACGGAACATCTGCCCTAGTCCAGTCATACGACCACCAGCTGCTTGCTTGCTAGCCTGCCTCTTATCAAGAGGCTGACTAAACCCATCACTTGACCAATCAGCCGACGAACCTGATTCTCGTCGTGGATATGGACAACAAAGCTCATTCCCATCCTCTACAGAGATAAATTGTTTCAGCTCATATTTTCTCCTGACAAAAAAAACAAGAAGATGAATCTCCGTCCATATTTTTCGAAACATGACATAGTAATTATGTTGTTACCTAATAAAGTCTACACGCTCATCACTCGACGAATCTGGCTTCGGTTTCTTAATGTGTCCCGGGACACAAGCTTCAAACTTCTTGTTCACCTCAACATTACCCCCACTTTCTAACATTGCATCTACTTGCTCCTCTGTCCACTCATCCAAACTTACAGATAACACCTACAGGCAAAATACGCGTTAGGTCCAAGTCTAACTTCGGATTTGTAAGGAGATCATTTACACAGAATCATATGTACCTTTGTGATGTGTACTCCTAGGCTTCTATGAACACCAGAACACTTGATACAGATGAATACTCCAGGGCTTAAGGATCTAAAACTCGAAAAAGATGCAAGTTTAGTCTTCTTCATTATACTGCAAATTTTGGACTAGCATAAGATATGATACTTACACCCATTTGGGATCCAATGACCCACAATCTGCACAATACTTATTGACAGGTAGAGATAACAGCTCCTCGAGTTTTATTTCGTGGTCTGACGACACAATCAACAACGTAAGTCTCGTAATCAAGAACAATGATCACAGTACCATAAGAATTTTCGGAAGCATTGCAAGTGAATATTATGTATTACCTGGTTTTTCTCTGATTTGTATGCTGCCATACCGTGGGGAATCTGCACGCAAGAGATCATAGAGACAACGTCCTGGATGCAAGAATTTAACAAATTTTTGAGAAATTCTATCATGAATGATACTCAAAGCTAAATTTTATTTCAGTCTTTGCAAACTTCAGTATGTTTTATCTGAGTAAATCAACACTTGACAGCATATTTGCAGCTAAGTTGAGTCTAAGCTGAATAGTCACATAGAGTCATTAAGGCAACCCAGCCACCAGCTGAATTTACCTTAAAGTCATCAAATACACTTTCTCAGAAGAAGCTTCGTTCTAAAATCAGTCTATCAATAAGAATTATAAGATTATGCAGCAATCAAGCAAGTAATAAATTACCCATAAACCAGAAAGGGGAATTTACTAAAAAAAAGCTTCATATGAATCAATGAAGATGAGATTACGTAGTAAACAAGCAAGTAATGAATTACCCATAACCTAGAAAAGGGAATTTACCAGTGGATACAGTTTCACATCCAATATCTTGATGAACAGACATCCCCAAGCTCCCTTGATTGAAAATGGAAATCATGAAAACATTCAAGTCCTACAAAATCCAGTCTTCATCATTTCCTGAAAAGAAATGTATTCTAGAAAAGCCTTTCTTGATCAGATTAAAAAGAAGATTACCAAAAATAACAGCAATTAGAACATAGATATCTACATTTAAGAGATAATTGGTAAGTTTTGGTGGATAGTTGGGTACCAAATCTCAACTGGGTATGGACAAATCTCAAGTGGGTATGTAGAATGTTGTAAGATTTGTGGAATACAACGCAGATTAAAGCTCAAAGCTCAAAAACAAATCAACAATTGAGGTCAAGTAAGACAAAACGAAAAGAAGGAAGAGAAATGGTGGGAAGACGTGGAAACCAACAAAGGTATGTAATTAAGAAAGCAAGCCAGTTAGGTGATCTGCTGCGTGGCTATATAACTAAGGTTTCTTGATGTGGATAATCATCTTTTATTAATACAAACTTTTATTAAATTCAAAAAAATAACACTGATTGTAATGAAGAGAAGAATGAACAACCGTTAAAAGAAAGCAAAGGGCTCTGACCAAAGAATAAGAAGAAAATGATAAGATTTGAGAACTATATACCCTAATATATCTTACCAATATCGATATATTTCTAATTCCTAAAATTCCGTCCCAGTCAAAGTGTAGGCCGTAGGTACTTTGAAAAGATGAAATAAACAAAGTCGACAGTGAGTTTGCAGACTACCGATGATGTGTTCGGATGACGGCGATGTTTTATCGACAAAGCCGATATATTGTTGGTCGTACCAAGGTTGTGATCGGGCAAAAGTTGATCCGGATGTGTTTGTTGGACGATGCCAATCTGAATTAGTTGTTTAGGATGAGCCGAAACGGAGTACGGATGAATTGTTATTTGGATCGATGAAGTAACGTCGTACTGACGTACATGTCGTGTTTGGATCAACACAAGTCGATAATGTTGTGATATGCATACACTGTCCTTTAAATATGATAATTTGTATAAAATCCTGCATTAAGACGAAATTTGCATAAAATCAATCATTAGTAGGGTGTGCAACCGGATCGATCCGATTCAGAAGCCTAAATATCCGATCCGATAATTTATAAAGGCTGCTCCAGGATATCAGACATCAACACTTTTAGCCGAATCAGATATCCAATCCGGATAGATTGGACATCCGATCTAAGTAATTATTATCAGACCAGTCGAATACATCCGACTTTTTTTTTTTCTTCTGAAAATCTTGATTTGTATCCGATCCAGTGATTAAAAAAAAATCCTTTCAACATATTTCGTGAAAAAAATCTCCGGGTTATCAACAAAAAGTGTATAACGAGTAGTTTATGTAAAAATTTCATACTGAGTTATATTTGCAAACATTCATGCTTAATGAGTGTTTTGTAATAAAACTTTAAGTGTAATAATTGGTGTTTTTTTTTGGCAAATAGAAATAATTAGCGGGTGGTTAAATGCTATTTATCTTACCTTTCTTATCTTTTAAAAGGATTTTAGAGTGTGATTCTTGGTTGTTGTGAATGATAATATATTAAAAGACAATCTGTGAGGTGTAGAGGAGGGCAGAGTGTCTTCCTCCACTCACTCTCCAATGTGTCACCCACCAGGTTAACACCGTGTTTGGATAAGCCAATGCAACAATCTATTCCTTAATCTAACCGTACATATGCTAACATTTTGGGGGTAATTTTTTAATACATTGATGTAATAGATACACTTGGAGTATCGAATTATTGAGAATATACAGCGAATAAGATGAAAGATATAAAGAACTGTAAAAAAAAAAAAAAACTATATATACGAGTTATTTACTTCGGAGTAACTATAACTTGATTCATCGTGATAAAATCGTGTATAAGTGTCAACATTTTTAGCCTACAAAGAATTACGGCTTCAATAATATATGCATATAGTACGTGTTTAGTTATGTTAAGTTATTTTAGATTGTTGATTCATATATCAGATTATCTTATATTGTTGTTTTTAGAATATTGAGGAACTTTTATTATTTAAAATTCATCATAGTTTATAAAGTTATCAATATTTACACGACTTGGGTAAAATGATATTCATAACCCTGAAATTACGAGTTTAAATCCCTTTCCAAGGTCTAATAAATTTGTGACTCTTTTTGATAAGAATTTTTTTAATTTACAATAAAATTTCCAAATAATTTGTACCTTACACATCTAAATTATCAACTTTCTCAAGTAAAACTCAGATAATTGCAAAAAGAATATAATAATTTTAATAATAAGAACGAATATTTTAAATCCCGTTTGGTTGTCATCTCAAAAAACAGAACGGAATGAAAACGAATTTAGTCTATATGTATGGTTGCATCTCTATATTAGGAATGAAAATGAATTTAGTCATAAATATATTATATACACTTGTTCATAAAAAATTTTAGAATTATTCATTCGGATTTGAAGTAGTTGGGGTAGATTTTGATTAATATCATATAAAAAACAAAACTGGGAGTCTGAGACAAGGAGCTTTTATTATTTATTATTGAAAATGAAAAATCATACACATCTTAGGTTAATTTTAGAAACAAACATCACATTTAAGTGGTCGGGTTAAACCAAACTGAGGATGAAATTTTGAAATTTTGAAATTTACAGTAACATCAAACTACTCGAGATTTTTGAGTTGATCTTGGATTTTCAATTATCGTTGAAAACAAAGAGTCAACTTTCCAATATTTATAACATTATTAAACAGCTGTCCCTTGTGAATTTCAATGACAAGCCCTCCATTAAGCTTCGCAGCTGAGAAAAATCCAGCTCTGTAATTGCATCTTCTTTGACAAAATGCATTTTCAGAACCTCAAATGCTACTTCATCTCAAATTTTAATTTATATTTTGGGCTGAAAATTCATTTTATGCATATATTTCCATTGAAAAGGCATTATATGTCACAATCAAAATTTCAAATACAGTAGTAAGATGTTGTATGATACCCTCTGACCGACAGCAATATATTGTACGATACGAAGTACTATTTAAAAAAAGAGTGAAGTATAGGACGTCAAAAATCTCGTCCCCCTCAACAAAATAATTGTCAAAATTCTGAAATATAAATTACATTTAACGCTTAAAGAGGAAATAGTTTCTTTATATAATTAGTTAGACAGATCTCGAACTTAGGACCGAACCTAACCGATTTAACAGGATCTACTTGGACTGGACCTAACCGATTTAGCAGGTCTATATCGGGTTTGAAACGACCAGAGGAACCGATTTAGAAACATAAACGATTTTTATTCTTCTAATTTACCTCATTCTAAGTACAAATATATAAAAAATATCATCTTATGTACATAATTTTTTTTATCATTAGCATACATAATTCTATTTTAATAAATATATATAATTAATTTACTTTTTTAAATAAACTAACTTATTCTCACATTTCCATATAATACAAAAATAATATTGAACAAAAACACTAATAAGAAATTATCAAAAGAAAAACGAACAAAGTGTAATTTTAATATATATAATACTTTATAAATACAATAATTTAAATTTTATCTTTTTTATAACAAAAAGACAGGGCTGGACCGAACCGGACCTGAACTTTTAGATCCTGGTCGGTCCGGCCCAAAAACCCGGACCGGACCCAATTATGCCTCTAAAATGAAGGATGCTTGAGCAGATCTAATGACCAAAACCCAGAATTTCAGCTTGCCAATGAAGTTCACAGCTTCATTTGCTTGTAAATCACATGCCTATAACAGTCTGCCTTCAAATCAAATACAGATCCAAGTAATTGAACTAATATTACATTAACGGGCAAGAACGTAAGCACAGTTCAACTCAACGATCATTTCCTAGTCTCATGATCATCTGTTCGCCTTTTGCTACTACTATAACTGATCAATCAGATAATTTATGTATACAAAGCCCCTATGCATCAGATACTTTTTGTGCCTTCTTTTCTTTCATCTCAAGATGTATACCTACCTCAGGAGATTGCTGGAGAAGTAACTGAAGCTTCAGAAAGTGGTCTCCGAGAATATTAGAGTCAGAAACAGGATCTCCTGGTTGTTGGTCTAATGGCGCCTTCTTTTTGTTTATATCATCGTAAAATAGCTTAAGAGCAGCTTTTGTAGAGATAGAATGTACAGATTCGTGCAATGACTTAAATTCCGTTAACTTTTCCTCTGATTCAATCATTTTCCTTCTCATTTCTTTTGGAAGGTAATTTAATGCACTGCATTAACAGAACAAGAGGACAGTTTGTCACTAAACATGATTAGTAACCGGAAAGAAACTGAGATTATCATTGTATGTACTCTGAATTACCTGGTGACACCCCGAACAAGACCCCAATTGTATCCGAACAGCACAGAATCCTTGAATCCGTCATTGAAACCCTCTTGTGCAGAATCATTCTTTGCAGCTGAAATGCCTTCACGATATCCATGCTACATTTCCCAGACCAAGATTAGTAGAAGGAAAATAGGATTTTTAAAAAATCTCAAATATAACTAGCTGAGAAAAGAAGGATTGTATACATTGTAAAATTGATCACGCCTGCTCTTCCATTCTCGGTCAAGTTCAGAAACTCCAGCTATGTCATCGTCCGAGTCACCCCACAAGGATCCATCTTCACATGAGCTATTCACTTGAAAACATTGGATTAAATGCAGATTAGAAATATCCACCACAAGAAAACTTCATAATATCATTAGGTGATAAAACAAAAAATATTATGTCAAGTTGTCTAGCAAATAAAATAATCAATATATACATGCACAATGAGTCAGCAACTAGAAAAATAATAAAATATAGAAACTGGGTGTGATCTTTTGAAAAAAATAACAGGATGATGCGTGTTGGTGATGCAAGTAAGAATATTTCCATTCTATGTTGAAGTTACAGATCCCATTATGGAGAACTGAGAACATACAAAAGTTTGTAAAATTAGATTCTCCAAAAAATGATATTACAGAATTTTTTTAAATTTTGAACAACTCTCAAAGGGTTACACATGAAGTTGAAGGCAAAAACGTCTCAGCGAAGGCTATAATTAGGGGCTATGTATTATTATCCTTTTAGCATGATTGTAATCGCGTTGGTACAATCTTTATTCATCTTGGGAAAAAAAATAAAACTGGAGAATGATCTGTAGTGTGAAACTGCCACATGAGCAATACAACATGAACTACTGTCCTCTACATGGAAAATCTAATGTGCATATGTACGAAACCAACTAATGTACTAGTAGTAAGAAAACCTGATACAGTAAGTAGTAAGAAAACCTAATTGCAATTCTGCATTTGTAAATGAGTGCACTATAAGAAACAATTACATTCACAGGAATGATCACAACACCCAACAAAATCACAGCACATAGTTCAAACCAATTTCTAGGGATATTTATTCCTGACTCTGATAAGCAAATCCAAAAATAAAAGTAATGAGGAACGAAATTTCAGCTTGTGAACAGTTAACAAATATCCCTGATCAAAAAACATTATATGAAGTATGTTAGAACCCCACTAGAAGGCTAGAAGCACTTATAACTGTGTAGCAAGAATCTCACAATAATCTGGATTTGTGCTAAAGAATCTCTAACGCCGTAAATTTGAGGAATCCTCAGTTTTGTATTCAATTCAATATTCAAGTCTAATCCATTACATTGATGATGTGCCTTCTTTTATAATAGAAACTAAAATAACCAGATCCTGATACTAGCAACTAAGAAAAATGGATAAGCACTAACAGGGCTTGTGGGCTGCAGTTGGGAATTAAGAAAATAAACTAAAGCCCATCGTTATTTAAAACTAAATCCTAAAACTAGAAATTAACTAAAAGAAGCAGGAATGTATCAAAACAACGTCCAACAACTTACATTTGGCAGATTTGGATGATTCCACCTGAAAAGGCTCCATAAGTGATTGCTGTCTACCTGTCTGAACACAATTTGCATCTGTAAGAACTCAGATACTTTCGATACCATCCAAGGAATGTTTCTCAATATTGAACTTATATAGCAAAAATACACTTGATATAACGAGCATCCAAATCCAATAAACCATCATAAACTATAAGCACAAAATGTTTAGTTAGAAGTTAGAACCATATAGAAATCCATATTCAGGATCAATCGTTCACCAATGTAACTCGTATAATATTGTGATCTTAGTGATATCTATCAATCTTGAAAACGGACTACGCAGTGTTCCAAAATACGTGAAATGGAGACGAGACAGAGAGACACCGCCTGGCGTCTAGATGGCCAGACAGCCGTCTAGACAGACAAGCCGTTTTTTCCTCTTGTATTTAACCCTAATTTTGCACAAATTGCATATAATCAACGACAAACTCAAAATAGTATGATTATAAACAATACACAAATTTACAATATGAAGCAACACACAAATTCACAATATGAAGCAAAAAAACAGAGCACAATAACAGTGAAAAACTGCAGAAACCGAGTGCACGATGCCACAAACTGAAGCAAAAAAATATGCAGAAATTGCGCAAACTGAAGCAAATTTGAAAATCACACAAAACTGAAGCATATACACTGCAGAAATCGAGTGCATAAATGGGGCTATTGAACCAGCATTAAAGTATTCAACACATTCATATCATTCCATCAACAAAATTTACAAAACTGGGCTGCAAAATACTGAGTTCACATTCAAATCTCTACCAAAGCAATATTTCATCTTTCTCAGTATCTCACTGTTTTGAAATAGACAGAACTATGTGAAACTCCACAAAACATTTTGATTTGAGTTCATCAGTTTCTTTCTTTTCTAAAAAAAAAGAAAAGCCTAATAGTGATGATACAATATGAATTCAGATTTTATTTTTCTTATTATATTTCTCTTTGTTATCCATCTAGGCATTACCACCACTGCCTAAAACTAGCAACTCATCTCTCTACCAATCTAAATCATATCTTATAAGTTATAGTTACAGGTCACTTCCAGACTTATCCGAATGACCAAACCTCCAACACTTGTATATCTTGTGTTACTTGCAGCTCTATTGCACGAGTACCAACAGTTATCCATCATTGTTAGGGATTAGACTGAAAAGACACTTGGAATGGGAGAAAAAATGAGCAGGTGGTAGAAGACTGAGATGGAGCGGGGCAGTGAGCTACTACCCCCAGAGATAGAATGGAAGTGATCTATAACAATGCGGGTGACATGACATCAATGATACTGCTGATGGTTTGTATCTACTCTAACTGTATGTTAGACAAGGCGAGGAGGGTGGAATTACTGGCTGTTGTTCTGAACTTCTCATGTATTCTACCTGAACCAGAGATAGTTTATGAGCCAATTTTGGGATCAAACACATTGATAATTTGATATTAGTACAACAGGACCATAGCTAGACATGGCCACCTTTAGGAAAACAATTATAACCTAGAAAGAGGCATCAACAAGTAGAATGATTTGTTCTATGTTCTCATAATCGATTTGATGAACATTCTCGGTTTCACCAAAGCCCCTTATTCCCTGAAGACCCGTAGTCCTAACACTAAAATAAAAGTTGAATGCTATCACCGCATCAAAATCATACGTACTATGCAGTTCAAATTCCCAAAAATCCCTAGAGTTCAACTTATGGCAGATCAATCACCTGAGCACGAATGATTCTTTACAGGTTAAGCTTGAGAATCTGTTCCTGAGCTAGCCTCTTCAAGACCCCAATCCGTTCCTGAGCAGTTCAAAGACCCCAATGTGCTCTGCTTCAAGACCCCAAACACTGCATCAAAATCATACTATGCAGTTCAAAGATCCCAATTTGTTCCTGAACACTAATGAAAATACTAAATAGAAGAAAATACATAAACACACTAACTGACTAACACATTCAAATACAAATAATCAAAGTCTCAAATAAAACTCAAAGCAAATGACTAACAGATTCATAAAACGCACTAACTGACTAACACATTCATGTTTGCCTCTGATTTGCACACTAACAACTAATAAGTACGCAGAACCTACACTTCATATCTCAAATAAATTCAGAATCAATGAATGAAAGAATCAACGACTAAAACCCGAAAATCAAACCTTCAAAGCTTCACTAACTGTCGCCGCCTCGTCGGAGTGGAGACTAGATTCCGTGGACTGGAGAGTCTGGAGGGAAGAAGAAGATCTGAAATCGGTTCTGTTCTGTGAGACTGTGGTGACAAAGTGGTCTCTTTGAAACGAAGAGTGCAGAGGGCAGAAGAACGAACCTGTTGCTAGAGTGGAGAGGTCGCACGGAAGAGGGAGGCCGCCGAACCTGTCTCCGTAGTGCCGCTTCAACGCTTCTCAGTTCTCTCACCTTCTGAGTTCTGAGTGTGAAAACTGAGGACTCGGGCATTCGGATCGGGCTAACCCTAAACCCTTACCCAGGTAGTAACGCTAAAAGCCTAAAACCCGAGTTCGATTTTTTAAAAGAAGCGGCCCAAACCGTTATTTTTCGGTTTGGTTCAGCAGCCGGACCGAATACCTTTACAAACCGTAATCGGGAGTAGTCGCACCGTAATAAATCTCTATCCTCTCAAATTTCAAACTGATAAGAGGCCACTCCCGCCTTTGAATTTCCTCCATTGTTGCTCTGTAGTCTGTACGACGAGATTCAGTGTTTAGTCTGTACGACGAGATTCAGTGTTTAGTGCCCAGATAATCCGGTCGAGCTTTCTTTACCTTATAAGCTTCCAGCAACTCGAAATTCCAATTCCGTTGGGATTTTAAACTCGGTATCCCGTGATCCTGTAAATAGCGCAGTGTTAATTCCAAGTTCAGGTGTCAAATCGTCGACCTTTTGAGTTTGGTATGTAGGTGTAATTTCTTTGCAGCTGATCAAATTTCGAATTAGGGATTTGTTTGCATACCCTATGATGGGAATTAGGGTTTGGCTTGTATATTTTGAGATTTGAATTAACTTTATTGTTTTCCGATGTATCAATTTGTGCATGTCGACATGACCCTGTTGCAGTGAATGGCGAGGAGAAAGGTAAAGAAGACTACAGCTGCTAGTCGAACTGCTGAATCACATGATACAGAAATTGGTTTAGATGAGAAGGAGAAACAAATGGAGAACAAGAATGAGGCGTTTAGGAACCCAGAAGGTACATTTTTCGTGATTGCTACCTTTCTTATCTCTTATCCTTTTGCACTTGTTCATAGTTGGTTGTATCTGGCATCCTTTTTAGTTGTTTCAGTTTGAATTGCATCAGACAAGCAAAGATTTATGACTAGGAACATAGATATCGAATGAAAGAGAATAGCAAATTGTTTGTTCCATTGGCTGCAATTTAATGTTATTTTCATGATGATGCACTTGCTTTTCATGTTCTTTTGCTCAAGTCTCTGATTCTGTCATAACTTATCATTTTTTGAAAACTTCTGATAAAATCTCCAGTTGAGCGTCAAATAGCTGGAATAAGAGCAATATGTGACATTGAAATTGAGCATCTTCTCACTGCGGTGCGCTTGCTTCGATCAAACTTCAGTGAACAACAGCTACAAGCACCAGTTCTGCAATTTTTTGAGGAAAATCTTCCAAATGTGACAGTTATAAATGGAAGTGATGGTCAAGTTGATTTGAAATGGAAACATCAAGAAGATAAATTTTCATTGCAAAATGTTGATACTATAGATAATTATGCCTCTCTTCTGCGCCGTATGTCCATGTCCTATCCTCACATCTCTGAAGTGTGGCAATCTGCCAGTGTATTTCCCTTCCCAAGCACAGCAGGTAGCAAGTGAAGTCAGTTCTGGAGGTTTCATACAATGCTTAATACTAGCAAGTATTTTAAGCTTAAATTGTGTGTTGTTTGTATGCCTGGCAGGAAATGCTATGCTTGATGCTACCAATTTTCTCTACAGTGGAAATCATGTAAGTTTTCTTTATTTTGTGGTTGCTTCATACCGAGGGCCTGTTTCATTTCCTAATAGCTGTGAAAACTTCCAAAAAATTATGTATAAAGTATTTGCTGATTTTTAGACTCGGTAGGAATGAGCATAAATTTGAATTATATGAATGATTGTTTTACATTCTATAGATAATTCGAATGTTTTCTCAGGTTTCAACCTTTTAACGCAGGCCTTTGAGGATCCCTACCAGTCTCTAATGCAGGGAATGCAAGATGGTCTTCAAACTCCAGGGGTGTGTGCTTGGTCTTTCACAATTCCTGAAATATATTTGTTTATGACTGAGTACTTATGAAGTTATGATTCTCTTTCTCTGCCTAGGTGAAATGACCATAAGTTATATGCGGAAAGACAGCAAACATATTAAGCTGTTAAGTTGGTAGTTCTAGTATAGAATTAGGAAAGAAGAATGGATATTTTGCAACCTTGGTGACAGTGTGCTGCTGCTTTTATTTGGCTTTGACATTTCTGTACATCCACTGAATTGAAGTGCCGATTTTGCAAATTCTTATATGACAGGTAAACGGTCAGCGGTTGTCCATAGGGGGAATGTCTGTAGGGATGACACCGAAAACCCAGAGACATCCAAAGCATGGTGAAATGCTGCTTTCGGTCTATGGGTCACCTCTTGGTGTCTTTAAAGAGGACAATAACATGGAAGCAATAGTTGGTAAGCCAACTCATTCTCGCTTTTGGCCCTTAAACTCAGATTTTCATACAAATTTCGCAAACCAAAATTTTCATCATCATGAACTTGTTGATTGCAGAATCAGAAGAAACTTAACCTCTTGGAAACACCTCCAGTATTCCAAAGCAGATATAACCAGTGGTGGGCACTCGGCTAAAGTTTGTCTGCTGTCATCTTTGATCATATTGATGTGTTCCTTCACTGCAAAGCCCTTGTATTTGTTCTATCCTTAGAATGTCTGCAAAGCCTTTGTACTCAAAGTTATAATAATTTTTCATCCTTTTTCAAATTATAGCTTTTATATGAAATATACTCTCTCTCTTTCTTTTCTTTTTTTTTTTTTTACTGTCTTAATCTTAGCAAACAACACAACTTATACAATTATTCAAGTTTAAATATAATTTAAAACAGTTTTTAAATGGGGAAAAATATAGTTTTTCCCCCACAAAAAAAGAAAAGAAAAGAGATTAGAAATTGTATGCACTAATGTGTACCACATCCAATGAGACTTAGAAGTTGTTGAGCAGTTTCAATGAGCAACTCAATAGTTTGAACGTCTTCAACCATTTGCTTCAAAGTAGGATACTCTACCGGCGTTGGTAATGCCCACGAGCAATCGTAACTTATCTCCGACGACGCCGAATCTAACGAATTGTAGACATCACTACACCGTTTTTTATCCTTCACTTGTTGTATATCTACTTTCAATGTTTTATTAACTGAATCCGAGTTAAAAGGGAGCAAACGCGCTTGAAGTGGAACCTTCAATTTGTCATAGCTATCCATTGTCTTGTTCTTTAGGGCATCATTGATGAACAATTTTGTGGCGTCTGCTTGCACTTGGGCTGCACTTACGAGTATCACCACGAGCCCTTGTGGGCTCTTCTTTAGGTCGTTTCGTGGGTTGGCTTGAATCATAGACACACATAGGCTCTCGTGGCTTGTCTTGTTGCACCATGTCCGATACGCGGCTTGGTGTACAATGGATTTCGTTGTTTTAAGCTCTATAGATAGATAGAAATGACAGACATTGTATTACTTTCCCAATAGAGAAAAATTACATATATTAAAAAAATAATAATAAAATTGTTGAATATTTATTGATAAATTATAATTTAAAATTTTATATAAAAATAATAATAAAATGTGGAGAGTTATACAAAATAAAATAATATTTAAAAAAATAACTAACAACATCTATAATGTCATATATATATTATGAATCAAAATTTTAAGAAGCTAATCTCAAATATTCTGAACCAATACTATTTATATAACAATAATATTGCATGATGCCATATAATAATAAAATTTATAATGAAATAAAATATGGATTAATTTTATCAAATAGCCTAATATTTTACATATTTGTGAATACATGCATGAAGCTATCATATAATAAGTTTTAACATTTAAGCTATATTTTTATAGTTACATTTCAACAATTTAAAATTATGAATTTATCACTTTAATCTTATTATCTTCAATACACCAACTTTTATGCTAAATAATGGAACTTGTATGTTGTTTTAAATCGGGGTATATTACATCACACAAAATTTGAAGTATTGAAATGTAATATTTATGGATAAAGTATGCAACTATTCTAAATGTGGGATATATTAAGCAATTAACTTTAATACATGTTATTATGAGCAAATAAGTAACTAACTCTTGCAAGTGGCGGTACAGGCGGCGGAGCAATCAACGAAGCAAGCCGTTTTCTGCGTCTTCTCCAGGGGCTCCGTCGTCGGGCAGCTTGCCGGACAGGTCACCACCTTCTTCAGACACCTTCCCTTCGCCGTGCAAACCGCCCTGTCTCGCCTTCCCTTCAGGTGAAGCAGCCGGAACTTCCCGCCAGCGACGGATCCTGCCGGAGCCGTTTTCACGCCTCCATTGGTGGCGGCGTAAGAGGAGGAAGCGGTGACGGCGACCAGAGTGATTAAGGAAGCCAACACCAGGGTGATTAGTGGGCAATTTATCCTGATACTTCCCATTTTATAGGGTGATTAATGAGATTGATTAGAGATCTGAGGTTTGATGATTAAGAACTAGTGATTATTTGCACTGAGGAAGTGGTGGCTGGTAAGCGGGGGTTTATAGGAGGGGAAAAGTGCTACGTTTGATTTGCATTCAAGAAATAAATTAAAGTTCAGAGGTTTAGATTTATTATTATTTTTGGTTCAACGAGGTTTATTTTATTAAATTGTGTACATAAGTATATGATCAAACGTGGAAGTGTTGGAAGGCTGGCTCTAGGGTCGGTGAATATGTTAAGGGTTATCATAGCCCGAAATCCAATTGACACTCGATAATATATTTTAAGGCCGGTTAATTCAATCGGACGGGATGATCATAGCCCGAAATCCGTCATAAAAGAAATTATTTATTTATTTGTAAAGTAGCTTGTTTAATTTTAAATGAATAGAAAGATACGGAGTATAATATACGGCTTCCCATATTTAATATTTTTGTACATTCCAAGATATTTAATATTTTTAGCTTTTTTTAATAATTTTTTATAGTACGTATTTTATACTTTTTTTTAATTATTTTTTATGATCTTCATCACTTTTAACAAAATTACACTTTAAATCCTATATTTATCATTTCTATGTGGGGATTGTGGGCTTTAGGATACTATTTGATGGCACTCACAATCATAATAAAGCATAATTTTAGAGTAAAGAAAATATAATAATTGATAACAATGAAAGTTATCTGCTGTATTTACCAAACGAATTTAAAATGTGTAGATTATATTACTAATTCAGTTTTAAGTATTTTTCTTGTGGTGTTCTCATCAATTCATATATTATCGCAACTTCATCTCTTACTTATTAAACGGTCTTTATTTAGTTGTCACAAGCTATAATATCATCTAATTTTTGTGAGTAGAGCCCTTGCTAAGTTACATTTAATAAGATACGTATAACATAAATTCGGGTTCAATCTTCATATAATCCTAAGTAGTCCACCAAATTTATACAATAGGTCCAATCCAACACATAAATTAATTGATATTTTATCGTAAATCATATAAGTGATTTTATATATTATATTTGGAATCTCACTTTAAAAATGTTGAAAAGCATTATCTCAACAAGTTCTAATAAACTTCAAAAAAAGACTTTCATTTGCATATTTTATATCTAATCTAATTGGTTGGCGTCATATGTAAAGAATTAGAGTAGGAAATTTCACTCAAGAAAATAAATGTTTGCGAATAATCATAACAGTGAACATTGAACATCCATCTCTTATAATACGAGTCTATATAATACGTTTATATAAACTAACCCGTAGGCCCAAAATAGGTGATGAATCATGGGTCGGTTAGGCCCAAATTAGAGTTGGATCAGTAAATAATATTTTAGCCCATGGCCCAAATCTCCAGATCATCATTGGCCCAATCCTCATCAATCTCCCCAGTTGATTCTTCATTCCTCAAAGTAGGTGAAATTGTTTGAAAAGAAGCTACATTATTCACTAACCTTATATATTAGTCTAAGTCTGTTATTTATTTTGTTATCTTGATCAACCACACACCTCCTTCAAATATATTTGTTTGGCGGCTGACAATCTCAATAATACAAGATTCGAAATCGCACGTCCGAACATGCATGCGCGTTAGGTTCTTATCCTACCCATTAACTCAGTAAGGTTACACAAATATTAGACTTATATGTTAACTGTTATTACTTTATTATCTCTATGCGAGAAAATCTCATCTATCACAAACCAAAAAAACAATATCTTGGTTTTATCCACATAAAACATTTTAAAAAAATCAATTCACATTAATAGAAATTTTGTTGCACATATCATCAACACAACTTACACAAGTATAGATCTTAAAATTGCCCTTCAACGAGACTAAGAATTCTACTCGAAAAATCCTCAAACTATCACAAAACATGTACTAAAGTTCACCACATCCAATAATACTCAAAATTTGTCGAGCCGAATCAACAATCGATGCAAGTGACTCAACATTCTCGTACATTTGGCTCAAAGTAGAAGATCTCGGGCTTGGGAGATCCCATTCGCAATCATAAGTGACCTCACTCACCACCAACCTTAACGAATCATTAACATCACCACAACGTTCTTTGTCGTTCACTTGTTCAATATCCACGCTAAGTGAACTATTAACCCAATCCAAATCATAAGCAAGCAAACAACCTTCAAGAACTGTTGTAGAATTACCCGAGTACTCGCCTCTAGTTTCATTCTTTAAGGATTCATGAATGAACAATCTAGTGGCATTCGCCTTAGCTTGGGCCGCGGTTACTAGTATGACCACGAGTCCTTGTGGGCTCGACTTTAGGGTTTTTCGTGGGTCAGATTGAGCCATCGATACACAAAGGCTCTCATGGTTGGTCTTGTTGCACCATGTCTTGTAGGCATGAGTTGCATTGGATCCCGTTGTTTTACGTGTTTGTTCTGTGGATAGAGATTGGAAAGTAACAAATCAAACACATGCAATAATATGAGGCTTCGATAGGAGACAAAGTATTGCCATTTCTTTTCTTTTTTATAAGCCACAATCATCGATGGTTGTCTAACTTGTCTTTATGGGTGCCAACAACTACAATGACATGTTTGTGAAAATATCTATCAAGATTAGGATTGAACAATTAAAATAATTGAAACTTTTTCTAAATATATTTAAAAAGATTATAGTAAACTTACTAGCTATAATGTTTATTTTTCTTGATAAAAAACTAGCAAAACGTTCATGTAAGAAATGGGTTTTTATCATGCACATAAAAAACTATTTGCATGGTTAAATATAAATTATTATTGGATAAAATATTAAAAATTAAGTTAAAATTATATTTTATTATGCACAAGTAAAAAAAAAACTAAATTATTATTTTTATAAAATTTTTTTAAAAAAGTTTTAACTTTCTACAAACTTCAGACAAGATTATAGTAATATTGCAATATGTTTCTTCTTGATAAAAAAAATAGAAAAAAATTCCATGTAAGAAAATATTTTTTTTAATTATGCACATGGCATGGATAAAATGATTATTGTATTGTTAAATATAAATTATTATTTAATAAATATAAAAATAAGTTAAAGTAATATTTTATTTTAAAATATACAGACTGTACAGAGAATACAGACAATAATCATCACATTTATAAATTTTTTTTTTATTTATAAATTATTATTAAAAAAAATCGTCTCTTATCGTAATTTTTCTCGAATCGATTTATGTAATGTTGTAAGCAAATTACAGATTAATGTAAATCTAGATTACAACTCCAAATACTTAATAAACTAAAATAAAATAGCCTATCAAAGGCAAATTACATGGCAAGATTGACAACCCCAAATCATTGGAGTTTTTAATTGGAGAACCTAAAAGACCCATTATAAAATAGAACCAATCAATTAAACACTAAATAATAAATCGAAAAAAATCAACAAAATAGTAACAACTAATTTGGAAGAGATAATATTAATTAAAAATAGAACTCAATAATTAAGTTGATATAGGACAAGGAACTAACTCTTGCAAGTAGCGGTACAGTCGCCGGAGCAGTCAACAGAGCACGCCTTCCACTCCGGGCAGTTGGCCGGACACGTCACAATCTTATTTAAACACTTTCCCTCCGCTGTGCAAACCGCTCTCTCCTGCTTCCCCCGTGGAGGAAGCGACCGGAAAGTGTTATTTCCGGCGAAGGAAGAAGCTCCGGTGACGGCTAGTAGGGTAAAAAAGGGCATTATTAGGGTAAATGATGTGCATTTCATCGTGATTTTTTTGGTAATGAAAGGAGATATGAGATTGGAGTGAAGAATATGGAATGCTGGGATTTGTAGGAGGAAAATAGATTAGGTTTTTGGTTTGTTTTCCACTGAAGGAAGCAAGACATTAATAATGGGTTTTGTAGGGTTGTTGTCTGGTGTAGAATGTGGAGTTTGGCCCTAAAATTCGGCTTAATCCATGTTTCTTTTGTTTCTTTTGATCAGCTTTGGTCAATGGAGTTTCAAAATTGACTTTTGTAGCTGTGCTTTCACATTTTAATATACTCCGATCCGCTCAAAAACCACTGGTTTATCAGAATCGAAATTAATCAATAGCTGAAATTTTTTTTATAGGTTTAAATGTTTAATGATGTTTGGGAATAAAAAAAAAGTTTAAGCTTTCCTTTCCAAAAAAAAAAAAAGCTTAAAGCTTTATTTTTATCTGTAAAATTAACAAAATAATAGTAGATATAAAGATAAAGATGCAAAGTAATTATTCTCACAACTGGTTCATTCTTAACGAATTGTCTGAAAAAGCTAAAGTGGATCAAAAATAAAAAAATTACGTTTATTTTAATGTAATACGATGAAGATAAGTTAGATAACTTATAAGAACCGTAGAGATTAGGGTATAGTCAGACGTAAGAACAAAGTGATTTTGAGGTGAGTTTATGTCATTTACAAGTGTTTACTTGGAGCCTTCTTAGCTCAGTGGTAGAGCGCGTGGCTTTTAACCACGTGGTCGTGGGTTCGATCCCCACAGACGGCGTATTTTTCCTTTCTTAGTTTTTTTTTTGTCCGTTATGAAACGTCAAGTCTAGTCCTCGACCAGTTGTCGAAGATTATCATAATTGACGATATCTTTTATCGCTTGATGAATACAAACATTGATAGCAAGGTGATGTCAGCGATAACTATATTCGCCAGTCATAGTGGTTTCTAGATATTCATATCATAATTGATTATATTGTGATCATTTCCCTTGAATTTGATTTTCCGTAACCATATATGTTTTAACATTAGAAGTCCCTTAGAAAAGGCGCGTGATTTAGTATCAAAGACTTATAATTTTAAAAGTTTTCCATAATCTAAAGAAATGACCTTAGTATTGTGGTATCATATCATGAAATCGAAGATGGTTGAACCATTTATTATTATAGACCCAACAAAATTGAGTTTCTTAAAGTCGTTGTTTGTTGGTTCCCATCTTTTATTTATCTCTTTTCTCTTGGTTAGGCAAAACTTTGCAACTTGTATTTCTTTTTCCTTTAAAATGTTTAAAAAATATATCAAAAAAATATTATATCTTTGACAAACTAATCAACCAAAATGTATAAAACAAAATAGATGAATTATATTGTTTTAAATCATGAGTTAACGAGTTTACGCAATACAATTAACCATGACATTTATTTATTGACTCAAATTTCGATCTAACCTATTTTGGTTTTAAAATTGGATTTACCCAGGTAGATAGATAGTAGGATGATATGCTTTCATTGAATATATTGGCCTTGAAATTGTTTTTAGGAGTTGTTCCTAGTTTATGTCTTGGGTCAGTTGAGTTAGTGAACTGTAATACCTAAATCTTTAGTTATGAACTTTGAGTCTAACCCGGTTGGTTGATTTAACGGGAATGTTTTTCCTTTTAAGAAACCTAAAGAAATTGTAGTATTGGTTGTTGGCGCTATAGATTCCATCTTAAAGTGGAAGTTGAATTTTAAATTAATTGCTTAAAGTCCAAGTTGTGCATGTGCCTCATCCAGACACGGTAAATCAAGTTGCGTATGTACAAAGCCCAAGCTGGGACGCATGCGCAGTCCGAATAATCACGGCCCATTTAGGGCATGCACTTCATGAGGCACACGCGCACCGTTGCGTTGTCTATTCCCGCCCGAGAATTTTTATTTTTGGGAAAATAAAAAAAAAAAATATTTTCGCTAATCATTTGACCAAACTTAGACAAAGTGAAGTTACGTACACAAACATTCGGCATTCCATCCTAAAATCAATTGGTCAATTGGAAGAATAATCCTAAGACTTATATCTTAGGTTCACGTATTTTATATTATCGGTATTTTATATTATCGATGTAAGACACACTCCAACACTCAACATTAACTATCAAATTCTTTATTTATTAACTGGATTTTACCTAAATAAAAATATTATATTATAATTTTTAATGTATCATTTTAATCTAAATAAAATTTAATTATAGATTACATGAAATTTTAAACACAAAAATTGATATTTTAATATCCTCTAGATAAAAAAGACCGTATAAAAATACCTATATTTTAGAAGAATCAAATAAATATTATGTTAAAAACAAATTAAATTAGATTTTTTTTTTCAAAATTAGTATTTGTAGTAACAGACAATCCTTTTCCATTTTGATAATAATCTATTTAATGATGTGTTTAGTTTTAATAATATATTGATAGGAAACAGTATTGGTCTTTGCCGCGAGTAGAGCAAATAGTGAGGACGTTCTTCACATTGCCTGTGCATGTTAGTATGTTACTATGTCAAAGGCAAAGCACAACTAATGATTCATGAATAGTGCACAAGTAGATGAGTGACTTATTGACATGAAGTTAAGTAGCTTCAATTACGAATAACACCAACAAGATTTGTTCTTAATGACACCACAATCAACAAACATAAAAAGATGATTTAGATACGAGAGTTGTCCGATTATATTAACATATATGCCTGCCGTCTCCTTCCCCAAATTGATTTTCATGCAGTTGCACCAATCTTGTTAACTGACAATGAAGAAAAAGAACTTCACCATTACCAGTAATCCAATAAGTTCACATGCTGACTGCAGTTAGCAAGCATGGAAGAGATAAAGGAAGGAAATACCGTTGTAATAATACCGCATGACGAATTTGGGAAGTGTTCAATCTACACTTTCTACCACTTTTTCTTTCATTTTCGGGTTGTTGCTTGCAACTGTATGTGGTTCTTGAAATGATTCTTCCTTGTGTTCATTTTCGGAAATCTTTGTGATGAAACTCATTGGTTTACTGCTTGAATCGCCTATTTCAAGACCGGGTGGGATCTTGATGGGTATGGATGATACTTGAGGTCCGGATTGCTTTGATGTCGACTTCAACGGCTGATGAAATAGCAAGTGAGCAACAACTCGATCTATACCATTGGTTTCGGTTTCCGCATTCGGCATCTTGATGAAACTGGAGATAATGGCAGTACATAGTAAGTCGTCAAAAAGACAGGAAAGAGAAGTAGATTAGGTAAATAGATGAATTTTCAGTCTAAATCCAAAAACTGCAAAAAAGAATGCTTATGGATGGACTCATGTCCTTACACAATGGGAATAAAAAAAGGAACAGTTACAAACAAGAGAATAATATAATCCTACTTATCATCTATTGTCTAATAAAAATGAACCCAATTATATCCCAAAAATTGTTCTCTGAGAATACGCCTACCAATAGAGTTCAGAAATCGTTTACAACTGTAAGGAAATCAGGAAATTAAAAAAATAAAATAAAAACATGGAACAAGTGATGTATTTCAAATAAATGACAGAAGAAACAAAATAAGAGTGTGGCCTAAAGCCCTAATAGTGCAAGTTTGAATTATAGATTGTATTGTACAAAGGAGGGATTTAGAAATCAGAAATACGTTCAGCTGGGTCAGGGAATTTCTGTTTTAGAGAGATTTTTCGTGGAAATGTTGTTCTTTTACTACCCTGAACTCGACAGTTCTATGGAGCTTAGAATCGAGCCCCTTGTCAGGTGTTTGTGTAGACTGTTGTTGCTATCCTCCTTTTCTTTCTGTTTTGCACATTTTAAGAGTCTTAACTCTATCAAAATGTCTCCTAACTTCACTGAGAAGCATGTGATTACAAGAAGTTAACCAACAGCTGAGGAAGTTGGGCATCCATGTTTCCCATTTCATTCACAATAAGCACATAATTCTCTACTAAACTGAGTTTAATTGTCAGGTTCATGTTATGCCATGGCCAACAGAAATGGGATGGAAAATTTGTTTAACTAACCTCTCTTGATTGCTCATGTTTTCGTTCAAGACATCAGGTCCGCAACCACCATCTCGGTTTCCACCGCTTGAATTACTTGCATAATTCCTTTGCATAGCACTTTGAGCCAATCGGAATAAGCTCTCTCTCATGCAAAGCCTTACCTTCATATCCAACTGCAGAAAACCAACATTACATAAAAACTAGTGTAATTCCCGTGCATTGCACGAATATTTTTTTTTACAAATTAACATAAAATCCATTATTATAATTATAATTTCTAACATTATAATTAAAAAGTACATTTTTCATTGGTTTATTATAAAGATAATATAATGTAATTTTGTGTAATTTAAAAAATTAAGTTTGAAAGAAGATGTACCCAATAATTTATTAGGAAAGGACTAGATGAGAATATTTTTCATATCAAATTAAAATTTATTTAAGAGATATATCAATTAGTTAGATATTGCATTTTTAGAATAACAGAATTTTTTGATCTTGAATTATAAGGTAAAAATAGCTAAATTTAATTAATGAAACATTAAAGGAGATATAATAAAAAATCAAAAAAGTAAAATGTAAATATGTGATAAAATGACACGTGGCATCTGATGTATAAGAGAATGACACGTGACTTTAAGGTATTTTTCTTTAATACAGTATATAGATATAGATTGTTTAAAGTTGGTAAATTAAAAAAAAATTCTCACAAACTTCACTTACTTTGGTAACAACACCCTGGAGCTGGTCTAGTACTGTATCTTCCGCACTGTGATCAACCACTTCCGAGACTGCTCTAGAACCATGTTGTTTTAGAGGAGAATTTGGATCAAAGACAGTAGCCGTATTTTCTTCAGCCTCAAAATCAGGTCTCACTAAAGGTGGAACCTGATCCTCTTCAGAACTCTCATGAGTCATAGAAAAATCAGTTATTGGAACTGGGTGAGTGAGCTGTTGTTGTTGTTTCTTAATAGCAAGCAAAGCCCGCATTTGCTGTCTCCTCCTCAGCTTTTCAATCTTTTCTTGGGGAGTCATGTTCTGACTTTTTATGCGTGTATTTGTTGAGTTGTCCATAGAAACTCTCTCACTTAGACAGGCTTCATTATTTGAGAAAACGGGCTGATGTCCACCACCTGTTTCAGGCAAGATGGACATGGAAGTGCACGGATCTGAGAGATTCCCGTATGAATATGTTTCCATATACGGATGTGGAAAGTTCTGATACGGCAAACATGTAGATTGATGAGGCATGTTTTCCTGGTTATGGACAGAAGACAGATAAGATTTTGATTTATCTGGCGCCGATTGACAATCAAATTGCTGAACATTAATCTCAGGTGGTAGCCATGTGCCAAATATGTCTTGTGGCTCTCTGTCATTGTTTATCTTGTCTGACTTTAGCTCATACTTTGATTGAGATCTGGACCACTTGTGCTGTACAAAAAGAGAAATGTCATTTTCAAGCGAAGAACAACAATATAAATAGACTAGTTACTCCAAGTACCTTCTCACGTTTCAGAAGTAGAAAGACCAATTATTTCCTCAGGGGGAAAATTATCAATTGTAGGAAAAATCTCACAGTTTAAGTTTAATATTAGACAATAACACATACTAGTATCTTCTTGTTGTAGATTGAGAAGACCATAAATGAAACGGACCAGGGGCCTCATTATGTGAGCAAATTTATGGGAAAAAGGTAACACGTTAAGCTGTGATAATCAATCATTTATGTTTCCGGTGCTTGCTAGCAAATTCATAAAAACCAGTGTAATCTACTGTAATTTACATATTCAAACATAAAAAATACGTTCCCTTAATGATCAAACAATCAAAGAGTGTCATCTACTGTATTATTATTACATCATGTTAAAGGCCCAGAACATACTGATAAAACTAACCTATACTCATAATATTTTATATATACAGTTACAAGTGCATACATTAAAGTAACTTATACTCATTTTGACTTTACCATCTTTTATTCTATAGATAATGGGAAGGAGTAATCGTGCTTACCTTATTTGATGATTTACTAGCGGAAGGAACCTTCCCGGCAACATCTTGAGGTTCCGAAATGGTGTTTCCAGTCACATCCAAAGCTGTCTGCAAAACAGATAAACAAGTGCCTTAAGTGTTATCGTAGTATTGAACTGTATAATATAAGAGTCATGTATTATTGTAGGATTGAACTGTTTACAATCTGAGTCATGCTCTACCTTTTCCAGGATCAGATTCGGATCAGTAGTGGCATCAATTTCTCCGTCCAAGCTTGAATTTAACCGCTCTTGTGTATAACATGTTGAATCTGCTGGTTTTTCAAATCTACTAGCAAAAGGCTGATTTCCACTGTGCAGATACTCGGTATTAAAATCGAATTGGCCAGATGAGTTCCCTAGAGGCTCTAGTCCCCAACTTCTGGAGTCTAGAACTAAGGATGAGGACTTCACAGCATCTCGAGATGATGTCCACAACTCATCCGTGCTATCAAGACCAGCATGGTCCACTAAGACATCATCGCTGCAAAATCACCACTTGTGTGAATATTGTGTTAGATGGAAACGCAAGTTATAAAGGAAAGTTCACAAAAAAGACAATATAGCTCTTTGGAAAACAAAAACAAATAGCTATGTAGGTTTCATGTTCAATGACAGAATATGCTTTGACAACAAAACTAAAACAAATAAATAACAGCAAGGTTTCCACTGGGAAGTGTGGCAGTGATAAAAACTAGCTAAGGGAAATTTTTGCTTTGTAGGCTTTTGTGCATCCCTCTGGATACCCCAGGTTGTTGTGCATTCTTTCTGTCAATCAAATAAAGCACAACAAATGCATCCAAAACAGAGGAAACTGAACAGAACTTGATCATCAGAACTTCGTAAGTTTGCCTGTCAATTTTGGAACGTCAAGATTTTCAACGGTTTCTTGCACTTTTGATCATCAGATGCATTAGAAGACTCTGCATGTATTCGCATCACCACATGACAATATTTTACGAAACTGATGGTATATATATTTTTCATAGCATGCCTGGTTGGACTGTTTTGCAAAAGCATTTGGCAAATGAAGGACACAATTGGAACGTGCTCAGGGAGTATTATTGGCATCAGCAGTATCTTTTTTCATATAGGACATCAACTTACCAAAAAATGGTTACAACGATTGGAAACTAAACGGTACCATGAAACAAAGAGACACAATCTCTTGCAGTCCAAAACCAAACATCCTTAAGAAACATCTATAGACACAAAAAAACCACAAAAGAAAAATTCACGTGAGATGAAGCAACACCAGTACTGGCACTATATCACCAATGATAGAATTACAGTATATCTCAGAAGCAGGAGAGAGGACATGAGATGCCAGTCATTTACGTGAGCTGAAGCAACACAATCTCTGTTAATCCAATTGCGGGACAAATTGCACAAACCTAGTCATTCCCACTTCTTGAACAGCTACCTGTACCTACTCCCCAGACTAAGATTGAAGATGGAAAAGCTCAAGACAGAATTGATGGCTGGTGGTTGTGGCCAATGAGAATTTGGTAGTCGATAGCTTGTGGAGGTGGCATAGAAATCTTGACCTGGTAGCCAGTGGCTATGTTTGTGGATGATGGACGTAGCCACTGAGGGATTGGTTAGTTCTTTGGGGAGGTGGCCAATGAACTCAAAAAGACTGAAGAGTTTTGAAAACGATAGATATTTCAAAATTCGAGAAAAGAGAGGGAAAAGGGTGTCAATTGTTTTTGTTGTAGAATAGTATAGTTTTCCATCACACGAAGAATATGATAGGTTAGTTCTTTTAATGCTTATGGGGATAATTATTTTTCAAAAAGTAGGAGATGAGTATGATTGCTTCACAAAGTTTATCTTTCTTAATCAGGTAGACTAATCATTAATTGATAAACAATGTTAGCTACTTAGGTTATTTTGTTATTTACTCAAAAAAATTTTTTAATCATGATAGACTCTTTTCCAAAATATATTACTTACATTCTTGTTTCTTACATTTTAAAAAAATGACATACACCACATGTTGAGACAAATGGCAGATAAGACGAATAAAGAAAGGGGATATATATGCAATAGCTTACAATGCATGAAGTCAATTAATTTAAGAGGGACGTCTGGAGATAGAAATAAAATTAGACTGCACAGATAATCATATAAATAAGAAACTTGTATCACCTAAACATGCGATCAAGATCATCGAAACTTCCAATGTTAGCCCAGCTGTTACTAATAATATCACCAAGCTCTCTATCTTCATTTTGATCTTTAGAAATCTCGGAACTCTTTTCTACATCAACTTCCTTACCTGTAAAGAAATCTAACAAGTAAGATATCATGAATATTTAGCGGGTATACCTTTTCATAGGGATAGCAAATGGCTGGACTTAACACAAGCATTGATTAATATTAAGAATAAAGTATGTAACTGAATCAAAAATTACAGATAAACAACAAGATACATGTCTGAATAGAATGACCAATATTAGCATGAAAAAGTTCTAAATTTATAGATCATACCAGAATATCTTCAAAAGAAAGAGCATCTATATAGTTCAAAAAACAAGGAAAGAACCTGACTTGGACCATTAGGCAGACAAAGTCAGGTGCCATTAGGCAGACAAAGTCAGGTCTAAAGCACATTAAAATCTCAGCTACGCGGATATTATCAAGCATGAACTTGAAGCACTTGAAGTTGTAAAAGATATAAGATGAAATAATAAAATACATCAATAAGGATAAGTTATCATCCTCTGGTTCTAAGGATTAGACAAAGTAGTTGGTCTCATTTTAGAGTAAGTGATTTTGTACCAAGCTTTTTCTGTTAGCATGGGTTATACCCCTTAACCAAACAATATCTAGTCCCATCTCCACTAAAACCAACCACTTCAGAAGAGTAGGAATAGTGAATGCCTTACCCGTCCATTTGCCATCCCTACCTCGTGATGCTGAATTGTACGAAAGACATTTTATGTACCTATGCAGTTATGTTCAGGATTTGATGCAAGAAAAGACAAATCAGCATTGCTCTCTGGTTTACCCCCATGCAGCATGGTTTTAGTGGTAGCACGCCTTTGTTCAGAAAGCTTACTATTGGCAGGTTCCTCATTAGCTTCATTGTTGCCACGATGGTCAAAAGCGGATTGAGATTTCTTTTCACTTTGCTCAGGATAAGGAACAATGTGGTCATCAGCCTCACCCCATATTATGTTCGCAAGCTGAAAAGTGCATGAATTGTTACATTTAGACAAAAAAATATACGTCAAACATACTCATCTACTACAGTTAAGTTTCCCGGCAAGCCAAGAACAAGAAAAGTTAGGATCAACATTTTATTATGATTGTTACGAATAAATAGCACGGGCTACCAAGCTGAAAAGTGCATGAATTGTCACATTTAGACAAAAAAAATATGCCAAACATACTCATCTACTACAATTAAGAGTCCCGGCAATCCAAGAACAAGAAAAGTTAGGATCAACATTTTATTATGCTTGTTACGAATAAATAGCACTGGCTACCAAGAAAATTCCCATCACGTTTGAGAGCATGACAAGAATAGAGGCCAAACACAACACTAGGAGCATGCTACAAGGAAATCTGACTACTTCGGGTCTGTTTACCTGCATATTGGTTTTTTTTTTCCGGGTTTATAATGAGTTTATATGGGTCTATAGTATATTTTCAGGTTTATTTTTTTATATGAATAAATCAAATAAAGTTGTTTACTTGGAGTTTATTTTTTGGGTTTATTTTACTTCAAAAGACACCTATGTCCCTAAAAAACGAAGAGTAATGTTGAATACCAAGAGATGTACAAAGAATATCAGAATAGAAAACAACAAGGCCAAAATCGGGTTTTAAACAAAAATAAACCCATCCAAGAAAAAAATAACTTTGTCTGAGAAGTTTATTTTTAAGTGGTTTATAAACCCAAATAAACTCGTAGAGAAATAAATCAATCTACAAGTAAACATGTACAAAAATTAAACCATGAGTTTATAAACTATATGAAGCAGAAATTAGCTACAAGTAAACAGACCCTTCCTTGGCCTTGAGGTGCAGATTTCAGTCATTTCACGAAAGGAATATTCGGATCCCAGGAAAAGTATGTGGCTATTATACTACCGAAATAGGAAAGTTGTGTTTAAGCGAATCTCTATCAAGGACACTTAATTATTTTGTCGAGATTAAAAGAGATTACAGCCATCCCATGGCTCTCAAAACACTACCTTATCAATTTCCATAACATTCCTTATATGTTAAAGTGCCCACAAAGCTTGTAACCTTATTGCCTTGATTCCCCGTCTTTGCTACAATAAGAGCAACACTTCTTAGGAGCTTATTATTAAAAGAGCCTAAATAAACGTCAAAACGCTAATTAGGTTCCCTAAAGGATACCATCACTGACTGCCTTAAACCTTTCATACTATCAGACAACCTAACCAAAAGGCCTTCATGATACACACAAGAAGGCCATACGTAGAACCCCTACCCATTGACATGAAGCTGCTTCCTCTTTTCCATCAAATTCATAGCACCCGAGTTCACCACCAGCAAGGTAGACATTAAAAAATCCACTATATGTGGTCTTCACATGGTCAAATCTGGACATGAGATGATTCTGGTAAAAGGAATCTTAGAGAAACTTGGTAAATTAATCCGAGACAATCTCTAGACGAGATTCTTCTGACAGTCAACTCCCTTTCCATGAAGCATAAAAAGAAAATAACGTTCTATGCAGTAGAGAGTAGAAACTAGCATGTCCGTCGATCCTTGACAATTGACATCCACTGAATTACAGTCAATCCAAAACTAAATTACCTGAACTCAAGGGAAAATTCAAAGCATTTATACAACCGATCGATTTCCGACAAAATTCTTCTGCTAAATAAATAATAAATATTGTGGTTTCTAATTATAGGCCAAATTAGAATAAAAACATAAATTGACTAAAGAAAAAGGTGAGAGTTGTGAGGAAGTCACCTCTTGGTCTTCCCAATCAAACATCTCCGTAGAAGCGAAGGCTAAATCCAACCAGATCCAAGCTTACCCCATGCTCGTGACTCGATTTGCGCATCGGCCAGCAGAATTTCAGCCCGAAGTGGTAAATAGGATAGAACAAATGAAAATTGAAGAGCGAAGAAGCACGAGGGAAGGAAGAAGTAGAGAGAGAGAGAGAGAGAAACAGTAAAAGTGTAGGAAGCAATAAAGCTTGTTAGAGAGAGAAAGCTCGAAGGTTGAAGAAGAAGGCTGAAAAGGGAAAATGGAAGAGATTTGGGGGAGGGAAGAGAAATTGAGGGTAAGGGTTGGGGGCGAAAGGTGGGCGGGGCCCACGTGAGAAGAACTGAATGGGAGAACGTGGGAGTGACACGTGTTAAGGCCTGTATCTTAAGTTGTGGCTCACATCGCTGCATCAAATCCAGCAACGCTATTGGTCCGTCTTCTTTAAATTTTCCATTTTATGTTGCATTTTCCAGATCATTCAAACGCTGTCGTTTTCAAGGTAGCTTATAGTATTAAAAAAACACCCAAAATTTAGTCGAATTTTCAGATTCCCCCTAGAATGAACTTCGTGGACTTATGGGTTACTATGAATTACTGAATTTGGTCCAAAAGTCAATTTTTCTCCGCAATAAATTGGTATTAGAATCAAAAGTTTGGTTTCAAATGTAATATAATATAATATTAATTACATCGAGTTAGAATGCGTGAATGCACGCAAACAACAACTCAATTTTTCAAAAATTAACAACTGAAGAATAAAATAAGGTTATAAAAAGAAATTTTAAATAGTGATTAAATAGACTATAAAATTTAGATAGGTTAAATGATAGGCTATAAAAACAATATCTGAAGAATAAAAAAAGAGAAATTGAAAATTGGTTATTTGTATGTTCATCGTTAATATATAACTAGTGTATTACCCGTGTCTTGCACAGGATTTGATAAAAATATTGTTTGTTTTTTATTTTTCTAAGGGATTATATATAAACTATGTTTTTTCATTAGGTAGAGTATATAATAAGCAATACATATTTTTACACTTTACATATAATATGATATAATACATTAATAAAATATCTAACTGTATAATAACTCATTTATATGATTTTTTATCCCTTATTATATTGGTCCATATGTTAATATTTTTATCTATTACATAATATTATATAATACATTAATAAATATTTTCTAAGGAAAGATCTTTGTTTTGTTGGTTGTTGAAATTTATTAAACGTTTAGATTTCTTATGGGATTTATTTTTTTGGTGTTCTGAAAGATTTTTTTTCCAGTAGATATAATATTCTTATCTATATTTTTATACATATTTCTTTAAATATTTTTTTAATGAATAAACTTAATTAAGATTTTGGGGTGCTGTAGTTAAATGTTGAGATGACACGTGGCAATTAACATTTTTTGCGTGACACGTGGCAAGGAGTGCTACTCCTATAATATATATAAGATTGTGTTTAGGATCTAAAATTTAAATAGGCTATACAATTTTTTTTAAAATAATTCCTTCATCGTGTTTTTAGAAATGAAATATAGTGATAGTAAATACAAGCTTTCCTAACTTAGTGGTAGAACGTGTGGCTTTTAATTAGACCCGAATAAATGCGGCTTTGAGCTAGAACGGACCGGGCCAAATCTAAAATCTTGTTCAAAATGGTCGGATTGAGCTGGTCAGTCTTGAACGGGCCTTCAACAAGGCCCGTGCCCATCCACGTGTAAACACGGGCGGGCTGACGGGCCGGCCTGCCCGTGTTTACACTTATTCACTTTTAGTTAATTTTAATATTATATATATATATATATATATATATATATATATATATATATATATATATATATATATATATATATATATATATATATATATATATATACATAGACCAGCTCGCGGGCTAAATCCAACACCCAGACATGTCCCGTGAAAAAGCGGGTCGGGCCAAGCCCGGCCTGAACGGGCCAAAATGTTATCCCGTTCCCGTGTTATTTGGCGGGCGGGCCGGGACGGATTTATTCCGGTCTACTGTTAATCATGTGGTTGTGGGTTTGGCCACAACGCTCTTCCTCGTCGCTTCTTCCTTCCGGTTGTCGATTATCCACTGAGTCTTGTTTGCATTTCATCTTCCTCTTCCTTTTCATCAGCTGTTCGAAGTCTATCACTGGTCTTGTTTCCATTTCAGTCGGTTTTCATCTTCATCCGGATTTTCCCATTGTTTCGGTTGCATCTTCATCCTACCATCCTTTTCAGCCGCAATAGGTATGTTACTCTCTTATTTATTTGATTAATATCAAAATTTTCAATTTATGCAGTGATGACAGCCATGGGAAAATTCGAGAACCTGTAATTTTGTTGAAACATAGCTCATATTGGTTTCTCAAATTATCCGTTCATGTTGATGTATATGTTCATATTGTGTAAATTTCCATACATATTAAATGAGTTACCGATTTGTGTGGTAATTTTGTATGTGGATGGAATGTGTGGTTTTTTGAAATATGTATAGTACATCCTTCGTTCATGTTGATATTTATGTACATATTTGTGTGGTAATTTTGTATGTGAATGAAATGTGTGGTTTTTGTGAAATATGTGTAGTAGATTAGCTGTGCATGTTGATATTTATGTACATATTATGTACAGTTATTCCAAATTAAATGTGGTACGGCCTTGTGTAACATTGTTGACGTGAAACGAATATGTGGGTAAAAAGTTTGTGTAGTAGATGAAGTGAGATATTTAACTATTGTTTTTCTATTAATGATACACTATGTGTTAGTGAAGTATGTGACATTCAATTTTGACATGAACAAATTGCGTTGTCAGTACATTTTGCATTGTGTTTTATTGACTTAAGTAGCCTTCAAGTAGGGGTGAGCAAGTTCGGTTCGGTTTACCGAACCGAACCGAAACCGACAATATCGGTCCAGACCGAATCCGAAACCGACAATTTAGGTTTGGTCTTCGGTCCGTGTTTTTTTAAGAAATCGGTTTCGGTTCGATTCGGTTAAAAACCGGAAAACCGACATTAAAACCGAAAACCTATTTTTTTTTAGAAAGTACGAGAATATGAATGAGTTTAGTCATAAACTTTATATGTATGCTGGATTGGTGATAAGTATTATGAATAAGTAAATGAGTTTACATTATCTAATGTGTTTTTATAATTTTCTTATCATGTAGATTAGTAGATGTGAAGCGTCGACATTGAATAAAGCGGTGGATTGGTGGATTCGTCTGCTTGATGCTTCTATGGGATTGCTATTTTTCTAGGCTTTAAAATTGTTAGCAATTTAAAGTTTATCGTTTAATTGGATTTGGATAATTCATATTTTTGATATTTATCTATCGATACTTGTAGTGTTTACATTTTTTAGGTCCGTTTAGGTCCAAAACCTAAACCGAACCGAAACCGGCCTAATAGGTTCGGTTTTAGGTTCTAATATTTCAAAATTTAGGTTTTAGGTCCAAACCGAAACCGAACCTAATTTTTTAGGTTCGGTTTTCGGTCCAAGGTTTCATGGAAATCGGTTTTAGGTTCGGTTTATTACGGTTCGGTTCGGTTTCGGACCTATGATCACCCCTAGCTTTCTTTCAAGCAGCTCTCATAATATTTTATTTGTATTGATTAAGAGTTACCATTATTTGACATCAAATTGTTCATATATTTCTGGATTTAATGGTGATAACGAATAATATGGGTACAAAGCTCTACATAAATAATTTTTTTAAAAAAAAGTATGCACAGAAAGTACGTATTACATACGAAAACTCAGTACAACAGGGCACAAAATACAAAAGTACTACACATAGTGAATGATCAATTATAAAATGCAGTATATATTGTCAAAATACCTATTACACAAATAACGAACGTAGTAGTAGTCTCATACACAAGTAGTCATGAACATTTCAAGATAAATGGATTACTACAATTACATGTGGTAGTCATATGATTGAAGAAGTACGTACATAACACAATATACAAGACATCATTCATCAACTATATGTTATAAAATACACCTCACATGTTTGGAATATCATAAATGAAGCTAATGTCTCTCCTTCCAGAACAACCATTCAAATTGCATGGGAACCCCCGATACTTGGTCAAATGAAAATTAATACGGATGACTCAGTTTGAAGTGATGATTTGGCTACTGCAGCTGGTATCTTTAGGAACTACTTGGGAGAGTAGCAACGTGATTTTGTTGCAAATTTAGGTATATTTGATAACATGATTTATATATCGACCTAGTTTAGTTGATCATATAGGTAGTTTTTCCCTTTCTGCATGCATGTTTTAGCCACAATTTGTGTCTTTTATGCTTGTTTAGTGTTACTTTGCAAGTATAGATGTCTACACACGCTTGTGGTTGCTTTGTATGTACTTTGGCGTGTTTTGGAGCTAAAACGATGCATTTTGAGGACTAAGCCTCGGAGTGGAAGCATAGGAGTTGTCATACGAGCATTGGAAGGAAGAGAACTACACTTAAGGAGCAATAGAGGCAAAGTGCCCGAGGTCAAGAGAAATCTCGGCCAAGATTCATCAATCTCGGTCCGAGACAGGAGGCCTGGAAGCCACTGTAGTAAAATCTCAATCACAATCTCGGTCCACATCTCGGGTGACCCAGACCGAGATCCCATGACGCTGAAGTACGAAGTCGAAATCTCGGCCCCGACGTCGACCAATCTCGGCCGAGATTCTAACCGAGATATTTCTTTGAGCGTCGAATGTTATTTTATTTCGGACTTTCAGCCCAGCCCGCGAGTTTCGTAGGGTTCCAAAGTTGTAAAAGAAGAGATCCGAAGTCCAGGAAATGGACGCCCACCGAAGAGAAGATTGTTGAAGTTGTGAAAGTGGAAGTTCGATTCTTGAAGGAAAGTTAGTCTTTTTATTTCTTTTTCATCATTGTTATTTAGTTAGTTTTGAGGAAGATCTAGTGGAAAGTTTGTTTAGTTTATTTTTGGAAGTTTGTTGGAGTTGATAGAGATTTGAAGTTTGGAAGTTTTGATTTAATAAAAGTTGTGTACTTTCTTTAATTCCTTTTCTTTGTTAATTGTTTTAATTTTCTTTTTCATATCAAATTCAGAATTAGCCATGAGTTTGAGTGGCTAAAAATCTTGTGTGATTTCAGGGTAGATAGAGATTTGTTTTTACCCTGGACTATGATGAATTGAATTGTTCTTCTTTCTAGTTCGTGTAAATCGCTTTAAATCCTATGGAAAGGTTGGTTTTTTTTCAGATTTAGTATGAATCTAAACCATTTTAACCTAAGTAGGAATTAAGACTTATAGTGATATTCCTATTTAGATACATAAGAAAACTTGTTCCTAGGTAATAAAAGTTTAACCTTTATTGGCGGAATGTGCCATTATTCCTTCATTTGAGACAATAATTCATGAGACGGACCTGTAAAGGGTTATTGTGATTCCTTGATTTAGGGAATATGGTTTGTTGATTCATGTCTCCCTTTATTGTCTTGAAAGTTACAGATGATAGGGTACTGACCAGTGTTCTTGATACGTAATTGTGAAAGAGCATAGATGTAAAGAAACATTTCTTCGAAAGTGTTACTTTCTATATATATACCGCGTGTTGATTTCATTATATCCTAAGTCCATATGGATAAATAGTGATCTTGAATCCCTGGAATTGCATAATTTCCTTATTTGATTTCTTGTGTTTGTTTTAACTTTCAATCAATAGTAACAATTGATTGCGAGTTCTTTAAACCCCACAAACCTTTTTGCGCTTCCTCCGTTGTTATCTTTTCCAACCTCCTCTTTATTTGAGATCTTTGCTGCAATCGATCCATACACTGTGGGTTCGCTGCATAGAGTTATTATTCGGAATATAAATTTAAAGCATGCTCGTTGATTTGTACATTCTTGTGGATTCCTATCTCCTTTGATAGTTGTTTATAGGGTGTGCATTTCAAGCGAACATACACGGTCCCCATGGACGAGCTATAGGGGGTGGTTCATGGCCTTCAGATTGCATGGGATTATGGGTATCGAGAGGTGATTTTGGAAACAGATTCAATCCTCATCAATACTATACTCCATAAATCTATTCCACGGAGTCATCCTCTCAAATAGTCTGGCATCTATATGCCAAGACTTAATTCAAAGAAATTGGTGTATCCAAATTCGTCATGTTTACCGCGAAGTCAATCATGCGGCGGATTTTTTTAGCTAGTTTTGTTTTTCACTATAACATTGGTTTAAATGTATTGCCTGACCCTCCCGAGGGTATTAAGAATTTTTTAACTGATGATGTAAGGGGTCAGGCTATCCCCAGAGTGAAGATCACTTAGCTCTTTTTTCTTATTAATAATGCTTGACTAGATGCGCGGAGACACCAATCCTCCTTCACCTAAAAAAAACTACATACATTATTAAAACATCACAAACACAATAAAGTTCGTACACAAAGTAATAAACAAACATAATTTAAGTATATTAGGGTAAAACATGCATAAAGCTTACACACATGCATAGTTCAATTGAGAAATACACAAATATCATCCTTGTTGAGAATACACAAATTACTATATACACAAAACAATATATATATATATACATAAAGCAGTATATACACAACAAAGTATATACACAAAGCTTGCACAAGAAATCATTCAACAATACATTGTCATACCATATGCAGTACATACACAATTAATTAACTACGTACACATACATATACTAATACACAAAGCAATAAACACATAAATCAGTTTATATATATATATATATATATATATATATATATATATATATATATATATATATATATATATATATTAGTTTGACGATATTACTATATACACACACATACATAATTCAATGTAGAAACCACTATACATACAAAGAAACCAATACACAACGAAGTATAAACAAAAAGCTTACATACACATACACAAATCAACTACATATACAATTCATTACATACACATCCGAATATGCATAAATCATAATATACACAACCTATATTATTTTTGCGAATTCAAACCGAACAAAAAAACAAAAAAAAACGCTGTCAATTGAAACAGATACAAAAATCTAGAATTATGTATGACACGAAGGAGATATGCTCGATATGTAATATGTTAAAACTATTTCTAAATCGACGATGGATGCAGTTGATTACCTTATACATAAGAAGAAGGCGGTTGAAATTCGGATCTGTTACACACAAAAAATACCGACTGGAAGTATTACATAGTCCAATGTCGACGAAAATTTATGAGTAGCAGAGAAGAAGGAGAAGAATATCACAACCCTCACATGAGTAACAGAGAAGAAGGAGAAGAATATCACAACCCTCAATTAATTTTCCTATTCAATCTTTTTGTGGTAAATATTAGAAGCCTACTTTATTTACTGATAAACTAATTAGTCTTATTGATGCACAACTTTACATATTATCCCATGATCTATTTCTTCCTCTTTTTTTTTTTTATATAAGTTTTAGGGCGTATTCAACAAACAAGATTAAACTAACAAAAAAAAATATTTTTACCGAACACTATGAACTTTCTTAAAATACAAACCTTCACCCAAAACTATCCAAAAAAAAACGCCGAGCACCCCCTTAGTATATATATATATATATATATATTTGAGTAATGTATACAAAAGTACACAATTTTCATAGTTTTAAAATATGGAATCGTTAGATATTTTTTTCATTTTTACGTGATAAATATAAAATAGTTACTTAAAAATATGGAAAAAGAAAGTAAATGGTTGGTATTGAACTTATTATCATTTTAAACTTTCATTTTTCTCACTCTTTAATAACATTGTGCCAACAAGGTTTCATATTTATATTTTCATATTAGTGTTTTTAAAATATGGGATGTGATGTATAGACCTCAACCAACCCCTAAATCCATGCATGAGGTGGTCTAACATAGTATAAAATCAGGATTTTATATTATTTTGGGATAGCGATTACAACAATAAACATGATTGTAATTAGACGGCATAAATCTAAAAGATGAAAATCCTAATCTAAAAGATATAATCCTACTAGTCCTACACATAGGGCTAAAACAAATTACGGGTTTAGAGTGCTGAAATGGAGGCATGGAACATCAGCAAACGATTGGTCTCCTCACTGGTGTAATCCACCTCCCCCCTCCATGGCTAGCTTCTTTATCCATGGGCCTAATCCCCTACTTCCCTCCAACCACCACTATGGTTAGCTTCATTCTCTAAAGAAGTATAGTGATGATGAAAACAAATAGCATATTTACATATCTATATTCCCCTGTCATGGGATCTACCATTCCTAGATCTACCAATCTAATAGAGTTAGAACTCTTCCCTGCCATTTCTCGTTGGTAAGCAGTTTCTTGTCTCTATGGAGGAGTATGATTATGCGTTTGTTGAACGCGGGCTTCGGCGCTTTGCCCCGACAACTACTCTGATTGCTTCTCGATCGACTCGGCCACCATTTCCGCCTCCATTACTGCCGCCTTCATCTTGTTGTGATGTTTGGATTAGTGAAAAGCAAGGTCAAAATCCTAAAACAAAATATTTATTAAAAACAAAAAGTTGAAAGATACGTGGTTCATGATTTTTGCTATATTAGATCTCTCATGAACCATTACCATCTCTTTCAATTTTGTGGAAGAGAGAGTTTTACCTTGTTTGTGCTATAGTGGAACCAAACCCTTTTCTTACATATTTGTATAAGGCGGAAAGGGTTTTAATTTCTATTTACATGGGCCTTACTAACTACGACTATGTTTAATGGGCTATACCTTACAACCTATGTTTATTGGGCCTTATCATGGCATTATTAAGTGTGTTTTCTAGATAAAAAAAACAAAAATAATAAATAAAACACCAATGAATATGAGATTTTTTTATATCTAAAAACTCTAACACAAAAACAATTCTAATAATAATGTTTTTAAAACGTTTTTATGAACAATTTCTTTCTTATAAACCTACCTTCTTTTAACAATCAAAGTTACTCACTTTTATATATCAAGCTCTAGTATTTTGCAATGCCGTCTTCTTAGTTTGATGTTGTTTTAGGCGGTGTCTTGAGTGGTTTGTCTAGGAGGGGGCTTGTATTTGTGATCGATTCTTAAAGGCTCCGTTGCAAGCCTAAATCTAAGTGTCCACAATTGTTCCACGTGCTTCAATTCCTACCTATGTACTCTCTTCGAAGACGAACTTTGTGCTCACCGCTTCCGTTGGACTGGATCATCCTACTTTCCCTCGAAAATTTCTTTGTTGTCGGGTTTTCTTGATGTATTTTTATGTGTTTTTTTTTCTTTTAAAGGTGTTCTTCATGACGGTTAGTCCGTGTGCCGATCTTTTTCGACCCACTAAATGGTGTGTCTTTTAGTGTTTCAAATCGCTTTTCTTTATCAAAATAAAAAAATTACAGTATAATCAAGCTCCAAAACAACCTTAGTGATCGCTTCAATCTTCATTATGACTATAAGAAGACCCGTATACTACTTGACTTAAAATTGAATCGGTACGTTCAATCGGATAACTATATTGATACGTATTCCACGTTTCTATATTTTTTTTTGTTAGAATCTTCACGTTAATTATAAGCTGTTTATATAACTCGAAAATTACTCAATCAGTGCATTGGCTTTATAAATTACTTATATGCATGTGCAAATAAATAACTTGCGATTTCAGCAACAAATTAAAGGGTATGCCTTTAACATAACATATAATATCAATTTAGTAGAACGATAAATGTACTGGTACAAATATATTGTAAGATAATTAATTTACCGATTAAACAAGCAATAACTATCTATAAAACTGTATAATTATTATATTACAAGTTGCCACTACAAACCCTCTATTTAAACCCATTTACTTTCGATCTACTTACGACCACCAACTCACTCACATATCCTTAGCCATCTCAAAGCATCACTGACGTAAGTCTTAGAGATGGCCTCCAGCACTAGCCATGTAGTGATCATTGCAGTTCTTGTGGTGGTTGGGTTCATTGGATCGGCTTTGAACCCGGTTCAGGCCCAGACATGCCAAGGACTCGATTATCTCGCTCTATACAACTCGTGTTGGACTTACGTTGAGAGTGGGACAACTCAGACATACCCATCGGCGGCGTGCTGCAAAGTGGTGAAGGGACTCGATATTGCGTGCGCTTGCAAGGTGGTGAGCAATCTCGGGGGCTTCGATCCGAAGAAGGCTGTGTATGTTGCTAAGACATGTGGTAACCCTATAGCGTCCGGGACCAAGTGTGGAAGTAAGTTTGAAAGATCGGTTTCGTGACTAAACAAATACTATTTGTAGTGATTTTTTGCGAAATATTATTAACTTTAATGTTTCGTGGATTGTATTACGCAGGTTACACAGTTCCTCGAGCTTAAAGCAAGTGCAGATTGAGATTAAGTTGATGGAGTTATAATAAATGTGTTGTTTAGTGTTTCTCTAAAGAGATTCATATGCTCTAAATTGTACTCACTGTACAACCACATCTCGCTACTCTTTTTTCCTTTGTTGTTTTTCATTAAGATCGAGTTTAGGGTTCACAAAACATCGAGTGGTATATTTCTCATTCTATCGTTTCATCGGCGATAATTTTGCTGAGCCTCGGTCTCATTATTAACCATTCCATTGTAAGATCTATACGAAAACAACACGAAATCACAATGCTCGTTTCCCATAAACACCCATGCACCGTACGAAAAAATTGATATTGAGAGAGTCATCCCAAATGGGTCATAAAGTATCCAGTTCAAACGTAAAGTAGAAATTTATCAATCGAACCGGACGAGCTAAAACATATGACCTAAAAAAACTACAAGTTACTCCGTCCAACTCACTCACAGAGTCACACATCGGTGAAGATAATAAATTCTCATATCGAAAGTTAGAGACATTTTGAACTTAGTTATAAGTCGGTGGACTACTCTTCCTATTACCTATTTATTTTAGGATGGAACCTCGTCTGTTTATGTGTTGAGCTTGGACATAACATAAACTTATTATCTCTAACCCACATCGATCCGAATCTCTTAAAAATAAAAATCAAATTTTAATCAAAAACGTATATGCTCGTCCACTTTCTAAATTAGTTAAATATGAACATACTTTAAAACAATTAAGATTTAGACTTGACTTATACACTCGACCCGAACACGTCAAAACTCGACCTATTCCACTCAAATCAAAACCCTACTTGCCGTCGATCATATCATCACCATATAAATGTACGTGTAGATGCGAACTCGATCAGCTCCCGGATCAGTCCTCGATTAGGCTTAAGCTTTGTCCCACATCTGTCCCCGTACTTGTTTCCATATATACAAATCTCGGTGAATTCACGTGCATTTGTACACTAATCATTTTTGTTTCCAAAAAATTCCGGATGTCACGTGCATACAAAGCTTGATCAACTATATTCGCTAGCTACTTGTGAAAGTCTTGTCAACATCGACCGATAATAAGATAACTAATTTACTACTGACTTTATGCATATGAGACTTATTTGTATAATTGGTATGGTTACTATGGTATAGTATTTTCATCATCTCAAATTTGGACTGTTAAAGGCAATTGTTATATCACGTGATCACAGTCCCATGGATTACACACGGAAGAAGATTAGGATTAACATTGTGCATATCTGGATGTTATGTTAATAAACAATAGATATGTACATAGAGTTACTACATCTTCTTTACTTGTACCATTCATACCCTTATATATATATAAATGCTTACACATTAGTTGGTGACTTAGGACTTGTTGGATAACATACAAGGGCACTTAAGATGTTAAGTGATATCCTAATGTGATTCCAACATAACCTAAGATGCTCTAATATGTATGGTGATCATGTATATTGTGTCATTATGGGAAACTTAATAAGTTTCAACTATTATGTGTAAATATATGTTAGGCTCGTGCTTGCTAGTGTAATTCCTTGCTTGTTGGGCCTTTTCTCCTCTAGGTTTGACTTGATCCGTCTCTACTTGGTTTAATGAAGGCACGTGACTCCATCACGTGTTGTTATCGTCTCCTCTTCAACCCTAGGTATATAAGCTCATTAAGAGAGCTTTGATGGCACTGTAGATGGTTCGGCCGATTCCTTTGTGATCCTCTCCTCCAAGAAAGCGAGAGACGAAAAGAGAGACGAAGAGTGAAAGTGAGAGTTCTTGTGTGTGATTATGAGAGAAGTAAAGATCACGAACTCAAGCTTCACTGGAAGCTTGGTTCTAGTTGCGTTGGCATCATCTTTCTTCTTGTACTTTGTTGTTCTTGTTTAGTTTCTCGTTTTAGGGTTTGTTTTCGGTCTTGTTTGAGTTGTTGTAACTTGTACGTCAAACATTCTATCTACCTAGTGGATTGAGACGGATTTCCCCTCCTAAAATCCCGCAGAGTAGGGTTTATACCCAAATTGCGTCACCAAGTTTTGTTGTGTGTTTGCTTGAATCGTTTTCTTTTACAAGATCACTCTAGATCTGTTGTATTTTGTTGAGAATCGTTCATATCTAGTTTTATCAATGGACTTAACCTGAAAATCGGACAGGACTGAAAATTATAATTTGATCCAAACCGTTTTTAAATCAATTTTAACATTTTAGAAAAAAAAACGTAGATATATGAAGTCTAGCGGTCCATGGTGGAACAAAATGTTAGGGTCCGCTCCATAGACTGTTTCATACATGAAGTGTAACGGTGTGGTCCGTTCGCACAACCATATGGAAGATCGTGACACATGTATTACTTTGCACATGAGATTAAAGCTCAACAAATCAGTCCATTCAAATTTCATTTGAAAAATGATTGATAATCGTGAAGTTTCAACATACCAATATAACAAAGGGGTTTTCCACATTCAAGCGCACATGTATCCTAATCTCATCGAGGTTTCATCTAAAATAAGAATTGGTACTAGGAAAAGTAACTTAACGACCTTATATATTAGGCTATGAGGGTGTTTATTATTGGTATGAGAACCTTTTCACTCTCCACACATCTCCTGAAGTGTAATCGTCTGGTTTGGTGTTGGAGATAATTAGTTCCCACATCGAAAGATTGAGACTTTCAAGCCTAGTATATAAGGCGGTGGGCGACTCCTTCAATTGCCAATTGGTTTTAGGATGGAACCTCATCGGGTTTATGTGTTGGGCTTGGGCCTAACGTGCATGTGCGCTCGGATGCACACGACCCCGCTCTACCCGGTCCGTCTGTATCGGACTTTGACATGGTATCAGAGCGGTTCTCCTCTATGTGGCTCGCGATCCTAACATGTGGGCAAGTGCAACTCGGTCTATATCCTCTAGTTGCACTTGCAGGGGCGTGTTGGAGATAATCAGTTCCCACATCGAAAGATTGAGACTTCTCAGCCTAGTATATAAAGTCGGTGGGCTACTCCTCCTATTGCCAATTTGTTTTAGGATGGAACCTCATCGGGTTTATGTGTTGGGCTTGGGCCTAATGCGCATGTGCGCTCGGATGCACACGACCCTCACTCTACCCGGTCCGTCTGTATCGGACTTTGACATGGTATCAGAGCGGTTAGCCTCTATGTGGCTCGCGATCCTAACATGTGGACAAGTGCAACTCGGTCTATATCCTCTAGTTGCACTTGCGGGGGCGTGTTGGAGATAATCAGTTCCCACATCGAAAGATTGAGACTTTCAAGCCTAGTATATAAGGTCGGTGAACTACTCCTCCTATTGCCAATTGATTTTAGGATGGAACCTCATCGGGTTTATGTGATGGGCTTGACCCTAACGCGCATGTACGCTCGGATGCACACGACCCCGTTCTACCCGGTCCGTCTGTATCAGACTTTGACACTTGGTTAAATTTTTAGACATGCATTAAGACCCACAAGTCCAATCAGACGGAAATTTTTTTGTCGATATCAATGCTGATTAGGCAAGAGCCAAAATCTAACAATTTTAATACCATGAGGCTTTATCTTAAGATTGTCAATTTATCATCAATGGGAACATTTTTCCTCTCTACAACAATAGGACTAATGTGAGCACTAATCTTATGTATGAGGTTTATTTGTATGTTTTATATTTGACGGGTCCAGCGATTGTACGTGAATGATGGTACAGCCGGTGTGTGCACACAAGACCAAGAAGTATATAATAAACTTAGGTGCTATATGTTATTTACATGGAATAATTTCCATCAAAAAAAAAAAAATTTACATGGAATAATTCCAAATGTGTCGACAACAAAAAATCTCTTTAAAAGATGCCCTCCCTGACTACATAAATCCAAGCTACATACACATGCTGACATGCATGAAAAATAAATCTTGCAACAATTGATCTTTCTTCAATTAAAAATAAAAATATTTCAATTACAATTTACAATATATTTCCAGACTATTTATACTACATTTCGTTTCTCAAATTCTCATTCACTTTTAGAGATGACTTACTCCCTCACTAGCCATCTAGTCTCCATTGCTCTTCTTGTGATCGTAGTCGGGCTTGCTGGATCGTGGTCAAGCCCGTCTTACGCCCAATGCAAAGGGCTCAACTACGGCATGCTGCTCAGCGAGTGTGGGGCATACGTTAAGGCCTCGGGGCCTAAAGCGGAGCCATCGGAGAGTTGCTGCAGTGCCTTGAGGGCGTTGATATACCGTGCGCTTGCAGGTATATGACCAAGGATTTGGACAAATATGTTAGTCCCGAGAAAGCTGTGTATGTTGCTAAGTGCTGTAAAACTCCGGTTAAGAGGGGCACCAAATGTGGAAGTAAGTAAAAATATATACTTTACTGATACTTTGAGTACATGGTAACTTAATTATTACATAAAAACTATAAGATATACAATATTAATACTGCACATTAAATTCCTGGATCTCAAAGGGTTTCATTTAGTATAAGTTTGTCAAAGTTTTTTTTTCCTCAATTTATTCGATCAAAAGGTTTCATTTAGGAGTAGGAGAATGACTTAGGATCCGGTGAAAATTTTTCTTACGGAAACAGGTAAAAATCTTTATAATCAATAGTATAAGGGAAAATCTCTAAAAAAAACGTTCAATTAAATAAACCAACACTTTTAATTTCGCCGCATACCCCAAATGTAGCTCTTAGGTACACAATTGTATACCTAAGAACCACACACGGACATGTATCGAAATCACGACCGTCACTTTAGATTGAATGTCTTTTAAAAAATTCCAATTCTTACCGTAAGAGGTTACGTTGGAGATAATAAATTATCATGCACATCTAAATTAGAGACATTTCAAATCTAGCATATATAGGGTTGGTGGACTACTCCTCTTTTTTTAAGGATGAAATCGAGTGAAATTATATGCTTAGCCTGTGTCTAACGCCCTCATATGCACACGACCTAGCTATTCTACGATCCGTCTGTGTCGAACTTTAACAGATTATCACATACATATATATACACACACTACGCTCATTTTTATTCACGAATCCGCTGTCTATGTGGATATTATATTTCTCAGGTTACACAATTCCTCGAGCTTAGGCGGTGCAACGAATCGAGCTGCAGTCTATCCTGCAAAGTCTTGTTATAATATGAATAAATGTATTGTCTAGTATTGTTTAAATGGATTCATACGTACTACAGTAATAACTGACCACTTGTAACATATTATTTTTCTCCTTTAATATCCATTAAGAGTTTTGGATCATGTTCGATTGTTGGATATATAGGACTTATGAAAGATCTATATGTATTAATCTACTATCGTCTCACTTATATTATTACTCATGCGGTATATATATAGTATGTGAAATCCCGATGAATCAAAATAATATAGGGTTTATATGGCCAAATAAACATACACATAAGATTCGAGTACTAAACATAAACTCGGTAGAGTTTTATCACTAAATCAATTGACAATAGAAATTTGAATACATATTAAGTTTTATTTATGTTTATGATGAGTTATTTTTTCACGCTATGGTTGCATAACTGCATAAGATCTATTGAATCTCCTCAAGTGATAAAACTATATCACATTAGTAATAATGAACCTAATATATATGTTTGATGGAATATTCTATCAATTTTCTAACTAATTTGGATAAAATTCTTGACCCACTATATGCTGAGCTCGAATTTAAGCGTACAAAGCTTAACATTATAATGGTCCACCTAAATTTCACACTTTAAGTGTTCATCATGCCGTGATTGTTTATTTGTAGTACTTAAGTTTATGTGCACTTGCTTTAAGTACAAACTTGAATACATTACTATATAAGCGTAGTTTATTTGGTACGAGCAAACGGTGTTCCAGATGGACCAACATGTACTAGGTTGTAGATCGACTTTGTCATGTTCCACTAACCGACCACTTATATCTAAGTTCACGTACAAACATATGTTAAATCATGGAAGTGGTACAATTAGCACTCATGGATAGGTACTAACGGAAGTTTTCCTCCATAAATATCTGGCAATTGATCTTCATCAATGTCTTGCAGCAAAGTTGACTTCAATGACTTGTTGTCCACAAAAACTATCTGCAGAAATGAATGGAATGCCGACGAAGTAAGCTAACTTGTCAAATTATGGTTGTTTTGAATGGACTCTATGATAAAGTGTAGTAAAAACGTGACCTTGGATCTTGTGTTGGCGTCGATGAAAGGATAAACAATCTTCCATACTGTCATGAAGATTCTTGGTGCGTGTACTATAAACAACTTGCCTAACCTCTCTGGATAATAGTCCTGCATACATTTACTTACAATTGAGACATGTTCGTAATACCGACGACTCGACCGTTGATTTTATATTTGTTGTCGGATTTCAAACATCCGTTGGTACGTTACCAACGGAATGGGGGACCAACGATATTAGTCGAAAATGTAAAAAGAAGTGGGCGAGATATTTTGAACTTATACCAATATGGGGTCCCTAATATTTTGGTACCTTATTATAAGAAATTGAATGAAACAGGTTAATAGAAAGACACGACTCTTACAGTTTACCCGATACACAACTTTCACATAACTCTCACTTGACTAGCAAGACTATATATCGTACCAAAGGTCCATGTAGTTGGAGAATGAGAGAGACAACACAAACAGAAAATAAATCTATCTATATACAAAGACAAGCAGGTTGGGGGCCAGAGGGATAGTACGTGGTCCCGTTGGCTAAGTAGAAAATTTACTAAAAGAGTGGAATTTCAGTGATTAACTCTTAATTAGACCTTAACAAATCCGGGTCGTCCGATCCACTGCCCGCCAAAAAACACGGGTATGGACTAGCATTTTGGCCTGTTCGGGCTAGGTCTGGTTCGCTTGTTCACGGGACGGGTCTGAGTGTTGGATTTAGCCCGCGGGCTGACCCGTATATATATATATATATAATATTAAAATTAAACTAAATGTGAACAAGTGTAAACACGGGTGGACCGGCCCGTGTTTACACACGTGAGTGGACACGGGCCTTACTGAGGCCCGTGCAAGGCGGGCCGGGCATTTCGGGCAAGATTTTAGATTTGGTCCGGCCCAAGCCCGCATTTGTTCAGGTCTACTCTTAATACAATAAATAAATTCTTAATCGTAAATTTGTAATTACTTTCATTTCTTTTTTCATATAAACCTTACTCTTTTTGCATTTTGTTTAACGCATTCTTAATATTTTATTTTTTTAATTTTATTTTGTTACGACTTTTTACTACCAATAATAAAATGTGCAATATGTGATAGTTAACTGCAATCAATAATTAACGTTTAATACAATAAATTCTTAACAATGATATATATCACAAAAATTCAATTTAATATATACATTGACATGAAGTTGTCAATGATCTCGCACCCTCTAAAAAAACAATTCTTCAAAATTGTTTTTTATTTTATTTTTTGATCAACACAAAGTGATACTAATTTGAAAATAAAAGTATTATTATCAATTTAAAACAATATTATAAGATTATTAATCAATGTAAACTCAAAAAATACCTGTAAAATAGAGAGAGATGCAATATAGCCACGAATGTCACTGTTGGAATATCCCCATCCTTCAAGATCTCCAATTGCGACGAATTTTTCATGCCCTACAGGGATCCTATTTGAAGACAACAAGAGAGAAATATAGTTTTATCATATAATTAATGTGAGTTTATCATATTAACCAATAGTGATAATTTATAATGAAAAAAATACCAATTATATATAAATAATGATAAAATTGACCACCATTACAAATCATAAATTTTGAAAACTTCAAATAATCGTATACATCGCAATCTTTAGGCTGTGTTTTTCAAATAAGGGCCCTTTGTTTGAAAGTTTTTAAAGAGGGTAAGGTTTGACAAAGACTAATAAATTGTTGTATACCTTCCACATATCTTGTCAAGGCCATATACCACGTAGCCTGCAATTTATATAAGAGACAAAAACACTTATCTTATTGATCAAATATTATTATATCTAGTACATTATACTAAAACAATGGTATAAACAACATGAATGACCCGTTTTATAGTAAACTATGATGATATGAAAATAAATCGGTAGTCTACATTTTTTATTGTCAATTGATTTTACGACGGCATCTTATTGGACTCATTTGTGCTGAAACGTGTGTAAAACTATTAATGTAACCTTTAACCCGGTAGAATACATGTACCAAAGAAGAATTTTAATATGAATAGAATCAATCATGCACTAATCCCAAATCTTCTTGATAAAAGTACTCCTTACGATTTAAGAAGTGGTAAGAGAAAAAATAACGATGGTAGGTAGGGATAATTGAACATACGCTTAAATTCCTCGACGCCACCTTCTTTTTGATAAAAATGTCTAGCCGCAAATACAAGGGTAATGGGACGGCCTTTCTTATCGTTACCTTGAAGGAACATCTTATTTTGAGACATCTCATTTTGTACGTCCGTTTCTGAAATAAATCCCTTTGGAATAAAACTCCTTCTCCATTTAAGATACTTGCAAAACATTACTCCTGCTTTCTCTATGTCCATATCTCTTGCCCTTAAAAATCTTCTTAGTGTTAAATCGTCGAATCCCTCCTCTTCCTCCTAAATGAAAGAACATTATATCTTTATTAAGAACCCATAAGTGTTTTCAATTCAACTAAATGAACCAAATTGATACAAAATGTTGGCTCTTTCGATTTTGTACAAATGAACAAATTGAGTTCAAAATCGATAATAATTTAAGCGTAAAAAATGAGACATGCCGACATAATCGTTGTTGTTCCTAACTTGAACCTAATAATGATATTCATGCCAAAAAACCACAATTATACTCAATCATGCAAATTTTGGTAATAGAAGAATTTTAAAGGAATAACCTTAAACAAGTGATATCGAGGTCGAATCAAGGTTCTTAATAGAGCAAGTTGATGTTGCTCCTCGGGACTTATAAGTTGGCCTTACGAGTAGACGTATACAAGGTATCCCCTTTTTCGGTTTTGTGGAAATCAGAAATCGAGTTCAAACTCCGTAATATGGTTATTGCAACACTTGTTTAAGCGTCGACAATGACCAAAAATTTTGGCATTCTTAACTCCGAGCCAATTCAATTACTAAATTCATGCCAAGCAACCTCAACTATACTCAACTAAATGAACCAAATTGATACAAGATGCTGTCTCTTTCGGTTATGTAAAAATAAAAAAAATCTAGATCAAAATCAGTGTAGTTATCGCGACATTAAAAAGCGTCGGAAATGAGGCATGCCGACGGATTCCGTCATTCCTAACTTCAACCTATTTATTTATTTTTTTGCTGGGAGCTTCTTCAACCACAACTATACCCAATGATGCATTTTTTGTTAATGGAAGATAAATAGAGGAGAAAATGTAGAAAGAATTACCTTAAACAAGTGATCTCGAGTTCGAACATAGGTTCTCAATAGAGCAAGTTTATGTTTCTCTTCGGGGCTTATAAGTGGGTCCTTCGACTCGGCTTGGTGTTGGTGGTTGCTCTCCTCCGTACTATCGGTCTTGCTTTCCTCCATCTTTGGATCTTGATTTTCCGGGAAAGAATGGTGTTTCTTTTAGTGACGCAAATTGCTAACAATTCACGTGAGATTTTGTTGAAGGACAAGAAGAAAAGTTGTTCTTGTTATATACTTTGGATGATAGACTATTCTGGTGGTTGAATGGTTGTTGGCTGCTTCTTAAATGGTTCAACACTTCAACGTACGCTGTATTTATTTTAAATGATATATATATATATATATATATATATATATATATATATATATATAATATATATATATATAATATATTATATTTTATATTATATATATATATATATATATATATTTGAGTAAAATAAATAGATATTATTATTTATATTACTGATGAAAATTTTATTCAATTTCAAGTAAAGATAAAATGATAGCAAATTTTCGTAACAAAATACGTAGAAATTGTTTTTACACTCTTGTTCGTTCTCTTTCTTACAAGAAAACAACATTTAATAAGAGTTGGCATCACATCCCCCACCAATGAAAATTTAAGGCTCTGATTTAAGTTTTAAATTAATTTATAAATTAAAATTTTTATTGCTACAAATCATGTTTTCATATAACTAGACTAAACATTAATATTAAATAAAATTTTAAACACAAATAATTCACTTTAAATTAACATTACTCCACCATAAAAAGTGATCTAAGGGACTTGGGTTGGGTTGATTTTTGAGTAAAATAAATAGATATTATTATTTTTTGGACTTTATTTTACATAGACCTTATAAAAATGGAGGTCTTGCACGGTTATTCACCTCACACAGTCACACCCCTCAGGCCCGACCGTTGTTGGCACACATTGAGAAATAAAAAAGTATTCATTTATTATTATTATTATTATTATTATTATTATTATTATTATTATTATTATTATTATTATTATTATTATTATTATTACTATTATTATTATTATTATTATTATTATAGCATGCAGAATGGTACGTTACCAGTAGTAGGTAAAATTTCAAAATCACAATTATTGTGATACCAAAGACTACTTCCCATATCATTGAATTTACCCGTTGATTTTTTTTTGCCTATTTAGTGAAAAAAAAAGAAGAAGTTAATTTAGAAAATAGAACAGTTAGAGAAATGATCACTTTTGAATTTTATAAAAGTAGAAGAAATTTCCATAAAGTGTAATTTAGGTTTATAACTTCCCTTTGGTTAAAGGGGTTTTTGATTTTTGAAAAGTCACTCTACTTTATTTTCACGTAATTTTATTTGTTTAGTGACATATAACTTCTTATTATTAGTGGTCAAACTTAATGATCTATTAAAAATAGTGTACGTCCTGAACTACTTTTTTTTTTTGATTTTTTTTTTTTTTTGGTTTAGCTCAAGTATAAACTTAAAGTTTTGTTCTTATATATATTTTGTAAATTTTCATATAATTTGAAATCCTAAAAAATTTGAATAACCTAGTTATTAATATGTTAAACATCTCATCTATGTCATGAAACTCCTCAATAAAATCTCTCTAAAAAGTGGACATAATCATTATTGGGTATACCACTATAAACTTGTGGATGTTGTCTTTCTTGTTTGTTAAATATTGTTCTTTCTCAGTAATTCCGCACAACAAACTGGTATAAGATCTTTGGGTTCTTTGGTTTTCTGTTATATAGGAGAAATATGTCTTCTTTCAACACGGAGATCGAGAAGTTCACAGGGAGGAACAATTTCAATATGTGGCAGATCAAGATACGAGCATTGTTGAAGCAATAAGGCTTATGGGGACAGTTGTCAAGAAATAAATTTGATAAGAAAAAAGGTGATATTGTTGAGATGGCCACTCAGAAGGAGAAGGCGCGTTCGATCATATCATGTTGTGTCTCGTAGATGATGTCTTATGCGAGGTTTCAGATCAAGATAGCGCAACCAAACTGAGTTTGAAGTTTGAGATCCTGTATATGACGAAGTCTCTCACCAACAAGTTGCTTCAGATACAACGTCTATTCATCCTACGAATACAAGAAGGTACGCAACTTTGTGAGCACTTAGATCAGTTGAACACAATTCTTCTAGATTTGCGTAATATTGATGTTAAGATTGAGAACGAGGATGTTGCGTTGATATCTTTTTCGTCACCATATGAAAATTTTGTTCGGTCATTTGTTGTTGGAAAGTATACTCTAGAAGACGTTAGGTTTGCCCTTCATACAAGAGAACTACGCCATAAGATGAATGAAAGTGGTGTAGGTAGGGATGGTCAAACATCTGGTCTATATACAAGCGGAGGCAAGGGACAATAAAAAACCAGGGAAGAAAGACAATAATCCGTCTTCTTCAAATTGTCCTAAGCATGATGACGTTTACAACTATTGTAAGGAGAAAGGACATTGGATTAACGAATGTCCTAAGAAGAAGAAACCGCATGATTCTGGCTCTTCAACTATTGTAGAAGATGATTTTAAATCAGATGAGGATATAACTTTTGTTGCTGGTGCACACGTATCAAGCTAATATGTGGATTCTTGATTCCGGATCTTCCTATCACATATGTCCTAATAGAGAGTGTTGAAAACTTAAAACCTAGACACGTGAAGGAAGATTATGTACATTGAACGAGGTCAGACATGTTCCACCTATTACTAGGAATTTGATATCACTGAGTATGTTGGATAGTAAGGGGTTTTGGTTCAAAGGTGAAGGTGGTGTTTTGAATGTCTGTAAGGGTTCTGATGTTATTCTGAAAGGTGTTAAAAGGGGCACTTTATATTTCCTACAAGATGGGCATGGGACGAGACGGGACTGATTAAGGTAATCCCACGTCTCATCCCGGCCATTTATATATGTAACAGGACGGGCCTTGAGTTTTTTTACTAAAAACCATTGTGCTCTATCCCGGTTGGGACCGAGACGGGATGGGACCAACCCCGCATGATCTATATAAAATTTGTTTTCGCCTTTTAGGTTTAAAATAAAAAATTTACGAAAGCAAATATTTGTTGATATTCTTAAAACGAAAGACATCAAAATAGAATGTTGCAACAAGGTTTAAAAAACATAATTAACTTGTTAAGCCTAAACATCCAAAATAAAATATACGAACAAAACTACATAATGATCCCTACTCCTTAGACAATGCCGCAACTAAGTTCACTTTTCATTTTCCCTTTGTAGATGGATTTGAACAATTATTAATTTTATAAGAACAAAATTACATGATGGTTACTACCCTTATGTTTATATATTTAATTATTTAATTTATGTTTAAATTTTAATATATGCGGGACGGGATGGGTCTTGCGGGACAAGGAAGGTAAGACCCATATCCCGTCCCACAATATTTTTGGTGGGACGGGACGGGATTTAAAATTTGGATGAAAAACCACCGGGATCAGGACAGGACCGGGACGAGCCCGGGATTTGCTGGATTTGTGAGCAATCCTAGTTCTACTAGTTTTGGGTTTGTTTTTGTTGCACCTTCAGAGGTTCACAAGGATGATATGACTAAGCTAGTTATAGCATATGAGACATGGTCATATGGGTGAAAGAGGGATGTAAACTCTAGCAAAGGGAGATCAACCATCAAAAGCTATTCACCAAAGCTTAGTTGACGGAAAGTCAAGAAGAGTTGGAGTAAGACCTCCACAAATGTACGACTTAGAGGATATGGTTGGTTATGCCTTACATGTTGTTGAAGAGGTGGATACTCATGAACTACCCACCATTTGAAAAGTCGTATGTGAGTCTGTAGTTGGACAGTGGTTTGCAACAACGGGAGATGAGATGTAAGATCTGGGAGCAACTCGAAAAATTCTAGAAATGAAGATTCTTAGAGATGGGGATCATAAGAAGCTTTTCTTATCACATAAAGGCTACACTGAAAAGGCGTTGTCAAGGTTCAGAATGTCATCGGTCAAGCCTATTGATATACCGAATAATGTTAACATTCATCTTACCACTTTATTTTCACCTCAATCGGATGAGGAGAAGCAGTATATGTCGCGAGTCTCTTTTGCTAGTGCATTAGGGAGTTTGATGTATACTATGGTCTGCACAAGACCATATATGATACAAGTTGTTAATGTCGTCAGCAGGTTCATGAGGCAACAAAGAAAAGAACACTAGTAAGTTGTGAAGAGGATATTTCGGTACCTTAGAGGTACATCTGACATTGGGCTCGTTTTTGGGAATGATACATAGTGTTTAGTCACAAGGTACTCTGATTCTATTTATGCAGGATATGTTGATACTATAAGATCTATCACCGGTTATGTTTTCACTCTTGGGGTTTTGTTGTGAGTTAAAGAGGGAATTTGATATTAGAAGATCTACCACAGAGGCAAAGTTCATGGCATTGACAAAAGCAACTAAAGAGGGAATTTGGTTGAAGGAATTTGTTAGTGATCTAGGTATACATCATGATCAAGCTATTGTATATTGTAGCAATTTTGAGTGCAATTTGTTTGGTCAAAGATCAGGTTTGTCATGAGAGGACTAAGCATATTGACGTTAGGTATCATTTCTTGAGAAGTGAGAAGAGGATCAGGGTGAAGAATTAAAGTAAGGACTACTGATAATCCTGTTGATATGTTCACCAAGCCGGTACCTCGCAACAAGTTCCAATATTGTTTAGACTTGCTAAACGTTAGAAGTTGTTGAGTTTCCAAAGGACACATCTGGATATAGAGGGGAGTTGGTCCATGCATTGGACTTATCTTTTGTTTGAACTTCTTTTTGTTTGAGCCTTTTTTGTTTGGTTCAGTCTTATACTTGGAGCCCAAGTATAAACCTAGGTTTTGTTCTTATATATATTGTAGGGTTCTCTTTGTCTCCTATAATACGAAAACCCTAGAAAATCCGGATAGCCTAGTTATCAATTTGTTCATCCTCTCATATATATTTTGAAACTCCTCAATCAAATCTCTCTGAAAAGTGGACGTAGCCATTATTGGAGAACCACTATATATATGTGGGTGTCGTCTTTCTTGTTTGTTGAATTTTCTTATTTCTTATTAATTCCGCACAACAGAATATTAAGAGTTAGTGGGGTGACATGTGTATTAAATATGTTGCGGCATTAAGTGTATTGTGTAACGTAACAAAACTAATAATATATTAAGTGTGATATCTTAAAAGTGTTGTGATATTACACATGGACAAACCACACTTTTAATTGAAATAAGTTATCCGTTTTCGGAATGAGGCAGGAATTCGGGTGTATGGTATCGTCTATATCCGTCTAAGGTGGGCTTTGAGTCGAACGAAGGTTCCCAATTTGTTTTTTAAAATCCGGGTTGACGGACCGACCTAACTTAATTTGCTTATATCTAGATGATATATTAGTGAAAGTTTCAAAAATGAACTTTCTTAGAAAACTTACTCCCCTTGTTAACTTTAAAAATAAATAAATAAAAGAAGAAATGAAATTGATTGGGTACAACAAGTACAAGAAGTATTTCACCACATGAACTAAATGTCACGAGGAGTGAGAACACAAGAGAATATAAGAAGTATTGTCACACATTCTTAATTTTAATATATGTAGTGTTTGTTTGGTGTTCGGATCACCTATTGCCGTCTCCTATCTCCTATTGGCTTCTACCATCATAGTTTTTTGTACGAATTATCTCTCTTATTCTTACATTTTTATATACAAACTTAATTGTAAATTATTGTAAATGGGTCTTACGCGTTTCTTGAATGTATCTTGTATATTATCTAAACCTTGTATATTTTATAAATCAATTTCTTGTACTACTATAAAAAATAGGACATTTTTTATAAATTTATTAAAGGAAGACAGACACTAAAAATATTTTAAGATGAGAGGTCATTCATCAAATCACCCAAAAAACCATGATTAAAAACACAATAAGAGTACGCAGAAAAAAAATAATGGTATTTGACGCTTACGTTCATATCAAGTAGAAGACTTGAACCATGATAAACGTATATCGTCGTTACTTAAACACATAAAAGTTATCCAAGACTACAAAAACACTAAGGTAAAAGAGATCGAAAAAGCCGAAAAGATAACATAATATACCTAAATATTTTTCAAAGACTATGAACGCGTTAGATTTCATATTTCCGTATTTGAATCGAACAATAAGACATCTATATAAGTTAGATGAGATATTCAAGTTGCTACCTCTATTTGTGGAAAGTCAATAAATATGATTAAATGGCTGTCCAACTGCCCAAGTTATAACTAGCTAGCAAATATAGGTAGAGAGCATTTATGCTTCGCAGCGGCTAGAAGGTCATCTATCTCAGCCTTGAATTGTGTTTGGACAACTGCCAACTAATCGAGCAGCAACCACCTGATTAACATGCTGCCAAAATTTCAATCACTTGGATCGTATAGCGAAAGTTCAGTAGATTGTGTCGTATACGTATGTACGAGCGTACATCGGTAAATGTAAGTTAAATTCAAAATAATATGACGTCTCATTTTCTCTAAAGTCGCATCACATTTTATATCCGAGAACAATACATAAACTCAGAAGTTTCATTATAAACCATATTGACCTAACTTGTATATTAGACTCACAGTCTCCTGTTTTCAGATGCGAAAATATGGTATCTCGACACATCGCGTGATTCTTAGGTGTACGATTGTGCTTCCTTCACCCATGATCTTTTTTTACATAAGTGCAAAATCATACATGAACACATAAGGGGTCACACCTTGTGATCGTGCACCCTAATTGTTCATGACGTAAATGCAAAGTGCACAATCGTTCATCAAACTATATAACATGAACAAGTAATGAATAATAGGACACTTTAAGACAATTATATATTTTTGTATTAATTCAAAATTAAAGAGGTCTAACTTGTCCAACTATTAATAGGGTGGTATTTCAGTCATGACTATGCAACTCATATAATCTATGTATATATGTTTGGGTGAGTAGGTTCCTCGTGGAGAGGATACTAGTTCAGTTTTATTATACTAACAATTCAATTTTTCATTTTAAAAAATAAATGTTTATTTTTTGTTCATATTTATAAAAAAGTAAACACTATTACTCATGTTAGGGTGTATATATAAACCCGGTTCGGTCTAATCAACTTGATCCGGTCTTATATCCTGAAGACGTTGGATCGGGTTTGAGGAGTTGGCGACCTGAGTTCCTGGGTTGTTAAGTTGGTAGGTTGAATGCAAAGTTGTGGGCCTATTTGATCCGGGTCCACTATACACTGAACCCAATAACATGAGATTTGCACGTGATCATTTAACTGAGAAGATTGTAACGTTATGTGATGAAACGTTGCATTGCTGAAGTGATTGCCTCTATCTGGTCCCCAGGTACTTAAGCTTCGCTTGCCTCTCTCAAACCCTAATGCCACTAATGCTTCTTCTCCTTCCCCGATTCTTTGAGAGCTTTCTAAAATACAAAAGAGAGAAAAGAGAGTACGAAAGTTCAGAGCCGAGTACTTCGTTTGAGATCCTTCTCCGACGTTCTCTTCTTCATCTAAATGTCACTTCACTAGAAGCTTGATTACTAGTCTGAAAGGCTTTAGTGTTTTACAAACGTCTTACCTATCTTTGTATCTTTTCTTCTTGTTTGCTTAGCTTTAGACTTGTGGAGAGTTTTTACTGTTCTTGTATCTTTTGCTTCTTCATTCTTAACTGTAAAACAAATTTGTATATTGGACCGGCTCTCCCCTCCTAAGATCCCGTAGAGTAGGATTTTATCCAAACTGCGTCACCAAACCTTTTGTGTTTTTCGATATTATTTAAACCGGTTCATTCTAAAATCACTTATCTGTTTCATTTCAAAATCTTTCATGAGTTTTATCAACTCAAAAATAACCTCCTCATCGAACCGAAATAAAGTGAACTCATAGTATAAAAATTTAAAACAAAATCTCGCGGACCGAAATTAAACATATATATATATATATATATATATAATAATAATAATAATAATAATAATAACAATATAAATCATATAAGTGAAGAAATGGTCTAATATTCAGGGCTGAGCAAAACTCGGTCGGTTCACCCGAACTGAACCGAAACCGATATTTTCGGGTCTAACCGAACCGTAAACCGACTATTTCGGTTCAGTTAGCGGTTTGCAAATTATAGCATTTCGGTTTTCGGTTCGGTTGATGAACCGAACCGAAAACCGACGGTTCAAACCGAGTTTATTAAATAAATCAAGCGGTTGGAGCGGGGAGTTAGGGTTAAGGTTTGAGGCTTCCACAAGTCCGCTTCTTCAGTTCACATTTTCAAGCCGCTTCTTTCGTATCAAGTTCCAGAGAGGAATCGGTGAATGCTCTTCTCCCACTCCCATCTCCCATCGGCCATCTCCGATTTCTTGTTTCTAGAGAGGCATCGTCGACTTCTCTTCTCCCACTCACATCGGGGAGTTAGGGTTAAGGGGCTTCTTCAGCGAATTAGGTTCGTACTTCTCCTCTCTATTTCCTGAGTATCGAGTCTTGACTCTTCCGTTTCTCCTCACTGTCGGATTGTTTTTCTACAGCCAAGACAACCATGTTCGTTCTTTTGGCCTTCTAGGAGACTACGACTTCTCACTTCTCAGTTCTCCAAAATCCATTTCTATATGTGCAAGGGAGTTGTGCGATTTTTCATCTCGTTCTCTCTTCAATTCTTCGTTTCTCTCGACTCTAGATTCGTCATCTCACCGACCATACATTTGATTGATGTTGTGAATGCTTGTAACTTGTGTTTGTTTCCATTAAAGTGTTTGAAAATTGTAATTGACGATGATGAAAACCATTCCTAACTTTTGTTTATCTCCTCATCTGTTATGTGAATATCTCATTGAAATTGGTCATATTTTCGGTTCAACCAAAAACCGAACTGAAAAAATCGGTTCAAACCGAACCTAAACCGACTATTTCAGTTGCTGTTTGCGGTTCATGTTTTATAGGTTTTCGGTTTTCGGTTCGGTTGATTTTTGGTCAGTTCGGGTCGGTTTTGAACCGATGTTCAACCCTACTAATATTGACTAGAAGTAAATCATGGTCCAAAATCGATCAAATAATAATAATAATAATAATAATAATAATAATAATAATAATATAAGTGAAGAAATGGTCTAAATATTGACCATAAGTAAATCATGGTCCAAAATCGATCAAATATTGCACCTCGTGCCGTCAAACCTCAACGCGGATCCCAAGTATATGATGTTGCAGCCGTCGTGATAGAATTCACGACCGAGTCAATCGTATGAATTACAACATCGTACGTTGCACGTGCTACAGAAGAATCGAAAGAAAACTTGGCATATATTGACAATACTATAATAGCATAACGAAAAAACGTCCATTTCACTATTCCATATCATAAAATTAAAATGACAACGATTTCTAATTCAACATAATAATTGTATCATATCGTGTAAGGTATAACACATGCTAAACGTATTTACACCTGTACAACTTTTCTTGTGTGATCGATTCTTCTACATCAAAACCTCTAACATTTCACTTTATACACTAATCAAATTAACCCACCTTATTAGATTAGTATAATATCCATATGTTTTCAAAAATAAGCTTTGCCAAATCAAACGTACATAAACAAACTTTATACATTTCTGAACCTAATCAATGAGTGGAACAAATTCTCACATGATCCTATTTATATTCATAAAATTACGTGAATTTTTTTTACTGTAAGAAGTGAGAACATTTATGAGTCATTTTATCAAATCAAATTGCAGTACTGATTTATAAAATATGAATCATATGCTAATACCAACCATATTTACTCGAAATTGTATCAAAACATGCACCAAGGTTGCCATATATTCTAATTATTTTGTATCGACGAACTTAGGTTTGAGTTGAAAAACCTCGACCGTTCACTTGACTAAAATAGCCGATTGGTTATAAGTCCATATATATTTAAATTCCATTCAAATAAGAGTTGGTTCATTCAAATAAAGCTGGGCTCATGTTTAAACATCTAAACATGAGTATCGCCTAGTTCGATACTTTTCTTCTGAGAAAGTGGGTCCTCTTTGATGATCTGGGTAGATCGACGAAGATTTAGGCAAAGAAGAAGAAAGCATGCAAATGAGAGACTGCCATTGATTCTTCTTAGAATCACCAACAAACATCACATTCTTGCCCTTGAGTCTATGCAAATACTCAGTTGGTCTAGTGAGATGTGGTATTAGGCTCCTTAAGTGTTTAGCTTGGAGATTCGAGTTCGAATCCTCCTGGCGGCATGTATGGAAAAATTGATATTGGGAGGGTATCCCCCAGCAATGGGCCACGACTTTCTACTCGATCCGGACGTAGAGCGGCTAAGCCGATCGAACCGGGTGATCTCCGAATTTACCATTACCAAAAAAAAAAAAAAAAAGAGACAAGAAGCGGGTTGTCCCCTGTACTTAAGTAATCCGAATCGGGTCGCCCGAAATAGCTGACAACCAAACTCCGGGTCAATATATGAAAGTGCGGTCGGAGGAATTAATGGTATATTGGGTATTAGACATCATGGACCCATGTACAGTGAAGTAGTCGATCGCAATGTGTATGATTGGGGCAAGCTTGAACTTAATCCACTACCGGTTCGGGACCAAATCTGAAAGGGTTTTGAACCGAATCGACCTTAATCCGAACTTTCAAAAACCTTGGACCCAATACCAACCCTGACACGTTAAGACTGGTTTAGAGTTGGTTCGGGTTACATGGGTCGGTCCAAAATTTTTGGTATGGACCTAAATTTGATCAACATTAATGGTTGTACGCAAAAAAGTATTGTTCCAAATCGGATTGTGCACAGTTTGACCGGACCGGAAAACCGGACCACAAAATACAATCCGGTCCTGGACCGTATTTGTATGATCTTTGACTCTAATTTGTGGTCCGGACAATTTAATTTTCCTTCTTTTTTTAAAAAAAAGTTCATGTAAATCCGGACCGAATTTAAACTAGACCGTATTAATCATATAAATAGAAAAAAGGTCAATGCGATCCGGTGCTGTACCAAACCGTGGTGGACCGAACCGTTATGTTCCGGTCATGTTCCGGTTAGGTCCACTGCGTTCCAGTCCTGACCGTTTGCACGGCCTCAGTTCCAAACACATTTGAAATTGTTTTTGGGCTAATGATCGAACAAGTTCAGTCCACTGTAGATTATAAATTGGGCTTCTTAGCCCATCAACTCTTTGATAATGGGCCTCCACGATGACCCACATTTCAGCCCATCAGCTATCATAACTGAATTGTATCCATCCTTTGTTCAGAAAAATGAATCCTTGATGCTTTAAATGAATAAAATTATTCCCAAGTACACATATTTTATTTTATAACCTATTATTCCTTTTTTTTTTACTAATTTATCATCATCCTTTTATATATAGGAAATATATGTCAGATATTTCCTCTATTTTGGCTGGTTTCTGTCATGTTAGGGTGAGGCATGTGTTCAGAGAGGTCAACCGGGTTGCGGATTTGTTGGTTGAGTTAGGCTATGGTGACCAGATGGTGTTTAGTTCGTCAATGGGTCAAGTTGATGAACTCATCCGAAAGGATGCTATAGGGTGGAGCGTCTCGAGGAGATGAGTCACCCTAAATGCTATAGGGTGGAGCGGACCTGGACCGGTTTTCGACCGGACCTGGACCGAATTTTTCGGTCCATTTCCAGTCCTTCCTTTTCCGGTCCGGTCCAGGTCTGGACCGGTGAACAACCCTAATCCCATGTCAAATTACGTTACTTATACTAACCTTACTTCTGCACATATTAAGTTTCTCAATGCAGTTCATGTACACCGAGAACCGTCTTCTGTTCGTGAGGCCATGTCCTCTACACCTTGGCGTCAAGCAATGGTTAGTGAACTCGATGCCCTCACGCGCAATGGTACATGGGAGATTACCGATCTTCCTCCTAACAAGAAGTCCATCGGCTGCAAGTGGGTTTTCAAAGTAAAACATAACTCCGATGGGTCTGTTGAGCGCTACAAAGCTCGACTAGTTGCTCTTGGCAATCGACAGGTTGAAGGTATCGACTTCTTTGACACCTTCGCTCCAGTTGTAAAATTAGTATCTGTTAAACTCTGCAGTGGAATCTATCAAGAATTGGGAGCTTCATCAACTCGATGTCCACAATGCGTTTTTGCATGGAGATCTACACGAAGAGGTTTATATCTCTCTTCCTACTAGTTTCGCTTCTCCGGGCACTCATCGAGTATGTCTTCTAAAGAAGTCCTTATACGGTCTTCGTCAAGCCCCACGTAACTGGTTCTCTAAACTTGCCTCTGCTCTTCGAAAATACGGTTTTACTCAATCTTGTGCTAATTACTCATTATTTTCGTATATTACTCCAACCACATCTGATCATGTACTAGTTTACGTTGACGATTTAATAATCGCATGAAAACAATTCATCATTCATCTCGACTTTTAAATCATACTTACACTCTTGTTTTGAAGGATTTGGGTTGTCTTAAGTATTTTTTAGGTATCGAGATCTCGCGCACAACATCCGGTCTTTATTTATCTCAACGTAAATATGCTTTAGATGTACTTGCTGAGGCAGGCCAACTCCATTCAAAACCTGTCACATTTCTTGTGGAGCAAAATCACAATCTCGTTGGAGATACGAGTCCGCCTTTTGCACATCCGGCTAAGTATCGACGTATTGTTGGGCAACTAATATACTTAACCATCACTCGCCCTGATTTAAGCTATGCAGTGCATTTATTGTCCCAATTTGTTACTTGTCCTACCGAAAATCAATGGACAGCGGTCACTCGGGTTCTACGTTACATCAAGCAATCCGCCGGGCAAGGTTTATTTCTCTCTAAGCATAGTTCTTTACATTTAAATGCATATTGTGATGCGGACTATGCTACATGCCCTATTACTAGACGTTCATTAACGGGTTTCTTTATTTTACTTGGCTCATCTCCGGTATCATGGAAAACCAAGAAACAAAATACGGTGTCACGCTCCTCGGCTGAATCGGAATACCGCTCAATGCCACAACATGTGAAATTATATGGATCAAGTCTCTTCTTCGTTCACTTGGTGTTGTTCTCTCTCGTCCATGCACTCTTTGGTGCGATAATCAAGCCGCTATATACATTGCATCCAACACCGTCTTCCATGAGCGCACAAAACATATTGAGGTTGACTGTCACATTATCCGCAATGAAGTCCAAGCAGGGACGATCACAACCCGCCACATTCGTTCTTCCGATCAATTAGCCGATCTCTTCACAAAGCCTCTCGGTCAACGTCCGTTTCATCCTCTTTTGTCCAAGTTAGGCGTTCAGAATCTTCACCCTCCAACTTGAGGGGGTGTATTGAATATATTTAAATATATATATATATATATATATATATATATATATATATATATATATATATATATATATATATATATATATATAATATTAGTCTTCTATGCTTTTAATCTTTCCCTATCCCTTATTTTTAGCCTACAATCTTCTTATTTAGGATATATCCTTCTGCATAAATATTTGTTTCTTTTTCATGAATAAATAACATTCCATCTATTCTACAATATTATAGCATTTATTTATATACTTTGTTTCTCATTAGAATTCAATAGTTATGATTGTAATTATTCTTATAATCATTCAACTGTTTGTAATAATTTATACATTTTGATTGATTAGATTTTTACGCTATATATTTTAACTAGTTAGTCAATGATATTATTAAATGTGTAATATAAAAACAACAATTATTTTCTTCTGGAGGAAATATATGCGAAAGAAAGCATTTTTTTTAAGGAAGAATATAGCCATTTTGTGATGAAGTACGAGTTCTTCACGTGGACCTTATCAGTCCTGAGTCACACCTGACGAGTCACCTTTAATAACGAAAGCTAGATCGGTGAAGTATAACATTACAAAGTAGCACATGGAAATTATGGAATCCACAAGAGCGCAACAAGAAAAGGAAGATAGTTCTAAACAAAAAAGAAAGAAAGGAAGATAGTTGAGAGAGAAAAGCGGGAGCATGCGTCCGTCCAATAAATCTCATATTATTTGATATAATGTCAAATTAAGAGATAATACGGCGTCCGCACGTATACAAACTCCCATTATACACTAAGTTACCGGTTCAACACATAAACTCAATGAATTTTACGTAAAATCAATTAATAATAAAAAGATTAATTCACCAATCTCACATATTATTAACATGAAATGATTTTTTATTAACCCACTTTTTTCATTCCATTACATCAGTTTAAAACACAACTCACATCAATAAAATACACATATTATTATTAGATTTGAATATTAAAAATATATATAGGGTTAGAATTATGTACGAACAAGTGTTACAGTAAAATAAAAATCTCTAAGAGACGTTGAATTTATAGATAAACGCCATTTAAATGAAAATTTATATTATGATAAGTTGTTGTAAGAAATAAGTAATAAATATTCAAATTTTCTTCTATATCTTTTTCAATGAATGTAAAATTCATGAACAGTTCATCTTGATTAATATTGTTTTTTTTTTATATAATTTCATTCTATTTAACTTGTATAAGATTTTTTTATTTACTAACGTAAGTATATCTAATGAACATAATTCTATCCTATTTAATTTGAATAATATTTCATTCTATTTAATTTGCATAAGATTTTTCTTATTGTGTTTACGAGTTCCCTATTTTATTTGTTCACAATTAAACATACGTTTCATGAACATAAAAGGGATAGTATCTTCCGAGTATTGTAAGTAATATCATGGTATAACTAAATGTATTGATTCAATCGTAACCATTGATCTATTATAATCCAACAGATCTTATAGGTTTTAATTCCTCTCCGCAAAATTGATTCTCACCCGAACCAATTCCTCTATAGGGGCAGATTCCGGATAAAACCTATCTTACGAAGAGGAATGAGAACCTCTTAAAGTCGTTAGATTATTAGATGAACGGTCCATGATCAAACTCTTAGTATGACATGTATTAATTGATGCACTGTTAGAATATACAAATATTGCTTATTAGGAAACAAGCGTATCATTCTTTTCCATGAAAACGGGTTGATGCATGTACGTACCTTTTGATTACTCGTGCTTTGATGTTCGATTCGTGTGTAAGTATAATCCAGATAGTTTATGTGTACACGATGTTCAATTCGTGTTTCTTTGCTTAATTTATGAACACGAGTGAATGAACACGCCGTCCATTAACAATAGTACACGGGGGAATGAACATTAGGACACAACCAACATCAATGAATCAACGCTAAGACACGACCAACATCAATGAGTGAATCAACACTAGGATAAGACCACGAGTGAATGAACTTAGGGCCCATCTACGAGTGAATGCACACACGTAAGGTAATTGAACGTATTCATCCTACACACGCGTAAGGTATGTTATCTTTTTAGATAGGAAATTAAATAAGCGGAATAAGTGATACAAACACATTGCATCTTAGCTGTTGATATTTTTAATCCAACGCACAATATAGGTTCTCATTCCTCTCCGTAAATTTAATTCTCATCCGAATCAATTCATATATATATATATATATATATATATATATATATATATATATATATATATATATAAAAAATCAAAACATAAACTTTTTAAAAACACATATTACTTTAGACATTTAAAAATATGTGTTATCTTCACACACACCATTTTCTTATTGATTGTTAAATTTCCTTATAACGGTCACTGATTAAAGACATGGAAAATACATGTCAAGTGAGTATTAACTAGGTTAACTGCCTTAACTAGTTAACACTTAACATAATTTTTCGGATCGAGTATACATATATATCTCAATCTCATTATAGTTTGCCCACAAATTTTGGACATGTTTTTCATCTCATTTTCTTTCTAACTAATTTTAAAGTTAGTAAAACGGATCCCAAAAGAGCCCGTTCTAATAATATGTTAATTTTTCTTATATATGTCATTTCAAAGACGTGAAACACGCACTTTCAGTGAAACACACATCTTAAAACCAATTACCAATAATAGTAACTCATAAACATATATATTCAACCGACATTGCTGTACTATAGCCGATATGAAACAATTCACACATATAACAAAATGTCTACCTTTCGAATATCGAATATATACACATGAAATATAATATCTTAGGTTCTTGTTTTCTAACCTAATATTTAATTAATCACAAATTAAACCGTATATATATATATATATATATTTTTTATATTATTTTTTTTTTTTTTTTATATATATACCTTCTTATACTAATTTCGGCTTCATATGCTATCACTTGATTCACTTATCACCATCAAGATATTGTTATAATTCATTCAGAAATACTAATCACGAAAAATTACACAAAATAACTAGATATAGTTGTTCTGAAACAAAAATAAATAAATAAAGAGAATAATTATCATATGTTTGTTTCTACATAAACGACAAGTAAGGTAGGAATTAGTAAAACCGACCACCAACGTCACCCTCATCACACCTTATGGTTTATTCTACCGATAAATTATGCCTTCTTTACTTTGTTCAACCACTTACAACTTTTTTTTCCTTTCTAATAGTATGGGTAATCATATTTGAAAATATGGACACACGAGAAAAGAAAGATAAAGTTTGAAAATATGAATTTACAACACACGATTTGAGTCGTTAAAGTCCAACACAGCCATACCAAAAGCGGAGATCTTGCGTATATGAACATGTTCGTGCAAATTTAATACAATATATATAAATATAATAATGAAGTTTATTCTAAAATTAATTGGTCCATAAAAATAGCTCTCCGATCTTATAATTATTGAAATCTATCAACTTTAAACGTGAAAACTTATTATATCTCACATATATTATATAAATATTACATAAGTAATAATTGAAAGTATATTATAATAATTTATGTGATTTATAAATAAAGGATGATATAAAGGGTATCAAGTTGAATTTGAAAGATTTTACTTGATTTTTTTTACGTTTATTGGATGGATCCGAAAAATTTTGTTTAAAAGATATTGGTAGAAATTTGCCCGTTAAGAGGGTTGATCAATCTCTTAGTGATATTATTAATATTGACATTACATAATGGATTTGTTAAATAAACTATAAAGTAATAATAATAAAAGTGTTAATATAATTTGAATTGAGCTTACTTTTTGTTTGTATCTTTTCTGTTTGATCCAATTTTATACTTGACGTCCATGTATAATTTTAAGGTTTGATTTCTCTATGTATTGTAGCTCTCCCTCCAATCATCCTTTTTTATTTGTACTTTGAAACTTCTCAATAAAATCTCTTTTTAGAAAGTGGACGTAACTACTATTAGATGAACCACTATAATTTTGTATGTGTAATTCCGCACAACAAACTGGTATCATAGTCAGGTTCTTTGGTTGTCTATAATCTAGGAGAAATATGTCTTTTTCAACACGACAGATCAACAAATTCACACGAAAAATAGTTCCAGCCTTTGGCAAATCAAGATTGTGTCATTGTCATGAGCGTCAACTAGTCTAATGATAGAAATGGTAATTTGGGTTGTAAATGCAATTATTTTGGGATATTTTAAAGAATAAACCGATTAATAATCCTTTCATTGATATTTTGTTTTTGAAGTTTATGTAAAATTTTAGGATATCTAAAAGTGAAAAAAGTAGAATAAAGTAATTTAACATTTAAATCATTAAATATATATATATATATATATATATATATATATATATATATATATATATATATATATATATATATATATATATATATATATATATATATATATAGGTCGGGATCAAGTAAGAACAGTTACTACGGTAAGAAATAAGAACAGTTATAGAGCGTTAGATTAAAGCACGAATGATCAAGATCTTACGTCTAAATAAGGATAACTAGTTAATGATATCACGTTTTTATGGAAAATAATATTTTCAATTTGTGCATTATATATTTATGGAAATAAATATTATAATTCTTGCACAAATTTCTCTGCTCGTGTCATTAATCCTACCGTGCTACAAGCGATTATACTAATATGAAAGTTCGAACAATCCTACCTACTACAAGCGATTATACTAATTTGAGAATTCGAACGAGAGGTATTTTTTTTGTTTTTTGATCTTTGTATTATGAATTGGTTTTAGTCGTGCTTCATGTTATTGAATTGGTTTTAATCGTGCTTTCAATTTAGTCGTTCAATTTAGTCGTGTTATTGAATTGGTTTTAGTTAGTCAGTGTTCTTGAATTGGTTTTAGTTAGTCGTGCTTTTTACTTTTTTTTTTATTCTTGCACAAAATTTTCAAAAGATGTATATTCAACGTGTAAATGTAGTATTGATATAGTTGTTAATATTTATACGAGTCGTGCATTATTTACGTTGATATAAATTTCTTATACGAGGCGTGAAACAATTATTTATAATTTAGTATATGTATCTGATTTGGTATATGTATCTTATTGCATTCCAATATCGAATAAGAAGTGTGTTTGTTGATTTAGTCGTGCTTATGCACCTTTGGTTAATTTAATTATTGTTCAATATGGGTTAATAATGTTAATTTATTATTGTTTAATTTAGTAATGCTTTCATGTTATTGAATTGGTTGCAGTCGTGCTTTCAATTTAGTCGTGTTCTTGAATTGGTTTTAGTCGTGACTAGTTGTGCTTCATAGTCGTGCATTGTTTAATAGTTAGTTTTAGTTGTGTTGTTTTATTACAATTTTTATAATGGTGCTTAACATTATATTTTTATTCGAAAGTTCTATATTCATGTGTAAATGTAGTATTGGTATAGTTTTTAATATTTATACGAGTCGTGCATTATGTGCGTTTTTTATAAATTTCTTATACGAGGCGTGAAACATTTATTTATAATTTTTTATTTATTTTAGTTTTAGTACTTTATTTGTTAGTTATGATTAAATTTTTAATATTGTAGGTGTAAGAGCCTTAGTTCTTGGACCGAGTTTGATCTTTAGCCGAGTATAGTTTTCACCGAGTTGTGGCTTAGCCGCACCCGCGGATGGGGGTGCCGCCCCTGCGGGTTTCCGCTCCTGCGGCCATGGCTGCCGCCCCTGCGGTTTCCGGCTGCTGCAACCGTCTTCGTTGACCTTTGACCCGTGCTTTATTCTCTACCTTACTTACTCTTTTCCTTGGCTAGGGTTTGTTCTTCACTTTTCCCTCCAGCTTTCCTCACGTTCTTTGCTTCTCCTTCTCCTTCCTTGATCTTGTTCTTGCTTCTCCTTGATGAGAAGAGGTTTGTTGTGCCTTGTGGTTGTGGTGCGTGTGGATGTTGTATGCTGAGCTTGAAGCCAGCCTGTGAGACCTTGGTTATATACTTCCCTTGCTAGGCCACAGCTGTGGTAAGATCCTTCCCTTGTTCTCTTCTTCCTTTCTCTTGATTCCATATCCTTAGCTTAGGTTTAGATGAATGTATAGGTGTGTATTGATGTTTGTATGTGTATGTATATGTATGTGTTTGAACCTGGATGAGAGAAGACGTGTGTGATCACGTGAAGAGCTGAGGAGAAATCGCAGAAGAATCGTTTCCTGCGTTGTCGCCGCCCCCGCGGCCGAGAGTCACCGCCCCCGCGGCTACCGTGTCGCAGCGCCTGCGTCGTGCCAGCGGCGTGTCTGCGTTTGCCAGCGTTCCTTGTCACCGCCCCCGCGGCTACGTCCCGCTGCGCCCGCGGTACCTGCCTTCCGCCCCCTGCGTCCCTTGTGTCACACATGTGCGTTTTGTTCCGGTTCTACCTAAAGTTAGGTAGATCCTTTCCTTTCCTAGTATGAGCGTTAATAGCATGCTAGGTACGAGTATAAGGTTAGAGTGAGGTTGAGTACGGTATCGTTTATGCCGGTTACGGCTTTGAGGTTTACGAGTTGAAATATGATCCTTATGGATCTCTTGGGTCTAGGTGTGACCCCTGTTATGGATATGAGTGTGATATATGTGTTATACCTTGTTTAGGCTATGTTGATCTCCAGAGCGGAGCCGTTTGAGTTTGAGTTTGAGACTCCCGAGGTTGAGGTAAGTCCATAGGACTTACTTAGCTGCCATCCTTATATTGGATGTGTGCATGAGTGGTGTGTGTATATGCTTGATAGCCGTGTTATGATATTGTTATTACCGACCTATGGTCTATTGATTTCCCATTGTAGGGCCGTGACAACTTGTCCTTTCATCCCGCTGGGAGTCTGGAGGTTCTCTACGGGCAGGCCAGTATCGTTCAGTGGGCCGGCCACCTCTCCACTCCCATAGGGTACACGGGAGGTGGGACCGGATTCCCACTCCAGCTGGCACTATTCCCGAGAGGCGAGGGTTATATCCCTCGTGTCACATACGTTCATATTGAGATATTTATATATATGAGTTGAGTATTGGACGATGATTATAAAGATAATAAACCGGGTAAATGCGTGATATCATGATGAGGTGTTTAGTACTTTCTGATGTGTGTGTGTGCTCCTGCATCTTCTTATATATGTGTATGGTTAGCTAACGGTTTCATACCGTGTTGTAGATCTTTTGCAGGTTAGGAGAACTGCAGAGTGATCCACAGTGGGCGATCTGCTGAGGGCTCTGTACACTGGGGTCGTACTCGTGGGCTACGGGTTATTTTGACCATGTATATACGTTATGTTTTGTTTGTACTCAGCAGCGTTGTATAAACCTTTTGATACTTTTATAACAGTTTGATGTTTTGTATTTAATCTATCGGTGTCTTGTTGTAAGATTCAGTGAACTTGTTGTCAGGCTAGGGTCAGGATCCATTGTGAGATCATAGCCCAGTAGCACTCCGAGTCCTACGGATTTGGGGTGTTACAGTAGTCTTGTAAATTGAGTGATTCATGTTTATGTATTCGTGATTGCGGTTAGATCTGCAGAAAATGGATACCGGCAGCGATTCGGAATCTGATTTTGAGGTTACAACAAAGTTCAACAAACAACCAAGAGTTAAATTTGTTTGTCACGAAGATGATGATGATATTCCAATATGTGTATTGAAAGAACGAAAAAGAATACAAATTGCTGAGAGAAAGAATAGCGGTGAGATTTTTGTCAAGGAAGATATCAACATCATCATTGATATCACAGAGAAGAATAAAAAAATCTGTATCAAGAACACCGTCTGCAACGAGAAGAAGTTGTCAACTAGAACCGTACCAACACTTTTCACCACCACGATGAGTAAATTAACTGATTTGAAGAAGGATGTCATAAAATCATTGGGTTTTGGTGCACTAACGAGTCTTACTATGCACGAGTTGCCGCTAGAATTGTCGTATTGGGTGGTGGACAATTTTGATAGCAAAAAATGTGCAGTGATAATGGTTAATGTAATTATAGCTCGTTTTTGCTTAATTTATTATTCGTGTACGTTTAATTTATTATTCATTTTATTTATCATTTATCTCAATTTATTTATAAGTCGTGTTTAATTTATATTGTTTCATAAAATTAGTTTTATTTATAATTCGTACTTTAATTTATATTGTTATATAATTTTACGTTTTAGGAAGTTTCTTGGATATAAATGAAACGCGTAAAAACAAATGAAGAAAAATCATATAAAAAACATGAATTATTTTTTCCTATTTTATTATACAATGCACGTATAGTCTATTCAATTTAAGTCGTGCACTATTGCTTGTAGTAGTGCTTTATTATTTTTAGTCGTGCACGTATTGTAGTATTGCTTTATTGTTTTTTATAATTTTTTTATTAGTCGTGCATTTGTTATATTTACCAAGTCGTGATTTTTTTAAGTAGTGCATTATTATTATTTTTATTATTGTTCGTGCATTATTATACAATTTAGTCGTGTAGTATAATTGAAAAAAATATACAATATTCTAACTAAAAAATTTTAATAGTTAAATAAATCTAAATTTAAAAATAGCATCTATTTGCATACATATGAAAATACGTGTATAAAACGAGTTAAATTAAACATTATAAATTAAATTCAACACCAAGAGCATAGTTTAAAATGTATAACGGTTTATTTTTTGTGTGGGCATGTTCGGATGTTGTGTCCTTCTTTCTTCCCACATACGCTACAAATTCTAGCTTTCTTCTTCTCAACATGTTTCTCTAAAGCACCGACAATGCCTTTACGAGATCCTTTGTTATTTGTTTTCTCTGGATCTTTAATGGTGACCAGGCTCAACGTCCACCATGGGAATCCATGATTTAGTTTCATCTTCCCCAATTATCATGGTGCAACCACGCTCAACGTTGAAGTTTGATTTTCGTCTATCCTCGTAAAAAAATTAGAATAAATAAATGATAATTACATATTACATATATAACACGGGAACTGTTGAAATTTTTTACTAATACCGCCGGAGATAACATAGAACGAATAAGGTTGTTAATATGCACGACTCACTAATCTAAATAATTGAAATGCACTTACACGACTCTCATTATTTCTGGTACACTAGCACGAATCTTATAAAAAACAGTTATCATATTTGCACAAACATTATAAAAAAACATCAAATTTGTGTTAAGCACAAAGTGAAGCACGAATGATATAACGAGTAAATACAAAAAAAAGCAGTAGTATAGCACGATATAACAAACACGACAATCACACGAGTATATATAAAAATCACTGGTACAACACATCACGAGTAAATATGAAAATCACTTGTATAACTTGTATAACACAAATGATATAACACGTGTAAATATAAAAAGAAGGCACGATTTCAATACCTTCGCCGCCATCGCCACCATCGCCACCAATGGCTGCGGTCGGAATCGTCTCCATGGATAATAGGCTAGGTGGTTCAGTAACAGACGTTAACGATTTTTGGTCAAAATGTAGTATTAATTTTAGGTAGTAAATGATACCGATTTAAAAATTGGTAGCATATATATATCACTCCAAAAATATAAATAATATTCTTTGTATACAAAAATAAAATTGAATCATAGACGTTGATTTTGTTTAATCGTGTGGCACATAACTGTTCTTATTTCTTACCGTATCAACTGTTTTTACTTGATCTTATCTATATATATATATAGATTTAAGATTATATAGGAACCTCTCTAAACCTCTCTTAGAGTAGGGAATATGAACTTATAATAGCCGTTGAATTAATTAATGAGAATATTATATTGCCTCTAATAGAATTATGATTAAAAAAACATTTTAACGACCAAATTTTCTCTATAAAATATAATAACGACCCAATATGAAAATAAATATTTAAAATTGTTCGTTAAATTTGGTCGTTAAAATTTGTAACATGGAAAGAATGCTGGTTAAATTTGGTCGTTAAATATTTTATAAGAAATTTGATCGTTAAATTATTTTTATATTGGGTCGTTATTATATTTTATAGAGAAAATTTGGTCGTTAAAATGTTTTTTATATAATTAATATAGTCATCGTTAAAATTTTGTGGGTCGTTAAATATTAAATGTTCAATATTTTGTGGGTCGCTAAAATTTTATAAAGAAAATTTGGTCATCAAAATGTTTTTTTATCATATTTTAACCACCAAAATAAATTTTAACGACCAATCCTAACCAATTTAACGATCAAATTTCTTATAAAATTTATTAACGATCAAATTTCTCTATAAAATATATTAACGACCAAATATATTAACGATCAAATTTCTTATAAAATATATTAACGATCAATTGATTCAACGTTTATTTGTGGGATAACCCAAAATTAAGAAATATGTTTTCCTAATTTGTATCTTATTTAATGAATGAATAAGGAAAAGTGAACAATCATGTGATTCTCGCATTGTGAAGCTTATTATGCACCTTCCATCATGAACGTACAAATTTTAATCCAACGGATCTTAGGAGTTCATATTCATTACTCTAAGGTATGTTCCTACCGGATCCTGACCCTATATATATATATCGTCCATTAAAGAAAATGAACCACTATGATGCCTTATTAAAATAGAAAGTAATTAATGGTGAGAGTGATTATTTTTATACGTGTTATGAAATATATTATTACCAAAATTAACTATATACATATATCCATTGACTGTCTCTACCCATCGTTTGAACCAAGTAAGCCATAAACGTGTTTACAATAAGTATTGGACCATGCACATGGAAATGAAAATATACGTGCACATGCACGGACACACGCACTTGGAGATGCAAGTGCACGAATATACTAGTTATTAGTAGTTGTGCATTATAGAACTCTTTAGTCGTGTATCATTTATAAATTTTCACGTTTTGTTCATCGATTATGTTTTTGTGTTCAGGTGCTTTGTGAATGATTATATTAATCATGTGCAACATTGTTATCACTAGTGCACTATAAAAGTAGTCGTGTAGTATCAAATGTTGTAGTTGTGCAAATTATAAAGCATTTGATCAAGTAGTCGTGCAATATCAAATAAATTGAACACCTGCATCTTCGGGTACGTGTGCTCATGCGTGTGTCCATACATCGGCACGAGTCTATAAAGCATGGAAACATCTAAACAGTTTCGTTTTTCGTGTCCTCCGGAGTCCGAAACTTGGAAGCTTCCGAAAACTTCTCGAACACGGTCAAAATAGTGAGGATGCGGTCAAGACACTTTTTAAAAATTGGGAACAGGTTGGACACATTCAAACTGTGATCATGGATGACGGCTCAATGTGTGATCAAATAGGGATACAAAATAAATGAACAAGACATCCATGACCGTTAAGTTTTATTTTCTTTTTTGGAATTCAAGATGAACAATACATTCATGATTACTACCTCAATGTCACTTAAAACAATCAATCTTCTTATTTATCAATATTTCTACAACTAATGACACATTCATGTGTCATTGGTTATATCATATATGCATCTCTTCTTATTATATATAAATTTCTTTTCGCAAGAGCTTTAAAATGATATATTTCCATATTTTTTGCCGTGTCCCCGTTTTTACGAATTTTAGGATTGCCGCTTCCCCGCTTTCTCGACGTGTCTGTTTCTCGTATCCGTGTCTATTTCCATGCATCATAGGCACGCGTAAATATAATATAATAAAATAAATATATCAACGTAAATAAGTTGTATTACACGAGTCAACGATCACGTTTAATTAAGAAGGTACACATTTAATTGTAAACCCATAATATATTATTTTCTTATTTAAAATATCCTGCACGCCTACTTAATCTTAGAGACAACCAAGCAAAAATAGTAGCATTTGATTACGAACAATGTGGTTTCATATCTGTCTTACACGCAGAGGCCTTTGTACTCAGGAAAGAAATTTTAAAAGCAATAGAAATTAAAAAAAAAAAAACATAGAAATTGAAGGAGACAACTTAACAATTATTAATGCAATAAGCAAAGTATGGAAACCACCATGGGAAATTGAACTGATCATTTCGGACATTTCAATTTTGTTGTCTGGTTTTATGCAGGTGAAAGTTAGCCACATTTTCAAAGAAGTCAATGGCATTGCGGACAAGCTCGCCGCTCTAGGCCAGAATAGTTTGCAGCAGGAGAAGTCATACCACAAGAAGTCGTTAACCAGCCTCATCCGAAAGGATGACATAGGATGGTGCAGTATTAGATATTGACCAGGCCTAGATGCTTACCCTTGTTTTCAAAAAAAAATAAAAATCTTGCACGCCTACTTAAAATCGGTATTAAACATAATGCACAATTACCTTTTTGAACATATTAAATCTCAACAATTAAGATATGCTCTTATTTTTACTGTAACACTTGTTCTAACCCCTCTCTCTCTCTCTCTCTCTATATATATATATATATATATATATATATATATATATATATATATATATATATGAGAAAGGATCATGTAGGAACACTTCTTAGAGTAGGGAATATGAACTAATAAGATCCGTTAGATCAAAGTCCATGAACGTACATGATTTAAAGATATATATGGTAGTATATTTTAGTAAATAATATGAGCATATCCTTTTTCCTCTAATAGATTTATAAATTTTTCATATTTTAACGATCTGAATATTTTAAATATTTTTAACGATTCAATTAAAATTAAAAAAAAACATAAATTAAAGAACATATTAAAACTAAGATATATTGTAACGACTTTCAAATATAAGATATATATATATATATATATATATATATATATATATATTAACGAGTCAATTAAAATTTTAAAAAATTATATTTTGGATCGTTAAAATATATTAGAGGAAATTGTTTAGAATTGTTCGTTAAATTTGGTCGTTAAAATATGTAATATAGAAAGAATGTTGGTTAAATTTGGTCGTTAAATATTTTATAAGAAATTTGGTCATTAAATTATTTTCATATTGGGTCGTTATTATATTTTATAGAGAAAATTTGGTCGTTTAAATGTTTTTTTATATAATTAATATAGTCATCATTAAAATTTTGGGGGTCGTTAAATTTTGGACATTAAATATTTTGTGGGTCGTTAAAATTTTATAGAAAAAATTTGGTGGTTTTCTATCATAATTTAACTACCAAAATAAATTTTAACGACCAATCCTAACAATTTTCACGCTCAAATTTCTTATATAATTTATTAACGATCAAATTTCTCTATAAAATATATTAACGACCAAATATATTAACAATCAAATTTTTATAAAATATATTAACGATCAATTGCTTCAACGTTTATTTTTGGGATAGCCCAAAATAAAAAATCTGTTTTCCTAATTTGTATTTTATTTAATGAATGAATAATGAAAAATGAACAATGATGTGATTCTCACCTTGGAAAGCTTATTATGCACCTTCCATCATGAACGTACAAATTTTAATCCAACGGATATTAGGATTTTCTATTCCCTACTCTAAGGATTGTTCCTACTGGATCCTGACTATATATATATATATATAAATTAATATATATATATAGTCTTAAATATTAAATTAATATATATATATATATATATTATAAATTAATATATATATATATATATATAAATTAATATATATATATATATTATAAATTAATATAAATTTTAAAAATTATACTTTGAGAAAATAATTTATAGTCTTAAATATTAATATTAACATAATAAAATAGGTATTATATGATATCTCTCAAATAGGATTTTGATATATATATAAATGATAAATCCAACATGTTCCATTATCATAAACACTTTAAGCTATGAGGATATAAAAACTAAAAAAAATCAATAACTATCGCCTTATCGGTCAATGCACCACTCTTAAGCATTCAAAAAAGAAGGGGAACTCTAACGTAGGCGATGATTTTTTATTTTGAGGAAATTCCGTTTGGTACCCTCGTGGTATGGGGTATTTCGGATTTTGTCCACAAGTTTTTTCGAGTCCGAATTTTGCCTTTCAGTTTTACAATTTTTCGATATATGTCCAACACCTCTAACCACCGTCAAACAACAATTAGTTTACGTTAAAAATAAAAAAAAGGCTCGCTCTATTAAAGAACTCAATTTGCTTAGAATAATTAAAAGGAAAGATAAATAAAAGATAGAGATTCGAGAAAATCTTGTCTCACCTCTACGTTCTCAACGGGGAAGGCTTTACGGTAGGTATTGCCGGAATATTGATGAGAGGTGTTGAGTTCATGCGAAGATGTAATTTTTCTTCTTCTTTAATCTCAAGTACGCGTTTGAGTTATAGAGTTGTTGGTCATCGAAGTTGAAATTCCCATTGTTGTTTGTTATAGAAGATTCCAACTCCGAAATCTCATATTGTATTCTCCTGGAATCTTTGAAATCTCATATGTATTCTCCTCCGTTCTTCCTGTAATATTTAAATGTAGTCAATTGCTTTGATTATAGATGCCTTGTCCATCTACAAAGGTTATCCTGAGAACACTTTATATTGACAACATAATTTGACTTCAAAATGAAGATTTCCAACAATAGTTAACCTAGAATCTAGGTCAATATTCCACTGAGTCAAAATTGAGTCCATTGTATTAACTTACTAATTCAATCCTCATAGTTCAAGTTGAAAATGCAATATTGTTAGGGACGACATGTCGGAGATGCCTTGTCCATCTACAAAGTATATTTCTGAAATTAACAATCACGGTCACAAGATAGTTGATTAATTACTTGAGTAATCACTCAATTGAACCGCAAAAGGGAAGAACAAGAGAATAAGACCTTGGTGATGTTAGGTAATGTTATGGACGACAGGTCGGAGAGAGTACAATTTCTCATTAAGCTTCTTCCGACGAGTCCTCTAGGAGATGATGTTCTTCGACCCTATCGCTGAAGGCGAGGCTATTCTTCCATCTGGCAAACTCGAATCTTAATAACATGAAAATGCCTCATCGAGTCCCCAACTGAGGCATACAATCCTTTTAATTTTTATGTTAATTAACTACTCTTTGACCATGGTTAGAGGTGTTGGAAAAATGTCAGAAAATTGCAAAATTGAGGGGCAAAATTCGAACTCGAAAAAACTTGTGCACAAAATCCGGAATACCCCATACCACAGGGGTACCAATCGAAATTTCCCTTTATTTTTTATTTTATAAAAGAAATCAATTCGAAAATACTAGACGGCACGTCATCTAGTAGATCAAAAGGCCGAAAAAGATCGGCAGACGGACCAATTGTCATGAAGAACCACAATACAAGATAAAAGAAACACACAAAAATACATCAAAAAACTCGGTAGCAAAAAGATTTTCAAGAAAAAAGTAGAAAGATCCAAGTCAACAAGAAGCGGCGAACCCAACGTTTGTCTTCAAAGAAAGTACACATGTAGGAAGCATGGGGAACAACCGTGGACACCTCGTATTTGGACTCGCAACTGAGCATTCAGGAGTCGTTGCAAATCTACGCCCCTCCAAGAGAAACAACTCGAGACGCCACCAAAGAACATCATCAAATTAAGAAGACGTCTACAAAAATAGGGTCTTGACATAAAAATGTATAACTTTTAATGGTATAAGATTCAAGGTTTATAAGAAGAAATTACTATATAGGAATCATAATTGTTTGATGGAGTAGTTGACAATAACCACATTTTTAATGTTTTTAATTAATGTTGATTGGGTCTCTAATCCAAAATCAATTTTCATTTCATATCGTTTTATTTTGTTTTTAATAAAAATAAATAAAGGTTTTCTCTAGTTACACATGGGTTTTGACAATTGGGCCAAAAAGCCAATTGATTAATTTAGTGGGAGCATGTTACGAACCCTAGACCAATACATGCCGTCAGATTTGATGCAAAAAAAAGAGGCATGCAAGGGATAGGGAGAAGACCATAGATGCAGTGTTGAGTTTCCATTAAAATTTTATATTTTCCTTACTTTTCTTTTCTACAAATTCAATAGATATCTTGTCCAAAATCCACGGTTGCGGTGGATCGAGTGGTTAACCGAAAATGGTCAGGAATCTGGAAAGAATAAGAAAGGTTGAGGCTCTCGATCTTTGTCAAAATTGGTTATGTAGTCCCGATTAGAGATTGAGATGGATTGAGACGAAACTACTTCCCTACGAAGGCCCTTTAGGAGGTATTGAAGCCGAGAGTAATGCCCACAAGGACACAGAGGTAGCAGACTTGTCTAGGCTAGGTCGGAGATGGGAAACACAAATTTAAGGCCATAAAGCTTTCATGGTTTCCTCCTCCGAATTTTAGTTCCTCCATGCTTTCAAAATTTTCTTTTTGAAATTGTTTTATTTTTTTAATTTTATATAGAGAAGAAGGGCTTAACAAAAACGAGTTCACTAAAGGAAAAAGTTGTACATGTAGTATAAAACCCAATCCGGGTTGCCGGAGATATCCGAGTTCGTCAAATTATATATTTGAGTGGTGACTGATATTGGATTCTCGTCTGTTTTGTTATCTTGAGAGCCAACGTCAAAAGGAAGCAAGCAGAAGAGGAGCGTAAGAGCCTTAGTCTTTGGGAGCTAGTTAGCCTTAGCCGCCCCCGCGGGTCCGTGAGGTCACCCATGCGGCTCGTCCGTTGTTCCGCCCCTGCGGCCAGGAAGCCCGCCCCTGCGGTTTCCTGCGGTTGCAGCCGGCTTTGTTGACCGTTTGACCCGTGCTTTACCCTTTGCCTTCTTTCTTTTCCTTGCTGAGCAAGGGTTTCCTTCTTCACTTTTCAATCCAACCTTCACGTCCTCCTTTCTTCTCCTTCTCTCTTTTTGAGCTTGATCTTTTCTTCCTTAGAGTTGTTAGAGTTGTGTGTGGTTGATGATGATGATGTGGTATGATGTTGTTGCTGAGCTTGGAAGCCAGTTGAGGTGCTAGTGGTGAGCAGTTCTTGGTTAGGCCACAGTTGTGGTAAGCTTTCTTCTCCTTCTTCTCTTCCTTCTTCCTTGTTCTTCCTTCCTTAGCTTAAGATTAGATGATTGAATGTAGGTTATTGTTGGAATGTGTATGTTTATGCATGTGTGTGAATTTGGAATGATAAAGACGTGATTGGATCACGAGAAGAGCCGAAGAGGAATCACGGGTTCACTTTCTGCACAAACGCCGCCCCCGCGCCTAGAAGCCGCCGCCCCTGCGGAAGCCGTGCCGCAGCGCCCACACCAGCGCCTGCGCCGTGCCTGCGTTTGCCTACAGCCTTGTCACCGCGCCCGCGGCTGAGTTCCGCCGCGCCTGCGGGTTGCTTGCTCCGCCCCTGCGTCCCTTGTGTCACGCAGGTGCGTCTTGTCCCGGATCTACCTAAAGTTAGGTAGATCCTTTCCTTTCCTAGTATGAGCGGTAGTAGCATGCTAGGTAGCGAATGTTGATGAGTATGATATAGATATGCCAGTTACGACTTTGAGGTTTACGAGTTGGATATGATCCTTATGGATCCCTTGGGTCTAGGTGTGACCCTTTGTGTGATAGGAATTTTATATATATATGTATGCCTTGTATTGGCCGTGTTGTCCTCCAGTTTGGAGTGGACCTTAGTGAGAGCTGATCGTAGTGATACTACTTCCGAGGGGTAGGTAAGTCCGTGGGACTTACTTAGTTGTCATTCCTATATTGGATGTGTGCATGAGTGGTGTTTGTTATATACTTTATAGCATGAGTTATGATGGTCACCGACCTATGGTATATTGCTTGCCCAATGTAGGACCGTGATAACTTGCCCTTTCATCCCGCCGGGAGTCTGGGAGGTTCTCTGTAGGCAGGCCAGACCTGGTAAACGGTTCGGGCACTCTCCATTCCCTTAGAGTACACGGGGAGGTGTTCCAGGCACCATTCCAGCTGGCTATTGGACCCAGAGGCGAGGATTATATATTCCTTGTGTCACATATGTTATATGGATATATATACGAGTTGATTGCTGGACTTTATAAAGATAATGAACCTGGTAAATGTGTGATATCATGTTGACGTGTTTAGTATTATTTGATGTGTGTTTGTGCTCTGCATCTCTTATATATGTGTATGGTTAGCTAACGGTTTTATACCATGTTGTAGATACTTTGCAGGATAGGAGAGCTGCAGAGTGATCCAGAGTTGGTGATCCGCTGAGGGCTCCGTACACTGGGGCATTATCAGGGATATGGGTTCTTTTGTTGTACAGTGTGGTTTTATTTGTACCCAGCGGTACATTGTATTACCTTTTGATATATATATATATATATATATATATATATATATATATATATATATATATATATATATATATATCAGTTTCATGTTTTGTTTTAATCTATTTGTGCTTTGTTGTAAGATTAGTGAAATTGTTGTCAGGCCAGGGTCATGATCCATTGTGAGATCCTAGCCTAGTAGCACTCCGAGTCCTACAGATTTGGGGTGTTACAAAGTTGGTATCAGAGCCCAGGTTGACAACAATGGCACTAGTAATCTGCGATAAAGGTCGAATAGATAACTAAACAGAACCCGAAAAGGGGTCTGACTTTTCAAAAGGTTTTGGTTTTGAAATGAGTACAAATGTTTTGGGATACCGTGTAGTGAGCCATCACCCCTCTGAAGACCTCGCCAGTATAGATATATATAGATATTCTGTTGTGATTGATTTGATATATATCTATACATACGGCATATATATAGCCTTCTATGTTAGGTTTACGTCTTCTGTAGATGGTTCAGACTAGAGCATTACCTGCAACTAGACGAGGTAGAGGTAGACCCTCTCTAGGTAGAGGACGAGGTAGGACTCCTGCTGGTGGTTCACAGGCAGCAGGAGAGATACATGAGGAGGTTGCTGAGAGTGCCGTTCCTGAGACTGGGAACGGTGCAGCTGAGAGACAGGGGCCACAGAGAGCCCAGTCTGGTGAGTCTGATCGTGTCTCCATGGAGGGACCAACCTTCCGCGAGTACATTAGACGTGTTGAGGAGGTTGCCAGGGCAGGTAGGCGTGCCCCTGATCTGCCAGCACAGGAGGGATCATCTGCGAGATCCCATGCAGTTACACAGGTGCCAGCTGCACCGGCACCTGCCGCTGAGATTGCTCGAGCTACAGAGGAGCATAGAGGGCCTCGACCAAACACTTGGTTGAAGGCTTTTCATCAGATGGGAGTACCCCCTTTCACTGGGAAGGTGGAGTTAGAGGTGGAGCTCTGGATATGACATGTAGACTCCGCTCTGGAGTCTATTAGATGTCCAGCTGACAGGCAGATTGAGTTGGTGCAGACCTTGTTCAAAGATTTGGCACAACACTGGTGGAGGTCTGTACGAGTACATGTTACTAGTTATGAGCAGATGAGGACTATGATCCGGGAGCGTTTCTGCCCTGCCTCGCTGAGGAGGGAGAAACTGCGAGACTTTGTTGAGGCTGGGTTTGAGGATGTACCGGTCTCAGAGGCCATCAGGAGATTTCAAGAGGACCTGGCATTGCTGGGTCCAGCTGCACCTTCTGCAGATCAGCATGTGTATTTGTTTTCCCGACGTCTGAGGGATACTACCCGTACCTATATGGCGGGTTTCCATTGTGAGTCTCTGATGGATTATCAGGACCGGACTTTTGATTACGAGAGAGAGAGAGCTAGCTAGATAAAGGAGAGTTTCTTAGACCGGAGGGTTTGAGAAGAGACAGCGGACTGGACAGACCAGTGGTACTGGTGGAGCTGCTGGTTCAGGGCGAGGCCAGAGTCGCCAGAGTCATCCTTCATCTGCCCCGGGTGCAGATAAGGGAGTACAGTGCTTCAACTGCAGTGAGAATGGGCATATGAGATCGGAGTGTACGAGGCCGTCGGTGACCTGCTTCACTTGTGGCAGACCTGGTCACAGAGCTACCTTCTGTAGACGAGGGAGAGCTTCATCTCAACAGGGTTCTTCCCCTGCCAGTGTAGTGGGAGGTGGGCAGAGGCCACCTCAGCAGCAGCAGATACAGGGACAGTAGAGAGTCCCAGATCGCCCATACGACTCAAGGATCTGCTCCTGGACCGAGTAGAGGCAGAGGCCGTGGTGGGGGCACCACTGATACCAGAGGCCCACAGGGTCGAGTTTTTGAGTTGAGGAGTGCAGAAGAGCCAGCTGCACCTACTGCTACAGGTACCATTCTGATTCATGGTTTACCTGTTAGAGTTTTATTTGATACTGGTGCTACGCATTCTTTTATTTCTGATGCCTGTGTAGAGCATCTTGGTCTAGATACAGTTGAGGGGATGCCCTTTATTATAGGGTTACCCGATGGTGGTAGGGTCAGAGGTACCCGTGAGATTCACAGTTGTCCCATTTCTGTAGGGACCTGTATGTTACTAGTTGACTTCTTTGTCATGCCGTTAGAGCATGAGGAAGTTATACTAGGTATGGATTGGGTGGATAGACATTCTGCGGTCTTAGATGTAGGTAGGAGGACTGTTACCCTCTCTACCGAGTTAGGTCAGATAGAGGTTTTCCGAGGTTGGGACCTTGGAAAATCTGGCATAGTTATCAGTGCGGTACGGGCAACTAGATTGATTGCACAAGATTGTGATGCCTTTTGGTGTTATGCCATGAAGGAGGGGGAGAGTCCAGCATTAGAGGATATCCCAGTTGTCTGTGATTTTACTGATGTTTTTGCTGAGCCGTCCAGTTTGCCGCCTTAGAGGAGTGTAGATTTTGGCATTGAGTTAGAGCCGGGTACGAGACCGATCTCGAAGGCCCCATACCGGATGGCGCCTGTTGAGATGCTGGAGCTGAAGAAGCAACTCGAGGAGTTGGCTGAGAAGGGCTTTATTCACCCTAGCGTGTCCCCATGGGGAGCACCTGTCCTCTTCGTACGGAAGAAGAACGGATCATTGAGACTGTGTATTGATTACAAAGAGTTGAACAAGGTGACCATCAAGAACAAGTATCCATTGGCGCGTATTGATGACTTGTTAGATCAGCTTCAGGGAGCGACTGTATTCTCCAGGATTGATCTGCGTTCCGGGTATCACCAGCTGAGGGTGAGAGAGCAGGATGTGCATAGGACATCATTCAGGACCAGATATGGACACTACGAGTTTGTAGTGATGCCATTTGGACTTACGAATGCCCCAGCAGTTTTATGGAGTTGATGAACAGTATCTTCATCGACTTCCTAGATTAGTTTGTGGTCGTTTTCATTGATGATATTCTGGTATACTCTCGCAGTGGAGAGGAGCATGCAGGACATCTGAGGACTGTATTGCAGGTTTTACGGGATAGAGAACTTTATGTTAAGTTCTCTAAGTGTGAGTTCTGGATGCCAGAGGTAGCATTCCTAGGTCACATTGTAATTGAGGTGATCAAGGTTGATCCGGCGAAGATAGAGGTTGTAGCAGCTTGGACTACACCGACGAACGTCAAGGAAGTATGTAGCTTCCTTGGCCTAGCCGGTTATTACATACGCTTTGTGGAGGGATTTTCTGTGATTGCCCGTCCACTGACGAGTTTGATGAGGAAGACTACCAAGTTTGTATAGTCTGATCAGTGTATGCAGAGTTTTGAGGAGCTGAAGAGACGTCTGACTTATGCTCTTGTTTTGACACATCCAGAGGGTACAGAGGATTTTGTAGTATACAGTGATGCATCCAAGCTAGGCTTGGGATGTGTGTTGATGCAGCGGGGCAGAGTTATTGCATATGCGTCTAGACAGCTGAAGACGTATGAGGAGAACTACCCGACTCATGATCTGGAGTTGGCAGCAGTAGTTCATGCACTGAAGATCTGGAGACATTACATGTATGGTGTTACATGTCAGATCTTCACAGACCATCAGAGTCTAAAGTACATTTTCACGCGGCGGGAATTGAATAACCGCCAGCGTAGGTGGCTTGAGCTGATCAAGGATTTTGATCTGGAGATTCTGTATCATCCGGGGAGGGCGAACGTTGTCGCCGATGCCCTGAGTAGGAAGACGCCTCGAGAGCAGGCGATTGCGAGGCTGACAGTTCAGCATCAGTTGTAGAGGGATTTGATCTGGTTAGAGTTGGAAATCCAGTTTCCTGATGAGGATGCCCAGCTGCGTACTTTAGAGGTTCTACCTGATCTGTTGGGTGAGATTCAACAGAAGCAGGAGACCTGCCCGACCTTGACGAGGATCAGAGAGTGGATGTCTCGGGATGAGGCACCACAGTTTCTTCTGGGAGCAGATGGAGTATTGATACGCCGTGGTCGCGTCTGTGTACCTGCTGATACAGAGCTGAGACAGGAGGCTCGCTGTACACCTTACTCGGTACATCCAGGTACGAGTAAGATGTATCAGGATTTGAGACGTATATACTGGTGGGGTGGGCTGAAGCCCGATGTGGCCAGATTTGTGGCACAGTGTGTGACCTGCCAGCAGGTCAAGATCGAGCATTTCAGACCTGGGGGCAAGCTTCATCCACTTCCTGTTCCACAGAGGAAGTGGGAAGACGTCACCATGGATTTTGTGACCGGATTGATATTGAGCCGGGGTTATGATGCTATCTGGGTCATTGTGGACAGATTGACGAAGACGGCACGTTTTGTTCCGATCAGGGAGACGTGGCCGGTGAGCAGACTGGCTGAGGAGTACACTAGGCAGATAGTGAGACTCCATGGGGTGCCGAGGACGATCGTCTCTGACAGAGATGGGCGATTTACCTCGAGGTTTTGGCAGCAGATTCAGACTACCCTGGGGACGAGTTTACATTTCACGACGGCGTTTCATCCTCAGACCGATGGTCAGTCAGAGAGGACCATTCAGACGCTGGAGGATATGATGCGAGCTTGTGTGTTGGATTGGGGACAAGTGTGGACGGATCACCTCCCACTAGTTGAGTTCTCATACAACAACAGCTGGCATGCATCTATTGGGATGGCCCCATATGAGGCACTGTATGGACAGAGATGTCGGACTCCGTTATGCTGGGATGAGCAGAGCAGTGTCAGCGGTATAGCCCCTGATCAGATTCAGGATGATATGGCCCGAGTAGCCCTGATTAGAGAGCGACTGCTGACGACTCAGAGCCGTCAGAAGTCGTATGCAGACAGGAGGCGCAGACCTCTAGAGTTCCGAGTTGGAGCCCATGTGTGGCTGAGAGTGTCCCCGACACGAGGTGTGAGGAGATTCGGCATTAAGGGGAAGTTGAGCCCCGATATGTCGGACCATTCGAGATTCTGGATCGGGTTGGGAGCGCAGCCTACAGATTGGATTTGCCTCCGAGATTAGAGGGTGTTCACCTTGTGTTCCACGTGTCTCAGCTGAGGGAGTATATACCAGACCCGAGACACATTGTGAGTTATGATGATTTGGTGGTTGAGCCGGACCACACGTTTGCTGAGCATCCTATTGCAGTCCTAGAGCGAGGTATGAGACGCCTGCGTTCGAAGGACATTCCTATGTTGAGGATACAGTGGTCGAGACGTGGACCTAAGGAGGCTATTTGGGAGACTGAGGAAAGTATCCAGAGGAACTATCCAGAGTTCTATGTTGGGATAGAGGTACCAGTGGGATCGCCGGGTAGATCTTAGTATTACCTCGGTGAGTGTTATATGCTTATGTGTTTATGTGCTTATATGCCATACTGTGTTTATTTCGTGCTAGCTGTGATGTGTGTATGATCTGCTACAGATCCTGTTGTGCTAGTACGACCGATAGGTATAGCTAGAGATGGTTCTTACCTCCATGCTATCTCGAGATATGTAGGATTGGATGGAGATATCTTCTCCATGCCCTGATGTTGGTTTGGCTAGAGACGCTTCTCTCTATGCCCCGGATAGGATTGTGATCTTTTGCGGGAGATGATGTTTTTCCACGCCCGTGTTGAGGTTATAGCGTATGGTTTAGGCCAGGTATGTGTTATGATACCTCTATGATAGAGAGTGTATCCCGGTTTTGAGGTTATGTGCTTTCGAGGTCTATGCAAGTTTCGGGACGAAACTTGTTTTTAGGGGGGAGAGATGTAAGAGCCGTAGTCTTTCGGGCCGAGACCGGACCTTGGCCGAGATTAGCTTTGGCCGAGGTTGGTCTTGCCGCCCCCGCGGTGAGTGGCGCCGCCCCTGCAGCTGCTTGGACTGCCCCCGCGGTTTCCGGCGGTTGCAGCCGTTTTTGTTGACCTTGCTTTACCCTTTACTTCATCCATTCTTACCTTTGGCTGATCAAGGGTTTCTTCATCCTCTTGCTCCAGATTCTCTCCACGCATCCTTGCTTCCCTTTGCTCCCCTTTGATCTTGTACTAGCTTGGAAGAGTTTGTGAGAGTTGGAAGTGTGTAGTGCTTGTGTAAGTTGTGGCTTTGGATATGCTGGGCTTGGAAGCCAGCCTTGGTAGCAGTTGAGCTCTCCTGCAGCCTTAGACCACAAGTGTGGTAAGGTTTCTTCTCCTCTCTTCTTTCTTTCTTGCCTTCCTTCTTAGTTTAGGATTAGATGATTGCCTAGGCACGTTTTGATGCTGGTATGTGTATGTATGTGTTTGGGATTGGCTTTGGATGAGAGAAGACGGGAATTGATCACGTGAAGGACCGAGGAGAAAACGCAGAATCACGCTCTGCGCAGTCGCCGCCCCCGCGGCCGTGAGTCACCGCCCCGCGGCGACATTGTCCAGGCGCCAGCGGCGTGCCAGCGGCCGCCCACGTTCCGTGTCACCGCCCCCGCAGCCACATCCCGCCGCGCCCGCGGCCACCTGTTTTTGCCCCTGCGTGCCTTGTGACCCGCAGGTGTGTTTTGTCCCGGATCTACCTAAGGCTAGGTAGATCCTTTTCGTTCCTAGTATGAGTGTTAGTAGCATGCTAGGTGCGAGTTGAGGTTAGAATGAGTTGAGTACGGAACTGTTATGCCGGTTACGGCCTTGAGGATTACGAGTTGGAATATGATCCGTATGGATCCCTTAGGTCTAGGTGTGACCCCTTGTATGGATATGTATATGATGTATGCGTTATACCTTGTTTAGGTTGAGTTGATCTCCAGAGCGGAGCCGAGTATTCTGAGTCTGTGACTCCCGAGGTTGAGGTAAGTCCATAGGACTTACTTAGCTGCCCTCCATATATTGGATGTGTGCCTGAGTGGTGGATGTTATGCTTTATAGCCCGTATGATTTATTGTATTACCGACCTATGGTCTATTGACTGCCCATTATAGGGCTGTGACAACTTGTCTATTCATCCCGCTGGGAGTCTGGAGGTTCTCTTCGAGCAGGCCCGTATGGCTCAGTGGGCCAGCCACCTGCACCACTCTCATAGGGTACACGGGAGGTGGGACCGGATCCCATTCCAGCTGGCACCATTTCCGAGAGGCGAGGGTTATATTCCTCGTGTCACATACGTTCATATTGAGTTATTATTTATATGTTGTATGCGCCGGACTATTATTATAAGATAATAAAATGGGTAAATGTGTGACAGCATGTTTATATGTTTAAGTTCTGACGTGTGCATGTGCTCTAGCATCTTCCTTTGTATGTGTTTGGTTAGCTAACGGTGTAATGCCGTGTTGTAGACTTTGCAAGTTAGGACACTGCAGAGTGATCTAGACGGGGCGATCTGTTGAGGGCTCCGTACACTGGGTTATACTCGTGGATGGGTATTTTGGATATGCATATATATATGATATGTTTTGTTGTACTCAGCAGTTGTATAAACCTTTTGACATGTTTATATATCAGTTTTATGTTTTGGTTTTAATCTGTTTGTGCCTTGTTGTAAGATCGGTGAAATTGTTGTCAGGCTAGGGTCAGGATTCATTGTGAGATCCTAGCCCGGTAGCACCTCGAGTCCAGCGGATTCGGGGTGTTACACCGGATCACCATAACATGCATGTAATAAATCTCAAAAGACAATTTCACATTGTCACAAGTATGCAAGAATTATGTAAGGACATCTTATTTGATTGTCACTTCGTGGTTATGTTGTCGCTTGCGATACATTGATGTTGTCACCATGATAGTCACTCCGTACCCAAGACAATTGACGATACATCACATCAAACGACGCATTTAGGTGTGAGAAATTCTTTGTCTCTTCGAGTTAAGGCCAGCTTTTACGGAATACATAGTATAATTGATGTTACAATAACACATAGACATACAATCAATACATATAATCAATTCAATATCATAGATCAGGCATATCGGGTTCACCAGACCCTAAAACAAAGAAGATCACTCACACATACCTTAGAACATGCAGAGAATGTATTTTATTAAAAGAAAGTAAGGGTCGTTATCCGACGGGTATTGGGGTTGCACGAGTGGGTAGAATAAAATGATGAAAAAAGATATATCTAACATATTGGTTGAAGAACCTTATTTAAAAGGGTCTAAAAACAACCCATAAACCCTAGATATCCAAGGTTCCATCTTCTATTAAGATAGAAGCAAATCTACTCGATCATATCTTCTATTAACAAAAGATTGTACTACGGTTAAGATATAAACAAAGTAGTAAAGATAAACATCAAAGCTGATCGATCGAGCACATAGGCCGTCGTGCGACATCATGGGCAAAGAGTGTTAGATTGAGCCATAAACGCTCTGGGATCATCTCAACAACAATAGTTGATAATTTATGGGCTAAAAAATCAAAGAGAACTCTAGAATTGGGTGTTGTAACTATTTACGAAATCTTATTTATATTATTATTCAAAGGAATATGTTTCTTAAAATATTCAAATAAATAAGTATAGTAGCACATCTAAGTATTATGGTAATATAAATGAATGGATATTCAAGGTGTATAAGAAGTCAATTTTAATGTTAATATTTATTCGTAATAATATAAATATTTGTTACAATAACATTTACTTATAAAATGTAATGCATATAAAAATAAATATATTTTATAAAATAAATAGGTAATATATTAATATAAATATTAATTTAATTTCTTTTATGTAAAAAAATAAAATAAATAACAATCCGCGTGAATTGCACCTCAAATTCAAATTTCAAAACATTACTAAAAGTGAATATTCCATTGCTGGCAATATCATCAAATTGATTTGCTTACTCTGAATCGTGACTATAATGGTATACTTTTTCGAGGCGTAACGCTTACAAAGTAGGCCATACGTTGCCACGTGGCATAAATTTTATTGTTGACAGGTGGGGCCACTCGAAACGTTACTCCTCGCCACGTACAAACTGGTTCAGACGTCGCACCCTGTATTGCAAAATTTACTAATTTTATTTATTCCAAAATTAATTCAATAATTGAAATAAATTGGTAAAAAATCGTGATTTTGGATTATAAATACAGGGGAGTGGGTAAGGGCGTATCAGTAAACATTTCACATTCCTGTCTAAACATTTGTGTCTGAAATTTGTAGAGAGAGCGAAAATGGCGACCTTGACTGCTCCCCAAAGCTGCGATCCGATTGCTGATGCTCAAGCACTCAGGCAGGCTTGTGAAGGTAAGTTTTGAGTATATTATCGATCGATCGATCTATCTATTTATTCATTTTGTTATTCAGATTTAGGTTTTGGTTTGTTGATCACGTATAAATCTGATAGGGTCTAGATATTGATTTAGCGCGGTCGATCTTGAGAAGTTTTTGTTGTAGTATAACAATGATCGAATACATACATTGTTAATTTTTTATCGTAAGATATGGCGATTAATTTTGAAAGTCATTGATGTATGTTCGATTGATTTTGAGAAGTCATTGTTGTACGTTCAATTGATTTGTGGTTTTTGACATTTTTGTTGAGATTTGATTGATTTTGTTGAAAAATGTAGGCTGGGGAACGAATGAGAAGGGGATTATTGAGGTGATCGGACACAGAACTGGACCTCAGTTGAGGCTGATCAAGGAAGCATACTTCCAGGAGTTTAACGAGGATCTCATCAAGCGTTTCGAGAAGGAACTTTCTGGAGATTTTGAGGTCTCTTTTTTCGTTTTCCTCTGTTTCCTTGCTTGCTCTGTTTTGTTCTTACATTCATCCGCTTGATCTGCTTATTGATTGCTTGATTTACTTGTGTATGGATGAGATATTTTTTTCAGATTTGATCATTGATCATGTTAACCAGATTGTTTGGTTTGGGTGATGTGTCTTTATTTCCTGCTTTTGTGCTCTTATCTCTTAATCTGAATTTTGACTTAGAAGGACAATAATTGATGCGCAAACAAATATTAAAAAATTATTAATTTATTACTTCGAGAAAATAAGTGACAAACTTGCTTGTTTATGTGTCGTTTGACCCAAATGTAGGTTAGAAGAACAATATTTTTTATAAGAAAGGACATGGGGTGGTACTCAAGAAGAAAATGTCACAAGTGACCTTTGGAAAATACAAACATCAACCGTAAAACTTCCGAGTCATAGTTCAAATTTTACCTATAGACTACAGTATGGTGTATGGGATGTATCAATGTTTATGGTGTTTTAAATTGTACCCTATAATGATCACAGAGAGCTGTATACCGATGGATGCATGAGCCCTTTGACCGTGAGGCAATCTTTGCTAACAATGCTCTGAAGAAAGGCGACTACCAGGTTGTTGCTGAGCTCGCTTGCATCCCTAACTCTGAGGAGCTCTTGGGACTGAGGAGGGCGTATCAGGCCCGCTACAAGCACAGCTTGGAAGAAGATGTTGCCTCCCACACCACCGGTGACATTCGCAGGGTAAGTTCTACTTGTCAAAGAATCTAATAGAAATTGTCTTTTTCTTTTTTATTTGTTTAATGTTATGTTGATCAATTGTCATTGGATTGCAGCTCCTGGTTCTCCTTGTGAGCGCCTACAGGTATGAGGCTAACGAGTCCGAGAAAAAGCTTGCTGAGACAGAGGCTGAGATTCTCAACAAGGCCATCAAGGACAAGCAGTACAACCATGATGAGATTCTAAGGATTGTGGCTACAAGGAGCAAGGCACAGCTCATTGCCACTTTCTTCCGTTACCAGGATGTTCATGGCGATTCCATCACTAAGGTAACACCACCAATCTGAAGAGAAAAAAAAACAGCTCTTCCACCCAGATTTTGAAAATACCTTGAATTATAATGAAAGAGTTATTGTTGTTGCTATTTGATCAGCATCTGGAAGCGAACCACGACAACGAGTACGTGAAAGTGTTGGAGACGGCCATTGAGTGCATCAGGGCTCCCCATGAGTACCTCGAGGGCGTTTTGAGGGATGGGCTCCTGAAGCGCGGGACAGATGAAGATGCAGTAACCAGGGTGATAGTGTTGAGGGCTGAGAAGGACTTGAGGCAAATCAAGGAGCAATACTACAAGAGGAACAGTGTTGAGCTTGAGAAAGCCGTGACCAAGGAAACCCATGGTGACTACGAAGCTTTCCTCCTCACCCTTCTTGGAGCCGAAGGTCGTTAAACAAAGTAATAGTAATCGTACCGTGTTTGCGTATTATTAAGAAAAAAATCTCGGTGAGACTAGCTTGAGTTTTTGGACAAAAGGATCGATTTATGCGTGTTTAGAGTTGTATGCCGAGTGTTGGTTTTAATAAGTTTAATGAAGTATCTGTGTTTTATGTGTGCTTACTTGTGTTGTTTTTGGACGTGAATAGCTTTTTAAGGGCATTGTTCCCCCCATTTTCTTGATCATCAGGGCCGTTATGTGATAGGAGCTAATTCGGAAAAAAGCTCGGACTCGTTTACTTTTATAAACGAACTGAATACCGTACATATTTCATGGCTCGTTTAAAATTTAGACTCAGCTTGGTTAAAACTCGACTAGTATGAGTAAAACAACACTATAAGATTGATATATTAGCCAAACTACTTGGCTTAGTATATAACATGTCAAATGCATTTTGATTGTGAAGATCAAAAAGCCCATTAAGAGCAAAACCAATTGTTATACATTCATTGTATTGAAAGAACAATTAAACTTCTTAAACTTTCAAACTTCCAAACATTTTTGAGACTCTAAATCTTCTTCAAAACGTAAATCCTGAAATCGACTTTAATTTAACACAAACAACACAAACAACACAAACGAAATAAATAAGCTATTATAATCCACAATCTCAATTTCTAACCATGTGATTAAATCATGCTGATGCATACATCGATGCAAAGCTGCCATAGTAAGGAATCCCTGTCTCAGGAATCCAACCATCTCCATGAATAAGCTTAGAAGCAGTGAATGGCTTGGCCATGTTAGCTTCGTTAAGGGCTTGGAAGCCAGCCCACCAGACCCGGGATGCGGTCATAGCCCCCGGACCGCGGTTCCTGAACTCTCTATAGATGAGCTTATCGATCTTGTCCCCTGGCCAACTCATCCATCCTGTTGGATGAACGATGCTGTCTAAATATGACTCCATTACCATCACTCTTGAGTATCTAAACCATGGCCGCCCTAGAAACCCTATGATGCTCGTCTTGTATGATGAACTTAGAGCTGGGTCCATCGTGATTGTGCAGTTTTGGATCGTGAATCCGGTGTTACTGTTACAAAGTCACACGTTAAAGTGTCCGTTTGGTTGGTTAGAGGGTGAAATAAAAACGGTTAACGGAAAGTAAATGAAGTTAAGCAAATATAATTTTTGATTGATTCGATAATATTTAAGTTTTTGGGGAATGTATCTAAGCAATTTTAAATGGGCCTAAATCTTACTATTTTAGTGAGAACATGTTGAAGTTTCCTTCCGCATTGAACCCATCTTGATTAAAATTTAGGCTTGACTCGATTTTAAACGAAACATGAGCATATCAAATCGTGGGTCTTAGCGTCAAATAACCCTAAAGCTGACTAGAGGGGTTAATCTTTAGTAAAGCTGTTTTATGAGTCGAGCTACTCGAATTTGAGGTCATTCACCTGACTCAACAACTCTACTAAAGATTAATTTAAATAGCCCTAAAGCCGACTAGCGTTGAAGTTTCCTAGAGTGAATGAAACCCTAAAGATGACTAGATAAGTTTCGTTACTTTATGAAACTAACCGAGTATGAACACAATTATAAGCTCGGTTAAAATTAAAGTTTGGTTAAACTCTAATCAAGATGAACATATCAAAGCTCGACTCATTACTCTTATTCGATAATATGTACCTTTGAGGCCTTGATCTTCCTTGGGCCGTGAAGATGATGACATTGTTTGGAAGACGGGCATAGATGTTGCAGTTTTGGAAGACGGCAGCTGCGTTACCGAAGATGAAGTCGCGAGTTCCATAGATGTTGCAGTCTCGATAGAATTGCAAAGAGTACTTGGCATAGAGAGTGTCAGTGTAACCAAGGAAGGTACATTGGTAGAAGATGGAGTGGTTTGCCTTGTTTAGGACTGCTACTGCCTGGTTTGCCATGGGTCCTGCTGAGTTCTCAATCGTAATGTACTTTGCTATGAACCCATCTCCCTCCACGTCTAATACACAACCATGTTAACCATAGATGTTACACATGTCAACATAACTCTTCCTTTTCGATCATTGACTAAAACATCCGCATATTTTTTAACGAATTGAACACAAACATACCAAATCTCACCTCATTCGGCTCGAATAACAAATGTAATGGTGATTAAACGAGTCAATCTTCACTAAAATTGATATGATATTACTCAAGCCACTTGAGTTCAGTTCGGGTTTGACCCGTACTCATTCACTTACTGACAAGGTATGGACACAATTTAAAGCCCGATTAAAATTTGGGATTGGTTCAAGCTCAATTCTAAATGAGTCGAACATATATCACAACTTAGCTCTTTCGATTCGAATAACAATCTTTTTATGACTAAACAAGTAAATCTTCATGAAGGTTGTTACATTACTCAAGCTTGACTCGAAAAAAAGTTTGGGTCGAGTCCGATCACTTATTAAATAGATTGAGTATGAAAACATTTTTTGGCTTAATTAAAATTTAGATCAGATTCCAAACGAGTTAAACATGAATATACCAAAATTCGGCCGTTTGACTCGAATAGTCAGCCTAATGGTGACTAAACGAGTCAATCTTCAATAGGTTCTCAAATTACTTGAGTTCAGCTCTAGAAAAAACTTGGTTGGAGCTCATCCACTTATTAAACGAGTAGAGTACAAGAACCTCGGTCAAATTTTAAGCACAACTCAGCTCTAAACAAGCCGAACATAGCATATTCACTCGAATAATCACCTAATGATGACTAAACTAGTCAATCTTAGATAGGGTTATCATATTGCTCGAGTTCAGCTAAAAAAAGCTAGGTTTTAGCTTACTAAACGAGTTGATTATGAGAACCTAGGTTAAAATTCAAGCTCAATTATATTCTAAACCAGCAAAAACAAAGCATACCAAAACACAACCCTATATAAAGGTGGAAGCTACTTACACAAGGTGGCTGTATCAGAAGTTATGAAGTCTGGAGAATGTCGACCAGCAACGATCTTCGTTGTTCTATCTCGATCCCCAACAAGAACCAAGTTGGTTTTCTCCTTCCCTATCCTTGCATTCTCCATATAAACACCTGCCTTAATACGAATTGTAAATCTACGTTTGCTGAACGATGGAGCAGCAGCCACAGCTGCAGCAACAGTCCAGTAATCGCCTGTTCCATCCTGAGCTACTCTTACATGCTTACCATGCACTACAATAATATTGCTGTGCAGTGCTACAAGAACAAAGAAAATGACAGCAAATTTGAAAGGAAACATCTGAAATACTACCATTATGAATGCTTGATCTATGAGATGAACAAGAGAACGCGTTTTGATCAGAGAAAACTCGACGATGGAGCAGTGTTTATATAGAAAGCTAGAAAGTTCAAAAGATGAATGCTTTAAGTGATGCAGTAAGAGTGGAAGTAGAAGCTTGTGTTTGTACTAAAGGTAATTAATCACAAAAAACGTTGATATTGTACAGTGTGACTTGTTACATTTTTCTTTTGCTCCCTCTTTTACTGTATATGTTCTTTTTTATTGATACCCTATTTATTGATTTATCCATGTTTATTATACAATAGTAATTTTTCTATTATTTACCAAGAATGTCATATGCTTCGATAGAGTTAAGAGAACCCTAACTCAAAACGTATATATATTAAGAATAAAATGATTTGAGAAGAAAATACATATGATTTTTACCATTAGTTTATAACAAATTTAATAGTTTTACGTAATATATAAAAATAACTCCATATAACTTAACCCATCCATGCCAGTACTAATGCTAGTTAACTAAATAGTTAGTGTATAATGTAAATGTTCACCCTATATTGTGGTATGATCATATATATATTAATCCAAGGTAGAGGTTTAAACCTTTATTTGGAAAATAAATTCTTAATAAATAGATAAAGTTTAAAATTCTGAAATTAAAACTATATATCAATGTTTATATACTATATATTTCAGATTATTATTGTTGTAAAAAGTTTAAGTTATTTTTTTAGATCGAAGATAATTTGAAGTATTTGAAATTTCACATTTTTTTAGAAAAATGCAACAAGGAAACTATGTACGACAAATAGAGATTGCAATACTACGTATTTTGAGTAATCTCATAGCTTTAATTATATATTTTCGTAAATTATATTTATGAATCATTTAGGGTATTTTTATATTAAATGGACGAAATATTAAGTTTTCAAACAAGAAAATAAAGGGGATAAATTGGAAATACTAATTCGGCTAATATATAAGTTTATGGTGGGATAAAATCACAAATGATGGAAATAGAACAACAAATGTATTAATAATATATTGATCTTGTATATAGGGATTACAAGAAAATCAAAGGAAACTAATAAAGATTATCGGGATAAAATGAAATTCAAACTAATCTAATAAATAAAGATAACTTATCTAAATAGAATATATGATATCCTTCAATACACCCTGTAGTTAAAGCGTGGGTAGTCGGACGAAGCTGAAAACTAGAACATTTCATTTACAACGGAGATATAAAACATCTCCATAAAACTTATCTAAATAGAATATATGATATCCTTCAATACACCCTGTAGTTAAAGCGTGGGTAGTCGGACGAAGCTGAAAACTAGAACATTTCATTTACAACGGAGATATAAAACATCTCCATAAAAACCAAGTACAACAGTAGAGCACTGACACCACCTGTAGATCTACAGAAGCACCACTAATAATCGGTGACAGCAATAGATTGATTCATAGGACCACCAATAAATTGGTGGCAATGGTAGATTTAGATGTCAATAGGTTGATGACATGCCTTAAGGCCGACTAGTTCAATCGAACGAACAATTATTATTCATCCCCGCAATTGGTGTTGTAAGGTCGACACACCCGATAAGTCGGGATACGAGAGATCGAACTGCTCTGATACCATAATAAATTTATGGTGGGATAAAACTACAAATGGCGGAAATAGAACCACAAATGTATTAATAATATAATGATCCTCTAAGAAATTACAAGATAATCAAGACAAACTAATAAAGATTATCAGGATAAAATTAAATTAAATTAACCTAATAATATACAAATAATTTATCTAAATAGAATATATATACCACATAAAATGAATCCGATAATGAAGGTTGATATTAAAGGGACAACATTTTTTATTGTTAATGAAAAGTGCATTAAAGAAGATGATATAACTTTAGATGAAGTAGAGAAGAAGGATTAGTATAATGGGCAACTCAATGATAAAAGGTTTTCCTAAAAGAGTTTTGTTTGATTTGTGTAAGCCACTTGTTGAGGACCTACATATATATATATATATATATATATATATATATATATATATATATATATATATATATATATATATATATATATATATATATATATATATATATATAAGTAGTGTATATTTACGTCTCTGCCTATATTTTAGCTTTATTCCCTTACCCTTTTTCCTTTATGCCTTCATTATAGATGTATGATGTATCAAGTGTAAATATGAAGGTTAGTTAATGATTAGCATATAGAATGGTAAAGTTGTGAACTAGTGTAACTTAGGTCTATTTCGTATATATATTATAATATCAAGATATATATTAATCTCAAAATTAGAGTCTATTGGTATCTATATTACAATATCAAGGTCGAAATTAATATCGTCATCGTATAGGCGGTTAGTGGACGAGGTCCTTCATTCATAATATGAAATACACCCGAACTATATCTGAGTTATACTTAATGTTAAAAAGTCTCAAAATCAAAAAAAATTAGTTCTATCATGTATGTGATAATAACATATTATCTATTAATATTATTTGTCTTTAAATATAAAGTTTGGGTTATATGTAAATAAAAATACTTTAAAATGCAATATAAGTTAACAATAGTTATAAATGATTGTCCTCCGGTTGAACCTAATCCACCCGGTTACCCAATTGATATGACGATGATTGAATGCACCGATAAAGTTAACGGATAGGTAATTGAAGTGGTTAATTCAACCATTACCCGACTCAGCATCGTCTAAGTGTACTCTAAACTTGCACAATATAACGAGCGAATTGATCCTCTTTTAAGACGATCTTGAAGAGGATGGGAAAGCCAACGAAAGACATGAGTTTTTTTTTCAGCATTAGAGCAACAAAGATATATATATAGGAAAAGGATGGAGTGAGAACGAGTATTACGGTAAGAAATGAGAACGGATCTAAACCACACGATTTAATTAATTCAACGGATATAATGGGATTTATATTTAGTCACTAGTTAATGAAATATTGCATCTTACCATATTAATTCGGTGAATATATTTTTTTTCCTTTATCACAAATCATACCATAATTACCATAGACGTACTCGTCGATCATAATTTCAGTCATCTTCCCGGAATTGCACAAATAATCAACCGTTCAACATTTTAATTTCAATTGGATGAAAGACATGTTTGAACTCGTGCTTTTTAATCTCGAATTCGTGCAATTTCAATAAAGAACTCATGCACATCTCCCATGACTCCTATGCAGGACTCCAATGACTCTCGTACACTAAACGTGTTGACACTTGCACGAATATAGAGGAGTCGATTATGAAGGTACAAGTTCAATATATGTATATGAAAGTCAATGACTAAATGAAGCTCTAAAGTATGTACGTGTAATTGGTTCTCATGCATTACACGTGTAAAAAGTTCATATAATTGGCTCTCATGCACTACACGTGTAACGTGTTCATACTTGTGAAATTGCACTACACGTGCTCATATTTGTACTTCACACTTGCACGAGTATAGGTACAAGTATAGGTGAGCCGATTACTTGTGAAATTGCACTACTCGTGTTCATGTCCACATGCAAGCACAACTCTTTTATAATCCTATGCACTTGTTCATGTCCACGTGCATACTTATTTTTCGTTAAAGGTTTTAATTTATAATTTTACTTTTTACTTGCTTTACATGTGCACTATTATGTACTCATGCATGTCATTTAATTTTGGTAGTAAATAAGTTCAATGTAAATAAGGTAATCTGATCTTAATATCCTTATATACTTATTAATGTTATTAATAGGCAAAAATAAAACCGTATCATCACCGTTCATTTTGTTTAATTGTGTGGCTTAAATTGGTTCTTATTTCTTACCGTAACTATGGTTCTTACTTGATCATATCCATATATATATATATATATATATATATATATATATATATATATATATATATTGGGCACAAATTTGCACCAGGCCCAATGCCTTCATACTATAGACCAGGCCCATGAAGAGATAAAGAAAACAATCGGCCCAAGAAGTCATGAACAGTCCGTCTCAGCGATCCTTATGGAATACGGGTTTGGGTTTCAGTTTTCGGTTCACTTGTACTCACCATCATCTCAAGCAATAATAGTTAGGTTACTTTCGATTAAAATAACTCTAATCCATTTTAGTTGTATACAATCGTGATTTTCGATTCATTCGATAATGTTTTTTAAGCAGTTTCAAACGTGCTTAAAGTGTATTTCTTTGTCGATTTTTGGTTAAAACAATTGGCTTCGTACGAACATTCGAAACACCACATAATTTGTCTTATCGAAATTTATCAGTAACAGTAACATAAAACACAACACAAGGATCAGATTAGCAGGAACAACAATTCGTCACACACGAAACACAAACACATCTTAAAGTTAACTAATACTACAGCCAACCATATCAATAGTTCAGCTGATTACACAACCAACAAACAAAGACACTTAGATTAAGTGTTTGTTACATTAGAGTGTATGAACACTCTCATAACACTTACCACAACCAACTACTCACAACTCGAGATTCAGATCAAACTCGTAACCATCAAATCTGCAACACGATTGTACTAAACATGTTTTCCAAGACTTGATAAGGGTATTTACCTTGGTTAATTGCACGCTTGAATACGTGAAGGTGTTGGTATAACAGTTTCAAATGCTGCAACTAGCAATGCCACCTTCCTCTTCCTAGCCGGGGCAAGCTCGTTAACCGCTTTCCTCAACGCGTAATCAACCATCCATTCCTCGGAATTTCTCCTTCCATCCATCTCTTGGTGCCTTAGATCAACCTTCTCTGATTCAACATCTGGTTCAGCCTCCAAGTAGTTCGGTTCTCGTGGATTGAACGGTTTTGTCTCCTCGGATTCATCTCCTCGGCTTCTCCTTCCTTTTGTAATGATCAAGCTACTATCCGGATAACCGGATATCTCTCCTTCGGTTCTTTCTTTCTTGAAGTTGTTTTTTATGACATTTCCGGGGGTTTTGTCTGCATTGGACTGATCTTCTATTACTGATGTGGTTACCTCTTCTTGTTCTTCTTCTGTTGCTTGTATTGTCTCATTAGTACTCTCAACCGAAAGAAGCTTCTTCGGATTGGCTTTGTCTTGTTCTTCTTCAGCATCCCGAGTGGCCTTCTCCGTAAATCCCGAGTTTTCTATGTCTTGAATCAAGGATGTATCTTCATCTGCCTCATCAGGCACTGAGAATTCTTCAGGTATTTCCTCTGTTGTCTTCTCCTTAAAATCACCTGAGATTATAATCGATGTGGATTCACAGCTAAAACCAATTGACCTATTGTTTAAATGTTTGATTATAATCGATGTGGGACAACACAACTAAAACCAATTGACCTACTGTATAAATGTTGGATTATAATCGATGTGGGAGTATGTTTAAGTAAAATCAGGGGATTACCTTGGAAGAATTGATCAACTTCTGTCTCCTCATACACATCATCCATCGATGAATCCGAATCAGTCAATTGTTCATGGCAATCTATGATCTCATCATGAGAGCACTCATCTAAGAACTCCTTGAGAAACTCAAAGTTAACATCATCCTTCTTGAAACCCTCTTCATCTTGCAAGTAAACAATCTCATTTCCTTTACCATGATCACTTTCATGATCACTTGGTGTCGAAACTTCATCTCCTAACTCAAATCCTCTAAGATAAACCCTACTCTCCTCCTCCCACTCCATATCAAAGACCTCATCAACCGTAATGCTCGTCGAGCTTTCCCAATCAAAGCTTCCAGCATCATAAACACATTCATCTAGTACTCCTTCTTTCTTTGTATAGATTTCGACAAAGAAATCGGCCTTCTCTTCGTTGAACGAGATTGGAGCAAGCTTATCAGCAACACAAATTTCTTCTTTCTTTTGATCATCATCGTCCAAACAAGGCTTAACCTTGCAATTCCTTTGTGACTTAATCATCCTTCTCCTTGTACTCAAGAAGCTCTTCAATGGAGGAGCTAAAGCATGTTGATGTCCATTAAGAGAACAATAGTTATAAGGACAAACCTTCATAATAGACGTTCCTTCGGATTCAGTCGCGCCGGGGCTAAGATCAAGATAGCTAGGGAACTTAGAATCCTTAATTGTTGATGAACAAGTATTTCTTTTAACATCAAGTTTTGAACACTTCTTAGATATCATACTCCTTGAAGGCTTGAAACTTGGAGCCTTTGTTAAGTTCCTAACTTTGCTCAAGCTTGAAGCTTTACAAGAAGGAGAAGCAAATAGCCTTTTGGATGTGCTCTCAACAACACTTTTTGTAAGTGTTTTTTGCTCCTTTCTTGCCTCAGAGCTACTTGTTGACTTCATATAATTTGGAGAGCTTGAAGAACATGATCTAGAAGGAGTTTGTTGTCTTGGTGGTTGATGTCTTCTTGAAGAAGGTCTTTTGAGGGTGTCGAGATCCGATGAACGCTTGAATGAACACGATTTCTTCATCTTCTTTGCGAGTTCGGTTCCTTTGGCCTTGCTATCAAGGCTTTGGATGGATGGTTTCATGTTGGTTGATGGCTTCTTGGTTTCTTCATTGCTAGGAGAAGCCTTGAAGCTAATCAAGCTAGGTTTGGTAAGAGTCTTTCTTTGCACCATCTTTTAATGGGCAAAAAATAAAAGAGATTAACAAAGAAACATCAAGTTTTGGGCTTTCTTGGAAGATTGGGAAAGGTTTAGGCCATGGAAGGGAAGAATGTGTTCTTGCAAAAACAAACAACTAAGAGAAAATTTTGCAGTCAAGGTGGCTATTTTTATTTTATTTTTGGTTAAGTTATAAGTGGGTGGGTAAGCTTTTTGGCTTCATTCAAGAATATGGTGATATGGCTCTCCATATTTGAGATAATGGAATGGAAATGGGGCCACAAAAAGAGCCACTAATTCTGATTGAATTATGGGAATTTTATTACACGGAGGCTTCATTTTTTTTTCATTTATAAGCTATAATGTATAATTAATTTAAAGTGAGAATTACACAAAACCTCCCTTAATATAACTATTTTCACAAATCTACCCTTAAATTTAGTTTTAACAATAAAAAGGTTTTCTTCCAATTAACCACTACCTTCATTTTATGCTGAAAATTGTAAATGTGAAGCCAAACTTTGATTTTGTACATTTTAGTTAATTTACTGAAAATTATTATCGTTCTAATCGTCTTTTTAAAAAAATAATTATCAGTTTAGTATATTAAAATTCACAATATACATTTATTTTTATAATCATTAGTAGAATTTCATTCATTTATGATTTTCATCAAGCGAAATAAATAAAATAATAAGTATTAGTATAATAGTATACAAATAGTTTTTGTAACAGTATAAAATGTTGAAACGAAAATAATTTATACAAATGAGTATATTTTATAACGAAAAAAATCATAATTTATCAATTTGTTTGACTTTTTAAGTATTAATTAAGGGGTGAATGATTGACATACAAGAATTTACCGGTAACTTTACAAAAATAATTATTTTAAGTATGCATTTGTGAAATTTACTTTAATTTATTTTGTCATTGTCAAGAAAAGTATTATGAAACACGGGGAAGACAAGATTTATGTGCTTGGGTGGCCAAATGAGTTAAAACCATCCCATTGATAAGACAAGGTTGCACAATTTAATGTTCCACTTTGCTTTCTTTCTTATCTCTTTTTTATGTGTATAATATTGTAATTAATGAGAATAAAATATAATCCTTAGCTTTATGTTACAATATTTGTTATGAGATCTTATTTTGTTTTTATAAGAATTGAATAAATTTTATGAAAAAAATATGTGATCATTAGTCTAATATAATTGGCATGATTAATTTCATTATTATTTTGGAAGGAACAAAAAATAGTATGACGAGTCAGTAAAATGTGTTTATATTCGGTTCGTTTAGAAAATAAACGAGTCCGAACAAATCTTTTTCGAGCTAAGCCCGATTAATCCGACTTATATACCACCATATAGGTTATTTTAGTCAAACGAACATGACGTTAGTCGAACCTACATTTTAAACGGAATTTAAAATCTATTTGTATTCGGCTCGTTTATGAGAATAAATGAACCCGAATCAAGTTCTTACCGAGTCAAGCCCGAGACGAGTTTTAGTAGCTCATCTCGATCCTATCTAATTTTATTTTATTTTCCTTATCGATGATATTTGTAAATTTACAATTGATGATTTACTAGGTGTTTACTATTCAATAATCTTGAATTATTGGTAAATTGATATATGTAATAGACAAATGAAAGAATGATGTTGAACACAAATTTTAAAAAGGTGTTATCTTGCACCGCCCATATAGGTAGTCGATCAATGTTGGAAGATCAAGTAGGATGATATTTGAGACAACCGATAGTGACTTTTCGTCATAAATAAAAATTCTGGTGAATACTTTAAATAACTTTTATTTTTTTATGGAATAGATGATAATGTAAAGCAAAAAGATTATTTATAAGTTATAAAGAAGTATTTTATGTTGAACTTATTCCATTCTTCACTGAAAAATTTATTGGTAATAATAATAAAATAGAGTAATGAAATAATGTCTTTTAGTAGAAATATTAATGTCGTGAAGCATTATTTATTTGGAAATAATTCAAGCTATTATATGATAAAAATGTTTTTTAAAAAATACTATTTTTGAACTCTCTATCTATTTAATATTTTAATTTCATTTTTTGTTAAAAAAGATGTTAAGATATAGTTTAATAGTCTAATGTAAATTTATTAATTCTAATCAATTAGTTTTATAGCGTGAATAATACTTAGTTTTTTTTAAATAAAAAGGGACATACGACCAAAAGAATTAGGAATTACAAAATCTCAACTAAACAAGAAGGGCAAAAGGCTGGAGTGCTTGGTGAACCGACAAGTATAGGTGGAGAACCGGTTCAGTTGAAGGAGGGGTGAACCGGACCCGCCCACTGGGCCCACACATGGGAGCGTAGGTTTGGGTCCAAAGGGGTTTGATTTGATGTATTTATTTTCTTTTTTTCTTTGGGTCAGAAGTCTTTAAGGTCCTTTACAGTGTGTGCAGAGGGGAGGAGCGTTTGCCTTTATTCACCACAAAACAATCCCTACAATCTGCCATTTACACGAGGAGTTCTTACATTCACATAATTTGGTCCATCTTTCCTACTTTTTCTCAATTTAAATTCAAACCAAAAAAACATCACTCTTACGCTCCTTTGAGCTATTTTGGTTAAGGTTTTGTGATAATATATATATATATATAAGATTATTTCATAATATGTCTTTTTAATTTTTATAAATATAGTGTGATAAAATTATTTTTAAGTGTAATTCTTCCCATCATTTGTGGGTTCTCAAATCATGCCATTATAAAAAATTAGGTTGTTATTGACAAGTGTTGAAAAAAAAAACAAATAATTTACACGATTATTTTTTCTTGTTTCTGTGTTTAATAATTCTAATATAGTAATACATCATTAATTTCTTGTAAGTGTCCGTTTGGTTGAAGTGGTGGAATAAAAACGGAATGGAATCAGTTAAGGGGAAAAAAAATGAAAATGGATATGATTAGATTATTTTCATGTGTTAAAAGACCTCTATACAAATATAGTTTTTTATTGATTCGGTATCATTTTGTTATCAAGAATGATTCCTAGCGATTCCAAACGAGGCCTAAATATAAGATAAATAACGAACGAGATTGATACCTGTGTAACCGGACATATATTCGTTAAGTCCAAGTCCATCCGTCTAGCACATAAGTCTAGCGAAGTTTTATTTTAAAATTAATTGATAATAGATAGTTCATCGTGTGAAATTCCGGCGCCCGAAAATCACATGAATTTTTGCCGCACATCCGAGCGCACATGCGTATTGGATAGAAACTCAACACATAAGTTGGTTTCATTTTAAAATCGATTGACAATAGGCGAAGTAACTTTATCCTTATATACTAGGTATGTCATCCTTTATTATCGATGTGAGAATATATAATCTCCACACACCCTCGTGCCATACCATGTGAACTTTTGACGTGTCGAAGATCACGTTGTGGGTTTCGTCGCATGTCCAAACGCACATGTGTTAGGCCAAAACCTAACAAGTTGACAATATAAGGAGTAACCGACCAACATTATATACTACGCTCGTGATCCATCAACTGTCAATACGAAAACAATCCATCCATAGTACCTGCATACTAGATTTTAAAATCATTATGATAGCGATATAATTATTTTTCACAAACTTTATCATATCAAAATATCACAAATTTCAAAGATACCAAATTTATCATAGTTTAAACTCGGAATAGATGCGATTAAAAGAGGAGAAATCGTAATGACCTTGAATACTTGAGGGTTAGATATTATTGAGATGTTGTGGAATATGAATCACACATCTCAGCGTAAAAGTTGGTTGCTTGTGTTAGTTGTATATCGTGCATAACTTTCGGTGCAGCCCAGTTACCTTTTTTCCTAAAGTAGCAGAATATTCTTAGTTTTACATTTCCTTGATCTATAACAAAGCATGCATATTTTCCTTCACATATAGTTTGGTCCACATTTCCTAAACTTGTAAATTACGTCAATGGTTCTTAAATTTTGCAACTTTTTACACATTAGTCTCTAAATTTTGAATTTTTCAATTTAGGTTTCTAAAATTTTGTTACTTTTTTCCTGTTTGTCACTAAAGTTAAATTGTTCTGATTAGTTCATTGCACTATTAAACTATTTGTACATACATGTGTTTCCTATGTCCAAGAAAATGTGTACAGTTTTGTGGCTCCCTTTCATCTTGCTCATTGTTAATCAATTGTTTCATTAGTTTGCCTAAAATAGAACAAATGATCCTATTCAGTTTTCCAAACTGAACCCAGATATGATTGAGTCCACAAACACACTTCATCAGCTATCAAGATCAATTCAGATAATACTATCATGATTTTCAGTGACATTACATTGTACAGTATTTTGCTGCAAGTTACACTATATACCATGCTTTGCAGCAATAAGTAACACGATCAAAACCGGGAGAATGAGAAAAGCAATATAGGGAAGAGCTTCATTGAGAGAACCTTCTTCTGGCTCTGAATCTTTTGATGTGTACTTTGGCTTATCTTGAACAAATGCGTCGAAATATGTATCGTAACCTGGGTTTCTAGGAGCTGACCGTTTAACTTTCAACATTTCCATGGCCTGCAATTAGCTTCTATCATTAATGAAGCTTGTCTGTGCAGGATAGAATGCTTGATCAAAGAAATATGCCAATTTGGAACAAAATAGAAGCCATTTAATGTAGGAATCTAATAATCCTTGCTCTTTCTTCAGATAACTGCACAAAAGCTTTTGAATGTTTTGACAAAATATTTCTTATAATTTTATTTGCAACAAACTAGCCCTCATTCCCCCTGAGCCCACAAAGTCATAATCATATACTCAATACTCATATCTTTACCTTTTTTCTGGTTTGCTGGACATCAACTTAACAGTAACTATACTTGTCGAGTCATACCAGCACTCTTGTTTTTTTTTTAAGAAACAAGGTTAAAACTCCAGTTGCCACATATTTTCGTTAATACTTAGGTGTCACAAGGGCATGTTTCGCAGGCCCTTACACGGATATGCGATTCTGCAAGGGCTTCAAGAGATGCTTTGAACTAAAATATATTATAAGGAATGGATTCAGTAAATATATGATATATCCTACACCTACCGAGCAGTTTTCTGTACTTAACCTTCTTATATCATTCTACAATATGTTAGAACCCCACTAGATAAGGATTTCACCACCAGGAGTTCAGGAGGACTGTAATGAGAGAATCTCGCATATACAGGCAGTTCTGTATTCAATTCAGTACTCTCAAGTCTATTTCTGCAAATGACTGATAATGGGAATAAACATGGAGAAATTGGGGGAAAACTGGAAGTGCCTTTAAAAAAAGGCAAAATTCTAGAAAATAACAAGAAAATTACTAGAAATGGAAATTTACAGATAATTTGATAATTAAACTGATAGTTTTGGGTTAGTCTCACAATATCAGCCAGTTTTGTGTAGTAAGCAAAGCAGCTAGCAGTGTAGGAAAGGTTGATGATAGCTTACCTCAAAGCCGAATGCAAACTGTCTTGCTTTCTTGCCTACTAGAACATTAGGGTGGGACTTAAGCTTCTTATACATTCCTTGCGCCTCATCTGTCCTGCAAATCATGCACAGTATTATCAATATCATTGGACTTACTTTAAATGGAGCTGTGAGCCATAGGAGAGTGGAAAATTAGCAACAGAAGTGGACACAAAAGCAGTGATAATTTAGTGATTATGGATTTATGGTCATGGCAGAGGTTAAAAATTAATTGCAATGTTTAACACCGGTTTGAAAACTTGTGAAGTTATCCAAGTATCCAACTACAATAATCCTAGCCAGTTTCAGAAAAATAATATAAATCTAGTCTAGCAATAACAAAAGAAATGTAACTGCATCATTATTTCCCATTTATTTGAAACCTTTTTAAAACTACCAAGAGCTGAGCTGGAAGTCACTCTAGTCATATTAGATGGGTTTACCTATTAAGTGAATCTTGACAAATTGCCCACTGCAAAGCAGCTAATCCATGGAGTTCAGACTGCAGACCATCAGAGAAAATTGAAGGTTACATTCAGTAGTTTGAAATTTGCAACCACAGAAGCAATTTGAAGCTGCAACATAATCAAGTTTGAAATTACCTGGAATGGCATATTCTCCATCACCTGCTGGTAACAGGGTAATGCATCTTTCAAATTCCCTAAATCCATCAACTCGTCGCCATCTTTCAGTGCCTAAAAGACTAGATGCTTGAATTAGAATCATAAAAACTTAGGGTTATCGTAACTGACATAAGCGAAAAAGTGAAAGACTAGTCTATCAATGTAACAGCCGAAATTCTAATTACCAATGTAAGATCCAGTTAAAAAAGGAAATGAAGTACGTAGATCATTCCAGATCATACATGACCAGATCTTTTGTTCCTAGCAAGCAGTTATAAAACACTAGCAAACTCTGGTAAAACAATAATATAAGGTTTCATTCTTTCCTTTTCCAGGAGATATCAGAAACCATGGATCATTCCTTAGACATTTCCATAGACTGTTGAAGAAGAAGAAGAAGAATTAAACATGCAGTCATTCAGTTAAGAATTCTCTCTCTGTGAGGGATGAGAGTATGCCACATCTCTGGCTTGCCTCTGCATTATGCAATTTATGCCTAATGTATTTGCTTCGAACAAACAGAAAACTGCCATGAAATAAAAATATACATGTTGCTCCACTAAATCGTTATTTTCAGGATACACTGCAAAAACCTTGTATGTATATATATATCTAATGCAGAGGTTCAGGAAAAAGAAAAAAAACATGATGCGCATCTTATATGGCTTACATATATTAAAAATATAATTATATAGTCAAGACCATCAAAACTTCTGAATGGTGTGATCTAAAACATTATCCAGATACAAGTTCAAAATTAGGCAACAAGATCAGAAAATGGTGCCTTACTGCAAAAGACTTCATTTGCATAGTTGCTTGTACAAACTATTCACTGAATTGTAAACTTTTGCAGATGAGAACTTTTAGAGATTTATAGGCACATTAGGTGGATAAAACAAAATAATCAAATTATTATCATGAAGATTCTGAAGTTGAATGAGTTGATGGACCCAATAAAGTAATATTATTATTCAAGCATTCAGAACATACGCAATTGCAACTACTGCACCATGAAATTATAGTGTAGCTGTAAGCATACCTTCTGACACTCAGCTTTTAGCTTTGGATCGACGTTTAAACCTGTCTGAGATCTGTATGCAGCAAGTAGTTGTTTGGTGCGTGCTTCTTTGGCTGCCTTTTCCTCTTCTGTTTCAAGTACTTGCCCTGGGCGAATATTTCTTCCACCACCAAACTGAAGAAAAACAAGAAAAATGAGGAAGTGTGGCCTTCAGATGTAGGTACACTGCTTATATAACTACTCTTTTTCAGAATGAATGGTCGGATTAATAGGCATTGTTCACTTGTTCATTCAATGAGGAAGTGCGGGCTTCAGATGTAGGTACACTGCTATACATTGTAAACATTGAGAGCGTTCATATATAGTGATGCAACATCCACTTCACGTTACCGTTTTTGAGATGTTGTTAGGTCTAGGAAACACCCCCCAGGTTGAAACCTTTGGCTTGTACAAATCTGATGCATCTTCTTGTGTAGTCTGTAGTTCTGAAGAAGGAGAATCCCCAAACTTACTAGCATCCCCAATGATAATTTCCACCTCAGGTAATTCCTTTCCCATAAATGGGTCTGGAGCTGGAACCAAACCTGGAGGCAATCCTCTCCGTTGTTTTTTATCTGAAAAATCAAGCCCTAGGAAATCAATTTTGGAAATGTTGAGCTCCTTCTTGACAACTTTATCCTTCGTAGTTCCATTTTCCGCGTCATTTTTGCTCCCATTACGCGGACCTGGAAACCAAGACAACAAAAAAAGCATCCTCCAAAATTAAATAAAGACAACGAGTATTACTTATAACATATGAGTTGCTTCTTTGATGAAAATTGGTACTTTTTGAAGTCCTAAACATAATAAATCGATGGTAAAATTCAGTATCAGAAAACTACCTGGCGGTCTCTCAATCCCTCCACTATTTTCGCCTCTGCTCACTTTTCCTTTGTTCTTCTTATACTCTTTAGCTTTCTCCATAGCAATCTTAAGAGCTGTGGGAACATCAGTGTTCCCACTTTCATCCCCTGAAATCAACCTACCATTCTCACTTCATGCAAAGCTCCATAAGTTAATCAATCAATACCCTCTACCATAGACAGAAATGAAGATGGCGATATGACCTTGATACAAATATCAACTTCTCTTTCATGATCACAGATTTGAAATATTTATAATATGGGTCTATTTTATGAACAAACAATTGAAAAATACATTTTCATCCTCTAAGAAGTAATGTTTCTTTTTTTTATCATCAACAACAAATTTAGAGAAGCCTTGCATTTAGGATATGACATTCTACATCAGAGCATTACCTGGTAATGTTTCATCCATTCTACTACTTTCAATACTGCTAACTGTCTCTTTAGTCTTCTTGTATTCTTTGGCTTTCTCCATGGCAGCCCTCACAGCCTCAGGAATTTCATTATTTCCATCTTCATCTCCTGATATTAATTCAATATAGGCAAATCCACTGTAAGTTGCTTAGGTGAAACAACCAATCATATTCTCCACAAAAAAAAAAAATAATAAGAAGCAAAAAGGAATCTGGGGGTCGATTCTCTTTTATGTCAAATGCATGCAACCAATAGAACTGCAACACTCATTCTCTGTGAAACAACGAATGTAGACCTGAAATTAGGCCTTTCCAACTGCTGCCAACATATAAACGTATTGAACCTTTATTTCTCCAACAAGAAAATAATCTTGCTTGTTATAATGGATAATGGTAGCATCTTTATTCTTTACTGTCAACAAGAAGATATCCTAGGCCAATTTGGAGAGAGATTGCAATCCACAACAATGAACTAACATAACAATCAAAGAAGGATGACTACAAATACTGTCAATTTCTATTTATTCTCATCAGGAACGATCCTGCATCAACTCATCACAATACTAGTCCAAAAACAATACCTGGTGAGTCCAGACTTTGGCCCTCACTATTTCCTTCTGCAGTATCAGAAACCGTCTTCTGCTCCAATGGTTCTTCATCCAAACCAAACCCTAGATTTGCACTCTTCCCGTCACGAATTCCACCGCCTCTCACATCACTTCTAGACAAATTTTCAGCTAGAACCACGCCAGTTTTCTGGACATCGTTCAAACGCAATGACTTCTTGTACTCTAAAGCTTTATTGAATGCGAGATTCACTCGATCACTTTTCGAATCGTCTTGATTTTGCTCAGAACCCGGCGACGAGGAACCGTCCGCATTGGAAAGGTTTGAAGACGAAGAGAGTCTTACGAGGAATTTGAACGGGGGAGATGTTGGGTGGTTCTTTGCAGAATTGAATGGTTTGGAAGTTTTGAGGGTGCTCATCCATGGCGGTTGGGGATGGAGAGGAGAAGCCATGGCTGGAAATGAGTGGTGTTTAGAGAAGAGATGAGTGGACGAAGGATTGCAAAACCGGGAAGTCGGAAACCACAATGTTTTTATTTGGTTGCGGTTTTTAACTTAATTTTTCAAATTTTGAGAAAATAGCCCAAATTTAGGAGGAATTAGGATAATATACATTAAAATAAATAAAACGTCTTGAATCCGTCTAGACGGCTAACCAGTCGTCTGGACGTTAGACGGTAGCTCTCCGTCCAGACGGTAGACGGTAGCTTTCCGTCTCGTCTCCGTCTTACGTATTCTGTTGTTTGGACGTTAGAAGGTAGCTCTCCATCTTACGTATTATGGAACACTGAGCGAACTAGCAAGAGCGATAGGGAACAACTGACTAAAAGCAACGAGAGCATTGGTCACTTGGTTGATTCCCCTAAAGATATGCTTGATGCGGACTTTCTCGAATGAATGGAGTTGGAGAAGGATGTCAACAATCATAATCTCACCTTCCCATCAAGGGAGGTTTCCAAATACCTAATATGTAGTTAATAACGTGGAGATTATCACTTCAATTTTAATTTTCCGACTTCCTTGATCTTTGGTTAGAATTAGGGGTTGTGTCTTCTATATGGGTGTTTCCCATATCAATGGTTAACATTTTGCATCATAGTCGCGGATAATTACTCCCCAAAGGCCGATGTTCCATAATTCGGTTTAAATCCATCAGTTTAGTTTTTTTATGTTGTTTCAGTTTTTTTTCATTTTATGTTGTTTTTCTTTTTTCGTTTGAAACAAGAGGAGTATCTAAATTTTCCTTGGCCTTATCCCATAATTTAATTTGAAATGTAACGAAATACTTTATATTGTTGATTCTTATAGTAATTTTGTTGATTAAAATTGTTTGGTTCGGAAATGCCAGATATTCCACCAAGTATAACATATAAATATAAGTTTGTTTGTGTCAAACTTGTTCCTTAGTAAGTTAATAGTAATATTGGTTGAGGTTATTCTATATTATTTGGCTACTCGACTCTTTGTTTTTTGGCACATCATTGTAAATTAGTGATTTTCAAATTGAATTTTAAAAAGAAAAAACTGATATATTTTGAGTAGTAGTTTAAAAAATATGGTAAATTGTGCTTGGTGCAAAAAGAATAGTTTTAAAAGGAAAAAACTTATATATTTTAAGTTGTAGTTTAAAAAATATGGTAAATTGTGCTTGGTTGCAAAAAAAAATATAGTTTAAATGTTTGTATAATAATTTACCTCAACTATTTACTTTAGTTATTTGATTAGTTTGTTATTAATGAAAAATAAAGGATCAGTTGATATTTTTATTATAAAATATTAGCTCATTTAAAAATAAGATTGTCAATGTTTTATTTAAACACAAGTTTAAACTCTTATCTAGTTTATTTAATGGTGAATTGACTAACTAAGTTGTACTAATATTTTTCATCACAAAAACCATTAACAAATAAACTAGTGAATTGACTAAACTAGCACTGGATAATAAGTTGTACTAATTTTTTCATCGCAAAAACCACTAACAATTTATCCCATTATGGAAATCCCATTCGATCTCCAGAGTAACCATAATTCATTTATTAAATATTTAGTTATGGCTAGAAGTGCTTAATATGATGATTGCATCTCATACATAGTTTTCAAATTTAGTTCAAATCGGCTTAAACCAATCTGGATCGCTCTCGGGCTATAGAAATGTATCATATATAACTCGGTATGAAATGGAAGATCGGCATGATTCATAAATCTCAAACTTTGAAGTGAAGTTACGGTAGTCAATGAAGAAATCATAACGAAACAAGCAAACTCTTTCCATAACATGCACATGTAGTACAAGCGTAGAAGACATGCATGCGTTACATGATTCATTGATTGAAAGGAGAAACGACACTCCTTGCGCATCGATTTATTTGATTAAGCATAACTACACTACGCATTCACTGGGGCTTGGATGCTTAACAACTCCGTTGGCACTCGCAGGCCGGGAACCAACTCCATTCTACGGTGGTGCACACGCCATCAGGCCAGTTTTCCTCTTGGCAAGCTGCCGAACAGTCCAACCGAAATAGACATACACCTTCGAAGTGCTTGCTCGGTTTGGCGCACCTCGCTCCTTCAACTTCCACCATAGTCGTCCCTTCATAACCAATCATAATTTAGATCAAACATAAGTTAACGTTGACAATATAACTTGATTCAGTTTGCATACCTAAAGTCATGACCAAAACGAAGAGAAGTAAAAGTAGTATGTTATTCTTCCCCATATTGATTGATTGCTCGATTTGTATCCAGATCAAAGATGCGGGGTATTTTATTTATATATATATATATATATATATATATATATATATATATATATATATATAGAGAGAGAGAGAGAGAGAGAGAGAGAGAGAGATGGCTTTGGGAAATATGCATGTCCTACACGTGAAGATTGCACGGCTTCATGTCTATTGTTGTACACCCGTCAACACTATGAAGCACCGGAAGTATATCGTACATGCAATATCATATCCTCAAAAAAGAGGGTAGTCATTGTATGATATCCTACACATTTATTTCTGGATAGGTTGGCAAATACACTATGATGAGCAAATTACAGTAATGAGTGAAAATCATCCATGCAGCTACTCAAATACAAAAGATGCAAAACTTTAACAAAATAGTCCAGAAATATGATTTCATTAAACTGTAATACAATATCCAGTCACTCCAATAACCCTACAAAATTTTGAAGCTCGGAAAGACACCAAAGCTACGCAGCACAACTCAAATTTAAGGCAGCTTTACGCTACAATGTGGCATTGCCATGATTAACATTACTATCCAAACCTGGACACAACCAATGCCTTCTTCCAAACGGAGCCTCCTACTCGATTGGCTTTGCAAAGATCTCTACTTCCTTTGAACTAGTTAGCTGCATTTGTTTCACTCAACAACACTTGTTCTCTTTTCTAGCAAGGACTCCAAAAATGCATAGGATAATTTGGAGAGTGGTGGGAGATTATAAGATGGACCAGAAAATAATGTCTCCCAAGATCTTTCAGATGGTATAATGGAAGAATAATCTGATTTCATCTTCGGTTGAAACTTTGGAAGATCACCGTACAAAGCAGTGTAACCAAATTGCTCTGCGTTATTATGAAACAGATGGTTCAGACAGTGTTCTGAGAAGCGATTGGATGTAATATGACAAATAGACAATTGGAAATAAAAATGAAGAAATATATCAAGAGAGATTAAAGATAAGGGGTGGGGGGTTTATAATTTACCTGCTTCATCTTCAACACTGCAAATTTGGCGTATGAAATCAAATCCTGTTGCATCTTTGTTATAGGGGTCAAAGACAATGTATTCATGATCACTATTAATATAAGCAAGTAACATGGTTGGCTTTTCTCCAGAAGAGGCGAATGCTTCTGAAGGAAGTTTGTTTGCTTCAAGATATACCAGACCACCTCCATTTGCCTAAAAAGTACAGCAAAAATCAAAATAAAGACTATCAAATCTAGTACGATGATTAGTAAAAAAAAAAAATTGCATAGGAGCACCGGAAAATACTCAAATAAGGCAATAACTAATTATAAGTTGCACAATTTTCTTCGGCACCCAACTTTCTATTCTGAATATACTCTGCTCCGTTATCGACATGAAATGAAAGATGATAATGGAAATGAGATGAACTTTTTGGGGGACTTAGAAGTTGCAGGAAGTATTTAAGCATATGAGCATGTCTATATCATTCTCCCAAACAAAAATAGAGGGTTTCAATGCTGTCAAACGTGAGATGGTGATGCCCAGCCAAACGCAGCCTAACAGACCAGCAATATACAATGGAATCTCTTCAAGGTGCTCAAGTTCATAGCAAGATGGAGAAGAGAGAATAATACCTTTCTTACGGACCAAGAAGCAACAGGGTCTGGATGACCAGCATTGAATACTAAGATTACGCCATCTCTTGGACATACGGAGCTACCATGAGAAGTAAGATGTGCGGACAAGTTAGGAAGAAGTGCAAGAACTGCAAAAGTTGTTGTATTCTTCAGGCAAGTTACAGCTGCACGATGAAAAATGAATGTTATACAAGAGATCATACACCTAAGCATATGATTTATGTTCATCCTCAAGAATTTAAGAACCTGAGCTACAAATCAAGAATTTAAGAACCTGAGCTACAAATCAAGAATTTAAGAACCCTAAGGAATTGTCATATTGGATAAGCTCAAAATAACATTACTAACCTTGCACTTGAAGCTTGTAGGACCATGCTAAGGACAAATTTGACAAACTCCAGACACTTAATTGGGGTGTTGAACCTTGGGAGGCTGACATAAGATACTCGGAATTTCCAACAAATGAAAGTTTGTGAATAGGCTGCAAATTTTTTATTAAAAAAAATGCCAAATATAAGAATAAAAAAGATGTCTTGAATCTTTGGTCACAATAGCAAAGAGAAAGGAAGAAAAAATTATTAAACCAAAATAATTCATCCAATCAAATGCAACATAATACAGATAAGTAGAATTAGAAGAAAAACATATACATGCTTTAAGAAATGAGGCATGATAAGAAGATATTGGCTAATTTCAAAAGTTAATTGTTGGTGAAGTTCTATACTCTTTTTTCTCCACGGTTCATAATTTGTGTCAGTTCTCACTACCACATAAGCTCATCTTCAATCTTGAATTGAGTAAGTATATCATCTATTATACGATGGATTAATAAAGGTTTTCCTTCAAATATTAGAAAGAGCTTTAGTTTTTCTCTGAAGCTAAACCGGACCCACTCTCTTTTCCTAATGTAAGAAGGAAAATCCTGTTGGTTCCAGGAACAATAAATTTGTCCCATGAAAAGTGATAAACAAGATCGATAATGGGGAACCATTGGTATTCATGTCTTAGACAATCCTCAGACTGAGAATATGAAAATATCCAACGGAAAGGGAATAAATAAAAAAAAAAAAGTCTGGTGTTTACAAACCCTTATTTTCTTCACTACATTGCTTCATATTTCCTTTTTGATCCAATTCCCTCCGGCTACACACTAATCAAAACTCTATGCCAGAATCTGTTTGATACATGTACACTAAAAATATGATAGTACAATTTTGAAAATATGATATCATAATTTCCCATTTCCCGTTTCCTTTCCTATTTAACTAAACAAACCCTATCCGTCTCCATTGGGAAGGGGATTATCTTATCATTTGCATGAATTGTGGCTCGTTTATTTTGATATATTTAAATTGTAAAGGAAGGTCTCAACTTGTACTCCTCTACTGATCTATGGATACCCCTACTGTGTATAGCATATTTGACAACAAAACCTTGCAAGAATATCACAGTATAAATTACCGCAAAAGCTTCCACAATTACAGCCACAAGATAGTTCCTCTCAGGATCCCACAAAGTAATTGCAGTCTCCGCAGCCACAGCAAGTACAGACCCATCTGCGGAGAAGGCAGCAGCAGTCATGGGCTTTTTCCTGCAGCAATTCAAACAACAAATTTTTGACACTCCGAGAAATAATAGCTAGTAAGGCACTCAAGGAAATTGAATCAAAGACGGTTCATTCTACCAATCAACCACTGGTTTAAATAAATGATAAGCTTTTCAGTTAATCCTTCAGTTTCAGAAAGTTCAAATAAAATTCTTATGTAAACAGAAAGTATCAATAATAAAAGTAAAAAGTAGAAGATTGACAAAGAACCATACTTGTATGACCCAACAGAATGGCACGTCCAGCCTGTATTTTCAAGAGCTTGATCTTTCCAATGAACTATGTTTTTGTCAGTCCAAACCTGAGAAGGAAAAATCAAATAAGCACCTGAATCTTAAACATGTGAACTATATTCTATGAAATACAAAAGATAATGGGTATCACCTTGAAGTCACCACCACGAGAAGCACTGGCTACCATGTGGGAAGCAGGGTGAAAAGCAATAGCAGATATAGCAGCATCCCTGTAAGAGTATTATAGTTCAGAATAAGATATAGCATAAGAAAGTTTGGGACAACTTCTTTCACAACAATCAATTTTCCTGATAAGATACACCAACTTGGAATGCATTTTTCCTATAAAAAAAAATGATTGCATCATCAAAAGAAAATAAAGCCACGAGTACTCCCAGACCATACAGCGCACCTGTGTGGTTCATAAACAATAGTTGACAATTTAAAATCTTTTTTCTGTGAATCACACGTCCAAAACTTCAGGCTGATCAAACCTCCCAATCCATCCTCTGGAAGTCTAGTTTCAGCAGTACACAACACAGAGCCATCAGGTGATAGGGCAATTAAAGTCACCATTATCTGCAAAGAAAATAAGCAGGAAGATTAGGAAATCATTTGTCACACAGCTTTCTGAATAATCAATACACTTACGGATCAATAAAATATTTAGATTTAATAGAAGAACGGGATATTAATACAAGAGAGACAGGGAAGTATGACAGAAGTCATTCATTAGGAGAGACAAAATCAAAAACAGGTGCTCATTTGGCATGCCCACTGAGCTTGTGATAAAGCCTAATAAAGCACAATAATAAGGTGTAGATGACATGAACAAAAGCAGCATAAGCTGTCATGGCAGATAAGGGCTTATTTTATAAAAACAGCTCAAAATGCAATAATGCGGGTGATATTGGTTCAAAGGCCCCACCACTGGTACTGACAGTAGATACTTATTTCATTATCTGATAACTATATCTTCTTAGGTGTTAGAACCCCTGCATATTTCAGACTGCTTGGGTTAGGTATTGGAAAGAGAAACATCACAGGTCATCCTCTAGTGTCATATTTTTTAAGTTTTTGGTCCCACTGTGATTTTCTCATAAGTCATAATCAAAATATTAGTCCTACATTTATGAATTGTATCACTGAAGTACTGAACAAGGAAACATGAGGGCCTATGTACAGAAATAGAACTTAAATTTAATCCTTTTTTTTGAAGAGAAACCTAAAAGGGCTTCTTTCATTATTATATTCCATTTGGTTATGCCACAATTTTACTTTTAGATAGCAAAAATAAAAACGAATATATAATGCACCAAGATGGAAGCAAAAGTTTCAAGTGTGATACAAGAGAAGGAAGGGAGAGAGGGAAGAGAGTGATTTACTGTAAGATCATCACCAGGTTCATGATTCCTTTCACATACTTGAACCTGAAAAAAAAAAGCAAACAACCAATTAAGTGTGTAATGTATGATCGAGTGACTATTAAGAAAATATGAAGAACCGCAATCTTCTGACAAATAATACTTCTTCACCCTTCAACTAGAATGAAAGAGCCAATATCTAATCTGTAGATCTAGATGTATTGACACTTTCCTCGATCATTGATTATAGCATATCTGCAATATCTATTTCACAACCAACTTAACTTTTTGGGACAACTTCTTACACAACAATCAATTTTCAACAACTTAACTTTTTGTCCGAACAAACGAATAGCAGTTATAGAATAACATTTGTGGCTTACTGGCTTAACAATTAGTACTCATATATATATATATATATATATACACACACACACACACACACATACATATATATACACACATACATACAGATGACCAACAAGAATAAGGATTGCACAATGTATATTGTATACCTCTGAAATCTCACGGTTATCAAGCAAGCTATAAAACTGGATGCAATAATTGTCTGAAGGTAAGCACACGAGCCCAGCTTCTTCATCAAAGGCAAATCCATTAGAAGAACTGTTGCAATTCTCCAAGAAGGAACACGGAAGCTGCAAAAAATGACCAATATATCTTACAAAAGTCAACATAGTGAACAAACATGAGTTATCCAAGTGATTCCACATCCAGAAAAAAAGACACCCAAATGAACAAGCAAAAAATAATATTCAGGTTCTCAATACCTTGAGTACAGATATTAAGTTAGAAAGAAACATAAAAAGAGATTACACACTTGTGAAAAAAGCTGACACTTCCACTTCTCTATTGGTTAGGTGATTTGATTTAATCTCTAGTTCAGAAAAAGTTATTGGAACAAATGACACAGATATCTGGTGATAAAAAAAACTTTTAAAAAACTGACTTTTAAGAAGACTTGCACTTGTGAATTGTGACAGGAATAAACAATCAATATCTACACCAACCTTAATTCCTGAAATGGATTTTAGAACTTCCACTGATAGCATATTTAGAAGAAGAATCCGATTATCTGCACAAGATATCTGAAGAAGATAATATTAGAAAATGGGGTGGATCCAATTCATCAAAAATTAAACTCATCACATCTTGCACTAGAATGAAAAATCTACTGTACAATGGCACTTTCGTGGCTAACTTCATAGTTCATCCTTATGATTTTCTTCATTTGATAACAGTAAAAACATTGGATTCAGAAAAAGAACATCGACAAGGATAATAATTCTTACTGATGAAAGACTAGGATCTGGAGAACCAACAAAATACAAAAGAGGTGAACCAATTCTTGGTAAGAATCTTTTCGTCCCTGTATCTATAAGCCAGAGCACAAGGACTCCATCATTTCCACCTATACACAAATAAAGAAATAAGACATTTTTCTGTGGAGAAATATAGATAAGACAATCTCTCCTAAAAATTAGAGGATAAAGCAAAATCAAGTCCGTATCAGGTAGATCCCACTAAAACTAGAAGCATCTTCTTATTAAAAAAATACAAAAATTCTTGTAGCATCACCTACACCAAACAAAGACCCATCACAACACTTGTAGTCTAGGTGTACTTTCCCAAAGTCAGTGAGTCAACATTTAGCAACTAATAAGTTGATGACCTCTACTCAAAAGTATGGGAATATGTAAAGCTGTAAAGAACAATTTTGAGGACCACAATAACTTGTAAGTCGTAATGCTCTAAAAACATTCTTGTGGCAGTTCATCATTAAAACAAAATAACAGCTTTAGCATAAACTACGAAATTTGGAATTATGACTTATGAGTTAAAAAAAATTGGTAATAGCTACACTTTTGGAGAAATACTGCAAACAGCCCCTTTTCAGCTTTCTAACATACAGATACCCTGCCCAAAATAACAGCCTTTCCAGAGGTCATTATCAAATTAGGAATACTAAGAAAGCATTGTATTTTAACATCATATCTACCTGAGTATAGATAGGCTCCATCAGAAGAGAAGGAAAGAACCTTTACTTCATCTGAATGCCAATGCAACGTGGAGCATGATTCAGCATCATTATTTCCTCTGACACCAGGCCTATCATCCTCATTATTCATGAAATTTACATCGTTGAAATCATTAGCAGAAAACTTTTTCCCACCAAAACCTCTCCAAATCATAATTCTCCCAGTTACATCCCCAGCAGAAACAATTCTCTCAGTTGGATGAAAAGCCAATGCAGAAAATTCCTTCGTGTGATGCAACTTCATCTTCTTAAGCACAGCATTATCATTATCCTTATCGGGGACCATCCATATATGAGTGGTACGTTTGTTTTGGATACCAAGGAATTGGCCAGAAGGACTAACGGTTAAAAATGTAGGTCCTGCAGTCTGTAAATAACAAGATAATCACATTTTACATACAGTCATTCAGATGTTCACCAATTTAAACTCATCTATAATCCAATAGGATGACAATAATGAACAAGCCCTTAGGTTCCATCATAATGAATGCATCAAAAGACATGATAATGAGTGCTGAGATACTTATGAAAATTAAGCTCATCTTATATAAGCAACTTCTACAGTAAAACCAATATGGTTAAGAAATAGGTTTATGCAGTTATGTACAGAAAAATATCAAACTTCAATAGCAAATAACTCAATAATTAAAAAAAATTCTCATAAGTCATAATGTGTAAGTACACTGTTATTGCACATACAATGAACATAAACTCTACCCTAACCATGCTTCATGGAATCGTGCGTGTTTGTAATTGTACTTCAAGATTTTACACACAAATTTCTGTCAGCTGGAATATTTAAATAAAGAAACCTATTAAGTGATTACCATCCATAATAGGGGCTAAATATTAACTGGCCCTCCCTTTTACCTTACCTTTGTATCAATAAAAGTAAAAGAGGCTAAATATCTTCGAGTTCAGTTGTGTAAAGCTCAGTGCATGTGCTCGTGCAGTAATTAGGGCTAATTAGATTCAGATGTTGTAAACTGGTAATCAGTTATTCAATATCAAGTACAAATTGCAATAAAAGACAGAAACAGTGATGCAAAGTTTAAGATATTCAAGATTTCCCGCTGGCAAACCTCAGCTAAAATTGTTCGAGACAAACAACTTTTCCTTCTTAAGCTACACTTTCGAATTTGTGCAGTGGAGGAATTAGGTTTTTTTCCATGGCCAGTCAAATCTTCGACAGATACGTAAGCAATTAGATCTGCTTCCCTTTGATCACTCACTTCTTGTTTACCAATCAGACTTGGAATTACCTGAAATTGATAACCAGTGGTAGCCAAAAATCAAAATAACTTTATACAAATATAGAAGTATAGCATTTACGTGCTCTTACAAAAAAAAAATAAAAGATCTAAAATGTCCATAACAAAATGCAAGTTCAGGAAAGCAACTGGGTACAAGTTCAGCCACTTAACTATAAACAATTGCAACAAATCATCCTCGATTTTTTCAGATTAGATTGATGAATCCGACACATTGAAACATGGTCATTGTTCTCATACACTTATGTGCATCATAGAAATCCTAGTGACACGTTTGTATATAGAAATAGTAAAAAATAGGTCTCACCATAGAGAAAATAGGAAGCCGAATATCAATAGTTTTGACTAGCTCCGCCACGGAGAAATCCCAATACCGAATTGTACCGTCCAGGGACGATGTCCAGCAAAAGCAGAACACTTTACTAGCACTTGGTACAACCGTAATCGAAGTCACCAATGCATTGTGTCCTACCAATTCCGCTATCTGAACCCAAGAAAATCGTCAGTAGATGAAAAAATTATTAAAAATGATACAAATGCATCCGAAACTCAAACTCTGACACGGTGTTTACGTTATTTCCGTATTTTGTAGGTTTGAAGTCATGATAAAAACAAGAACTTACCAGCATGCCAGTGTCGATTCTTTTGATGGTGACTGTGTTACCCGTACAAAAAAGGAGCTTCTTTGCATCGTTTGAGAAAGACGGAGGACAAGAAACAAAACTCTTACCGCCACAAATCATTTTGATGTCGAGCAAACAGGTTCAGAGTAAGCAATAACTGTAAACACACCTAAGCCTTCGAGGATGGAGAAGAAATAGAGGGGACGCAACAGAGACAGAGGCAAACAGAAGAGTGTTGAGACACTGGAAAGTCTAGGGCGCTACTCAGAGAGGGTGCGAGACAGCGGGAGAGGAAGGAGAGGGGAGGCGAGATATGAGAAAGCAATTGGGAAAGGGCCTCACGCAGTCAGTTGTGAACAGCCCTCGAAGTCGAATCCCAAAACGTTGAAAAACCCTAAGTTCCAAAACCCCGTTTTCGGTTCAGGTCGAACCGATTCACCTAAACCGAACCATAAAATCTAAAATGACAAAACAGTGGAATAGGCTCTGAAAGCCGGTTCGGTTCAGACCGAAATCATCGGGTTTCATTCATTTTGTACAACCACCTCCCTTACTTATTTATTGACATTGTTGGGTAATAAATTAGATTGGATATTCGTCATTGACCAATATTCAGGTAGAATATCTCATCAGATGAGATATTCTACCTGAATATTGGTCAATGACGAAAACTGCGTATAGTTGTGTCCTAATTGTGCGAACTTATCATCAACACCTTTGACTTCCTTGAAGACATGATGGATCATGAGTTCTTGAATTGGCGGAAAATAGTCATATTGTTAGAAATATCATAAATAATAAGGTCAAGTACTCATGAGGTTTCCAAATTTGAATAATATAAATGATAATTGTAAGGTTATCCCCTTCAATTTCATTTTATTAATTTTCAAATCACATGTTCTCTAATCATACCTTCTTGTAGCGCATATGCTTCAGCATGGAGGACCGATATGTTTCCACATTTCCCATTGATGCGCCCTTGACTACCTTGACGGTAGATGATGAGGACGAGGTTTTGAGGGTTCGCTCCGATGACCGCTTACCCGTTCCCGAGCCAAAGTCATCGCCCAAACTACCAGATATATCATCATTCGCACCATCGCTTCACTTGGATCCATTAGTGGCATATCGTGTCTCCACACCACCATGGCATAGACTACCGGCTCCGTCCACGCATCTTGGTCCCGTTAATGGCATGTATCGTCTTCTCAACACATTTTGGACTACATTTTCCATGGTTTTCTATCATTGTAATAAAAGGATATTCAATATAGAATATTTTCTTTTAAGCTTTTCCATTGGACCTCACTTATTGGGCCTCCCGTTTATGGATTTATTTGGTCTATTGTTATGCAACACCCTCTATATAAGGATGTGTTGTATCACTTGTATTTCCATGTTCAAATTTACTAAGTATTAAGAAGTATTTCATCATACGTAGCTTGTGCATTACTTCCTCTTCCATCCTCTCAAAGTTCTTCATTGAATCTAGTATTTGATCCAAGAAACTCATATTCGAGGATTCTTCTCAAGAATTAACTAATCGATCCACTTCAACGGCTTATTCGATCTCTCTAGATCGAATCAATCTTCTCTTTAGTGTCCACCTCAATCGCTTCCGCCACCCATATTCAATCCAAAATTACAACCTTGCACATCAACAAAGGAGTAGTTGAAGTTCTAGCTTGATCTAGATCCGGAGTTTGTCCTTGAACGTATACAAGGACGCATCAAATTGACATCAGAGTAAGGGGATCGAAGTCAAGTTTTCTTTACTCTTGTTTTTATTACTATCATCCTTTCTAGCCTTTTGTTCATGAAGTTCTTCACTTGTTCATGATGTTCTTCATTTGTTCTTCATGTTGTTCATCGTGTTTTTCATCCGTTCATCGTGTTCTTCATCATCTTCTTCATTGTTCATCCAAGTTCCCTTGATTTTTTTTTCTTTGATCTATTTTGCCAAGCAAACTTAGGAGATATTTGGTTTGTCATCAAGCCATTTATCAAACACGTTTAGCTCTTAACCAACCCAATCCGACAACTTTATTAATTGATTTCACCAATTTTTCTTGGGGTATTTTGTTAACAAAAATTCGGATATCTAGTATTTGATATTCATCAAATCGGATTTGTTTTTCCAAATAAAATTGCATCATCTATTAAACCAGTTTGCATAAAAAGTTTCAAAAAAAACAAAAACACAATTTGAAAAGATGTCCGGCAAACCGGAAATTTTGGATTTTACAAAAAGGTCAAAAGACCGAAGCAAGTAGTAATTGTCGAGTGAACAATCCGTCCATCTTATATCTCTAGTTTCTTACATACATTTGGAAAATATCACTTGTTTATTTGTTTGCAATTGGTTCAACTTTGTTGGATTTACCTTACTTGCCTAACCGCCAAATGGCATTTCCAAAGTAGAACCCAATAACGCACTTGAACTTGGGTAACGTTGACTTAACTTGTCACCTTGCTCATTTGATTGCTTACAATTATGTGTGTTGATTTTGAACTATGACTAACATTCACATGGAAAATTCTCAGGATTCTCATAATCAACAAGAGATCAATGACCCTTTGGCCCAAGAAACCGCCTTTGTGTCCTTAAAAAATGCCTCCTTAAGGCAAGAATTAGAAGTTGTCAAGGTTCGGCGGCTTGCCAAACGTCCCACCCTAAGGAATCCAAATGAAACCTTGGTAAATGTGTCCACGTCCGATGGACAACGCAAAGGCAAAGGCATTATGGGAGTCAGACCATCAAACGGTTCCTAGCTCATGGCCGTCATTGAAAGTCAACGTCCCTTACACCTTGAAGGCAATGAGTTTCACGAAGAGGACGAAGATAACATTGGCCCAACTCCGGATGACTTGCTCTATGTCAAGACGGAGAACCAACACAAGCGTTATGAGCGTCATCGACAATGGTATGGCACTTCCCCACCTCCATGTAGTGCACCCCTTACCAACCGTCAAACCCGGGAAGATCCCCGGTACTGTCCCGAACCGAGCAACGCTAAACATGGTCTCGAGAATGATCGTTCTGGACACCGCCGCCAACGGCCCATCCGGCAACCTACATTCCAAGACTTTGATGAGTACGACGAACAAGATGACTTTGACGAGTTCTCCGATGACGATTCGACTTGGAATGGGTGGCACATGTCCGTCCCATGGCACCCGCCCGTCCGGGAACCTTATGAGAACCAAGACCGATGAGAAGAATGGTTGCTTCCCCACACCCGTATAGGCATGCACCACCCGTCCATGGGCGTCAACGGCCTCAAGATGGCCACCGACGAGCCCGTCTCGACAATGCTCACATGACATGCGCCCTGCCTGGATCTCTACCGTGCTCTTAGGGAAGGTAAGGTCAAACTCCCTATATTTTATGGTGAATATGATCCTTGTGTTTTTATTGATTGGAAGCAGGACATGAAACAAGGTTTGAAGCATTTTCACTACGAGGAGTATGAAAAGATCGAAGCGGCAACCCTTTACTTTGAAGGAGATGCCAAGTCTTGGTAGAATTGGTATGAAACCAACCGTGAGAACCGATGATGGGCACCGGTAGACACATTTGAGCAATTGATCTATGTCATGACCAAGAAGTATGTGCCCGATTACTTGGCCAAACTTGAGGACAAGCACATGAAGGTCGGCATCACGACCTCCACCGCCACCTTTCGCACCAAATTCATGAGTGGGCTTAATCCTTCAATTCGGCGCCAGCTCGAGATTTTCCCGTACAAGGATTTAGGATACTTATGTCATGCCGCCATGAAGCTTCACAAGAAACAACTCGAAATGCCTCTATATTCAAGATAATTCCTCATCTAGTCAATATGCTTATACTTCTAACACCCGTTCTCGAGATGTGTCTAGTTCTCAAGATTGCGCCGCCGCCAAAGGAGTCCAACAAATGATTCAACGCACCCGACAAGCAACTACCGAGAAGGCACCAAACCGTGGCCCCTTTCCCTGGCACTGATGCCTCCCGCTCGATGCCAACAAGTACCTCCACTGGTGGCACGCCCAAGAGAGTTCGTGTGTTATAAGTGTATCGGTTTTGGTCACGTTCAACGTGATTGTCCGAATACCAAGCGGGTTTTATTCTCCGACCCATTGTATGAAGACGGCAAAAATGACCAACAAGATGGCGAACTCATCATGGATGATGACCAAGATGCCGAACCACGTACACTAGGGAATGAAGTCATGTGACGAAGAGCTTGCTTGCACCCTGGCACAACCCGGTACATTCGCTCTTGTTTCTCGTCGCATTTTGGCTATTAAAGAGTTTATCCATATTGATCAACGCGAGAATCTCTTACATTTCCGTTGCTTTTTCAATAATACTAGTCTTTCTATCATCATTAACGGGGGGTCGTGTTATAATATTATCAATGATAGAGTGGTAGAACACTTCAAGTTGCCTACAACCCCCACCAACACTTTATTGACTCCAATGGATTTCCGATGGCGTGTGATACCATCACACGACAATCTTGGGTGACGTTTTCTATTGGCGCTTATGTTGATAAGATCATTTGTGATGTTATCAAAATGGACGTCATTCATGTATTGTTAGGACGATCATGGCAATTCGATCGTCGATCGTTTCATGATGGTTATCTTAAGCGGTACATGTTCCAATATAACGGAAAACGGGTCACAATTTTTCCAATGACTCCGCACAAAATTTTGGTTGATTATGTGGAAAAGAAGAGGCAACAAGTTATAGTTGAGACCGCTAAGGCCCCGGCAACATTGGACCCTCCTAGGAGCTCTCCCGATGTTGTAGGTGCTAGTACTTCCAAATCCGGAACACCGGCCCTCTTGTCCATGCTATCGAGTCTAGAGGTAGTAAAGGATGCGCCGTTCCTACGAGTGCACCACTGCCACCTCCGGGCTCCGGGCCCCGTAATTCAAGGATGGTGTGAGCCGAGGATAATCTTAGCCCGACGACACGATCTGACAAAGGTCATGTAAGGCAAGTTCTCATGTTTCTTGCTTGTCCTGTTTTGTTTATCTACTTCACATGACTCGGGTAACGTGCCACACGAGGTGTCTTTGTTCTTGTCCAAGTTTCATAATATTATGCCCAAAGACTTACCACCGACTTGCCACCAATCTGAGGGATTGAGCACCAAATTGACTTGGTGTCTAGCGTGTCCTTGCCAAACCGTTCCGCTTACCTTGCAAGTCCGGAAGAGACGAATGAGCTACAAAGTCAAGTGCAAGAGCTCCTAGACCGGGAGCATGTGCGTGAATCCTTGTCACCATGTTCCGTCCCGATCATATTAGTGCCAAAGAAAGACGAATCATGGTGGATGTGTTTTGATTGTCGTGCCATCAACAAAATTACCGTCAAGTACCGTCATCCAATTCCGTGTCTTGATGACATGTTGGATGAGCTCCACGGCTCCACCATCTTCTCCAAAATTGATCTCCGGAGCAATTACCACCAAATCCGGATGGCCAAAGGTGATGAGTGGAAGACGGCGTTCAAGACGAAGTATGGCCTCTACGAGTGGTTTGTCATGTCATTTGGCCTCTCCAACGCCCCGTCCACCTTCATGCGCCTCATGAACCATGCCTTGCGCAGATTCTTGGGTACATTTATTGTTGTCTATTTTGATGATATTTTGGTGTTTAGTACGTCTTCGGAGGAACACATCGGGCACCTTCGCCAAGTGCTCGAGTGCCTTAGACAAGAGCAATTGTATGTCAGCTTTGAAAAATGTGTCTTTTGCTCGGACACCACTATTTTTCTTGGTTATGTTGTGTCTAAGGACGGACTACGAGTAGACAAATCAAAAGTTCGTGTTACTCGGGAGTGGCCTACTCCTACTATGGTCACCATGGTCCGAGCCTTTATCGGCTTAACGGCCTTCTACCGACGCTTTGTCAAGGACTTTAGCACGGTAGCGACACCGTTACATGAGCTTACTACCAAGGGTGTCACGTCTGAGTGACGTTATACTCATGTTTGAGCGTTTGATGCGCTCAAAGACCGCCTTTGTAATGCACCATTACTCCAACTCCCAAACTTTTCAAAAAAAGCTTCCTGTTAACAAAAACACCACCCAACGCCAACGATCGTTTGTTTATCAGCCACATGGCCTCACATTCTTATTATTATATTATTTTCGTAAGTAAACCAAGCCGGTTTTGTTAAAAGGTTTATTACGTTGAGCTGAACCGGTTTTTTTTATCGAGTTATTTTTTATATTTTTTTTCCTTTTCTTTCTTCTCTCTTTCTTCTGTATTTCCCTAGGGAATACCTATGCTTTCCAATTGGAAAGGCGATCATAAAACCAAGTTGTATACAACCATCCGGGCCTGTGAAGAAGCTACACTCTCAACTTCGGTCGCTTCATGAGTGCTCTTCCGATCATGTGGCGAATCCGACGCTTCTTCGACATCGGATGTGAAAATTGCCTCCGAAGATCAATCTTGATTTTCCATTGGTTCGCCGACGAAATCATTAAGAGCAGACTCCAGAGAAGCAAGAAATGAAGGAAAGCTTCGATTCACAAGTAGATCTCCTCTCCCGATTTATCGCAACTGACGAGAACTCACCGGAATTTCTTTGTGATATTGTCATTAGCTTCATCCTCGCCGGACGTGATACGACGTCATATGCGCTCACCTGGTGATAACATGATTTATCGATCTAGTTTAGTAATGCATTTAGGTAGATTTCCCCTTTCCGCATTCATGTTTTAGCCTTAGTTTGTGTCATTTATGCTTGTTTAGTTATACTTTGCAATAATAGATGTCTACACACACTATTTGTGGCTTTGTAGGTGATTTGACACATTTTGGAGCTAAAACGACGTGTTTGAGGATAAAGCCTCGAAGTGAATGCATTGGAGCAAGCATACGTGCATGGGAAATGGATAGGAATCAAGTTAAAGTCATGAATAACGACTAAGGAACAATCTTGGGCGAGATAGAATCATCTCGCCCCATGATCCAAGCTATTGTTGTGCAATCTCGGTCGGCATCTCGGCCGAGATCCACATAGTACAAACCGAGATTCCCCAGACGCTGAAGAAATTGAAATCAGATCCAAAATCTCGGTCCCGACCAAAGCCAATCTCGGCCGAGATCCAAAATCTCACCCAAGATTTTGACCGAGATTTTTCAATTTGCCCGAGATTTCTTCCCTGAGCGTAATATTTTACGTTCAGACTAATTCCTTTTTGGCCCAAACCTTTTGACAGACGTTTTGGGTATAAAAGGAAGGTTTGTATACCTTCTAAAGGGTGTTCGATTTGGCTAGGAGTCACCCAAAAGTTACCCTAGAAGGGGGAGCCGTCTCATGCCCTACCGTCTTCTTCACCATTGTTCTTCGTAGTTTATATTAATTTAGATTAAAGATTCGCACTTTCGCATTCAAATTTGTTTGGAGACATTGTTGAATTAAAGATTTCATTGAAGTTGAGTACTTTCTTTCCCTTTCATATTTATTTGTCTTTCTTAATTGTAGATTTTGATATGATTGTTATTGGCATGGCTAGAACTTTGTGGTTCTAAGGTAGATAGAGATTTGTTTATACCTTGGACTATGATGGATTAGATTGCGCTTAAAATTGGTTTGAATTGCTTTGAAACCCTAATGGTTGGTTTGGATTTAATCTAGGTTAGAATCTCCTAAACTAGCAACCTAAGTTGGAATTGAGACCTACCCGGTAATATTCCTTCTTAGATACATAAGTAGATTTGATGCGGGGATAATCCCGCTAGGACTCGATCTAGGTGCAAATGACTCCGTTGAACCCAAACTAGAACCAAACGTTGAACGAAAAACAAAGAAGACACAAAGAAAAGACGGAAATTCAAAGAAGAAAGAACCAAGGAGAGAAACAAGAGGAAGAACCTCGATCTAAAGGATCAAGACCCAAAACTCCGTCAATCCTCAACCCAATCCACACTACAACCTTACACAAGCCTTCTAATCAAGGCAAGCACAAGGAGGAGGCGAGTGAAGGTTTGAAGCACCAATCTCGGTATCGACACAAGCAAACTCAGCCAAGCTTAACAACTCACAACGATATGCCAATCAAAAGCTCTCTCTCTTGATTGATTTTGTGTAGAATAAACAATGTGTTTGCAAAATGAATAACCTGGTCCCTAGAAAAGAAACTAAGGAGGTTATTTATAGGTACTCCTATCCTAAAAGAAAAAAGTAAAATAAAACCAACAATATAATTTAGGAAATTAAAGAGAGCTCCCTAAATTATAGCAAAAACACAAGTCTTCCCTAAATTATAACAAAAATAGGAATTCGGCTATCTCGGCCTCCATCTCGGTGTCGTTTAACAATCCCGACCGAGATCCGGATCATGTCACGCCTGGCGCTTCGCTCCCTGCTCCGTCCGTCTGCTCCTCGCTCCGTTTTCCCACCATCAGCTCCTCGCTCCGCTTGCCCGCCGTCCGCTCCTTTGCCGCTAGGGTTTTGAACTCCAACTTCAAATTCATTTCTAGGACATTCCAACGTCTGCATGGTCGTCGTGTTTGGTACATTCGGAGCTCTTGTAGGACCTTGTGTAGGGATATGTCCTTGTGTCGGACCTTGATAGGGATATGTTCTTGTGTAGGCTCCATAGAGGATGATCCTCCATCATACTCCCCCACTTGGAGAGGATTTGACATCGAATCATCATGAACTTCAACTCCAGGCGTGTAAGAACTAATATCACCATAATCATCTGGAAGCTCTAGCACATAAGCTTTGTGCTTTCTTTTCTTCTTGATGCTCCAAACCTAAAATTCTACATAAAATTTCACTCGCTCCTTCATAGACAACGGTGTAGAGTTAGTAGAAGTTGGAGAAGTTAAAGCACCAATATACTCATAAGGATACAAATGTATAGATGAATGTGAGGTTCTAATACAAGCAAATGTGATATTGCTAGAACTATAACCTCAAAGATAGGATCTCTCCCCTTCTTAACTCTAGCTAAACCCATAAATAAGCCCATAATAATGCATTCCCAAGGGGTTGTTGTAAACTCCAAAGGGCCGCAGAATTCGTGTAGTATATGCCTAAACATGCTCAATAGATTCTCCAAACATCTCTTAGTCATGTGCACTACATTCCCAAGTAAATATGGCCAATAAACATTAATGTGCGAATCATAATAAGGTATATCCCTCTCTTCCACAACTAAGGGCCTAGAGAAACACCTAAGGATGCACATACCATCAATTCTACACAAGAATTCCTCAAACAAGTATAACTCATTCTTAGATCCTTTTAGCACACATTTCTCTCGAGTATCACCAAAATTAGCATTAAAAACATGTAACTCCTTAATATTCACCATGCTTATCACATTAAAATTCAAGGTGATGACTAATATATGCTTCCTTAAAGAAGAAACAACAACTCTAGCTTTAAGAAAACACAAGTGAGGTGGCCAAATCTTAAAGACCCTAATCAATGCATGAAAAACATTATCATATGTAGAGTAATTAAGACATGCTCCTTTTAATTTCTCATGAAATAAAGTATATGAGTTACCTCCCTTTATTATGACTAGTCTCTTATCCAGATGCCTTGGAAAATCGTCCAAAGGTAGGTACCTATCTAGCAGCTCTCTCTTAGAAGCAAAAAGGACTTTAGATGGTTGGACACTAAAAACTTGGCCATTATTTTCCTCCAAATGCCATGAACACTTCTTCATCCTCTTCCCTTCTTCTAGCTCCAAATCAGATTTATGGTTCGGCTCATAGCTTTGAGAAACCTGGATATGGTCCGGTTGGAAGGCACCTACAAATACAAGTATATAAACAATGTTTGAGTTGAAATCATAGAAAACAAATTTATCATTCAAGTACTCAAAAGAATGGTTGGTGAAAACATCCCTTAAGTACTTTTCTTGTGTATCTAATGAAGCGTTGTTCATAAAAATGCTAATAGGAGAAACAACAACACAATCATACATGTAACGATCAAACACACAAGTTGACATAGGCATGAGTAAACTAGGTGGTATAAGGGCTGTTTTCCTAGCTCTAATCCTCAACTCATGAACAACTAACTTAGGAACCTTAACAAGCATCTCCCAAGTTATATAAGCATCTTTCAAGTCATATTTACCTATAACAAACTCCTTTATATGCATATCTTCTAAAATGCTCAAGTTTAAGGTAGGTAATAAACTAGGAAATCTCACATCTACATGTGCAACTTCATCCTTAATGCTTTTCCTATAAGGATCCACCAATGCCGAAACTCGAGATTGCACCTCACAAGTCTTTTTTGGTTTGATCCTAGGGGTAGGATACCTTAAGTGTCGATTTAAAGGCACAATAGGGGGTAAATCCTCATGTAGAAGTTGTAAAGAACAATCTAAAGATGAATGCAATAAATTGGAGGTTATGTCACAATCAAGATCAATAGTTAACTCTAACCCGGATTTATTCTTATTCAACTCTAGATCATTCATGTCATGCTTATGCTCATCACACTCAATAATATCATCACACACAGATTTAGTTGCAAATAACTCGATGCCATCTATTTCATTCTCATCATATTCAATGTCATCCACTAAATCAGATTCATGCTCACTATCACCTTCACTTTCATAATGTCCTACATGATTGATAATCATAGTTTTCTTATTGGGACATTCCCGACTCATGTGACCCCTACCTTGACATTTAAAGCAAACAATGTCCCTAGTTCTAGGTGAAGGGTTAGAAGTACTCCCTCTATGACTATTTGAAGGCTCATTCAAAGGTCTTGTTTGTGTAGCTTGTGTAGCTTGTGTAGGGTTCCTTCGTTCATTGTCTTGTGTCGGGGTGCTTGTCCATCTCTCTTCTCTTTGGCCCGGCGGGTCTCGGCTTGGGCCCGACGGTCGGTTGTTTTGTCTCTAAGCTCCATGTGCTCCATTTGGTGGCGTGCCATCTCGGCTTCTTTGCTTGGACTTTCTCTCCACCTTGATGACTATGTGTAGCAATTGCTCCATGGTGCTATAAGGATACATATCAACCTTGTTAGATAAACTTGAATTTAAGATGCGTAAGTACCTTGCCATAGTGTTTTCCTCATCCTCGAGCACGTTAGCTTTCACCATGGCCATTTTCATGGTTGTGTAAGCTTCTTCGGCACTCCTGCTTCCTTGTCTCAAGTTTTCTAGCCGTTGGCGTAGCTCCCGTGAATGGTGGGGCGGCACAAACCTAGCTCTAATGAGGGCCTTCATGTGCTCCCAAGTGGCTATTGGCGGATCCAACGTCCTTACACGTTTTTTGACAAGATTGTCCCACCAAACTAGAGCGTATCCCTGAAATTCCAAGGCTGCTAGTTGTACTTTCTTGACCTCGCCAAAGTTATGGCATGACCAAATTTGCTCGACCTTTGTTTCCCAATCCATGTATACATCCGGATCACACTTGCCTTCAAATGTGGGAATCTTGATCTTGACCTTGCCTAGGCCATCTTGCTCTTGTGGTGGCCGGAAATAGTCTCTATCTTGACCTCGCCGAGGTTGTTGATAGAATCTCGGGTACTCTTCCCACACGTCCTCTTCATTGTGTATGTCTTGTGTAGGCTGAAAATCATCAACATACACAGGTACATTAGGCACATTGTGTATGGGATTATTATGGATATTACCTCGTGCTAGGGGGCTGTGATGGTGGTTCTTGTGTGACGCCTCCCTTTGCACATTTAACATCCCGCCCAATTCGAACGTCGATCTCAGCGGCGGAGTAGGGGGTGATGACGTACGAGCCTCCATGGTCTCCATATTCTTGGAAAGGCTTTCCATCGAGTCGGAAAGTCTCTTGAGTAGGTTGAACATCTCCGGGTGTATTGGCTCACTACTAGTCTTGCTCGGACTCCGTGACCTTGACATGCTTCAACACAAACAATGAACACGTAAATAGTGAAAGGTTAGACAATAACCGAAAACTTCTCACTTGTGTATCCCTCTTCTCTCTCGTTGATGTAAATGCAAGCTTCTTGATGTAACCGGTTTGCAAGGATCAATACGACCTTAATTGATACTCTAGGCTTCACAAGCAACTCCTTGTCTTAAGAGAGTAAGATTGACGTAAAGAGAAGGTTGAGTTTTGACTAAAACTAACAAGACTTTGTGTTTGAAGCAAAGATTGAATTGAAGAAAAGACTCGATTTTGTGTTGACGGAAAATGGAAGAGATGAGATGTAGTATTGTCGTTGGATGCTTGAATGGTAGGGGAAGATAGATCCGATGTGTTGTGTAGAGGTGAACGGTGATGTTTCTCCTTGTAGCTTGATTGATAACTTCTCTCGGTCGATGATCTAAATGTTTTTTTTTAATTTTATCTAATGCTTTGCACTAGTTTGTAGGAAGATCAAAGGTGGTTGACCGAAAAATAGGAAGCGGTTTACTAGTAGCTACGTTGTAGGAGAGTTGGGATAAGGTGGTTAGTTTGTTGCTACAAAGTAGGAGAGAAGTTTCATAAATTGTAGCTAGGTAAATACTCTTTTTTTTGTACGTTGAATAAAAGAAATTAGGAGGTTACTTAGGCTATAATGTAGGAAGTGGTTAATAGCCTATAACCGTTTTTTTTTTTGTTTTTTTTTTGTTTTGTGGCCGGCTACTCGATGATAATGCCGGAAAAATAAAAAAAAAGGAAAGGAAATTTGGATCGGCTAGGCTTCTTCTTCTCCAACCAAAACAAACTCCAACTTGGACTACCACGACTCAAACAAGACAAAGGAAAACGTGAACGAAACTGACTCTTGAATCAAAAGCACCAATTAGCTCTGATACCAATTGATGCGGGGATAATCCCGCTAGGACTCGATCTAGGTGCAAATGACTCCGTTGAACCCAAACTAGAACCAAACGTTGAACGAAAAACAAAGAAGACACAAAGAAAATACGGAAATTCAAAGAAGAAAGAACCAAGGAGAGAAACAAGAGGAAGAACCTCGATCTAAAGGATCAAGACCCAAAACTCCGTCAATCCTCAACCCAATCCACACTACAACCTTACACAAGCCTTCTAATCAAGACAAGCACAAGGAGGAGGCGAGTGAAGGTTTGAAGCACCAATCTCGGGATCGACACAAGCAAACTCAGCCAAGCTTAACAACTCACAACGATATGCCAATCAAAAGCTCTTTCTTGATTGATTTTGTGTAGAATAAACAATGTGTTTGCAAAATGAATAACCTGGTCCCTAGAAAAGAAACTAAGGAGGCTATTTATAGGCACTCCTATTCTAAAAGAAAAAAGTAAAATAAAACCAACAATATAATTTAGGAAATTAAAGAGAGCTCCCTAAATTATAACAAAAACACAAGTCTTCCCTAAATTATAACAAAAATAGGAATTCGGCTATCTCGGCCTCCATCTCGGTGTCGTTTAACAATCCCGGCCGAGATCCGGATCATGTCACGCCTGACGCTTCGCTCCCTGTTCCGCCCTTCAGCTCCTTGCTCCGCTTGCCTGCCGTCCGCTCCTTTGCCGCTAGGGTTTTGAACTCCAACTTCAAATTCATTTCTAGGACATTCCAACGTCTGCATGGTCGTCGTGTTTGGTACATTCAGAGCTCTTGTAGGACCTTGTGTAGGGATATGTCCTTGTGTCGGACCTTGTGTAGGGATATGTTCTTGTGTAGGCTCCATAGAGGATGGTCCTCCATCAAGATTGACCTTAGGTAACAAAGGTGAAACCTTTATTTGATAGAATGTGCCATGATTTTCTACTGAGTTAGATAATTCTTGAGACTTACCCGGTAAAGGGTTACTTGATCCTCAATTTGATAATCTGGTTTGTGCTATAATTCCCCCCTCTTTACCTTGAGACTTACCAGGTAATAAGTAATTAGGATTGGAACTAGATGATATTGAGACTTACCCGGTGATAGACCATCAACTTAAAAACGTTCATCCTTATTGCTTTTCAACAATAGATGCCTCGTGAGTTATCTTGAGTCCATGTGTCATAAATAAAAGCAGTTTGGTTATCTTTTGTTTTTCTTTGTTTTATAAAACTGTTTTCGAACGAAGGGGAAATTCGATTGCGAACAACCAAAATCGCCAAAAACATTTGATTTCTTTCCCTTATCTTTTCCAACCTTCTTCTTAGTCTAGCTTTATCTTATCATTAATCATCGCTGCAGATTAGACCACCCAGTCTTCGTGTTCGACCCTGAAATACTTGTCCTGCTTCGTATGATCCATACACTGTGGGTTCGTTGCTATTTATGAGAATTATTTACAGGTTACAAATTTAAAACTATCCCTCTCTTGTTTTGTTAACCTTTGAGTTTCTGTCACTTTTGACACGGATTCTTAGGGTGCAAAACTAGCGAACACCTGGGGAAGATGAAGGCGATTTGGGGGAAAGACTGCTAGGAGTTCAGGCCTGATAGGTGGATGGTGGACTACGACGGGTCCGGAACCGAATTGTGTAAGACCGAGAGTCTGTTTAAGTATCCAATTTTTTAAGGCGGGTCCAAGATTTGATTGGGAAAGGAGATGGGTAATATTCATATGAAATCGACTGTTATGAGTGTGGTTGAAGTATTTGATGTAATGGTGGAGAAGAAGGAGAAGCCATATTATGTGATTGCTTTGACGCTAAGGATGAAATGTGGATTACTAGCAAAAATGAAGGTTAGAGAAGTGGGTTTTAATGGTAAAGATGAACTAAACTAATGAATTAACATGTATGTTTTGCACTGGTAAGTTGAAGTATTATATATAGATTTCTTGAAAGATCTGAATTTGTATTGCTTTTGAAATATAAGGATGGTCTCTATGAAACTTGGTTTTGTGAATTAAACATGGAGATGGAAATGCATCTAAATTTACATTGTATTTGAGTATATCTAAAAATGGTAGTTTGTTTGTTCGTAAGTTCTTATGTCAAATGATACTTGGTTTTGCAATCGGATCTAGAAGCCTTTTCAATTGAAAAACATAACATTTGCGGAAGGAAATAAGGAAGAAAGAGAGAATAAAGAGAGAAGAGAGGAAAAAAAAAGAGAAGAAAGAAACGAAGAAAAGGATTTTATTTATTTTAAAATAACTCGAAAAAATCCCGGTTCGGTTCAACGTAATAAATCTTTTAACAAATCGATTTGGTTTACCTAAGAAAATAATATAATAATGAGGATGCGGGGCCCTGTGACGGATAAACAAACGGTCGTTGGCGTTGGGTGGCTTTTTGTAAATGGAAGATATTTTTAAGTGGGCCTAGACAATTATGAGTTTAACGAGTGGTTTTGTGTAAATCGACCTATTTAACGGGTGATTTTCTGTAATTAACCCTTATATTATTTGGTTTTATTTGTACTTCAAATTGTTATTTGCAATATGCGAACAAGTGCATTAATTTATAAATTTTAATGTCCTACATGATGCGATAGCTGCATAAGGTTGCTCCTCTATAACATGATTATTTATGACTTTAGACATGTATTATTGTCAAATAAGATTTACATTGTCGTGGTTGTTCTAATTTGGGATACCTTTATAATAAGATTAATATCGTTGTTGATTCCTTGTTTTCTATGACTCTAAAAATCACATGATAAAACCCTATTTTTTCCCTCCCAAACTGCTTTTAGTCGAGTCGATACGCTCATTCAACCCAACCTTGTGTATATTTTTCCTCTCTCCTTATGTTTTGTATAACTTCGATCCACTATATTGATTGAGTCACCCCGTCTATATCGACTCAATCCCTGCCTCTTGTGTTTTGTTTGTATGTGTGTGTTTTTTTAAATTTTTTGTACGTACTTTACTTTTGATCATTCAAATCAGCACACAAATTTTATTTGTTCGACCCGATCTTATATTACAATTGAATATTGTAATTATTTACGAGATCTCATGACATTTCAGTCTCACCTAGTATAACAAACACTTGTGAGGATGTTGATATGACGATGGCTCATTAAGTAGAGAGACGAGAAGATATTGAAAGTTGCGGTCTTTACGTTGTTGGATTATGAAAAATCACAAAAAAAATCAGGTAAATCATCTAGTAATATTCAAGTTGTAGTACCGAATTGAAAATTTGAAACGACCGAATATCAAATTATACCCGAATACGAGCCCCTTCGCTAGTCAGTAATCTCAGTGTCAAGGGTCATATCTCCAACACCAACGAGAGTGACAAACCCTAACCTCGTCGCAAAACCCTAACACCACCGCATCTTCCATCGACATGACCAAGGTCTATGGCACTGGTGTTTACGACTTCAAGCGCCACCGAGTCGCCGAGTACCCCGTCGACGTGGCCGCACACATCGCCGTCGACAAGCCGCCAGATTCCGTCCCCATCTCCAGCGCCCCTAACTCTATCACCCTTAATGAGATCCAGCACGACCGCATCACTCAAATCGCCGCCGAAAACTGGCTCAAAACCGCCGAATCAAAGCCGAAGAAGCCGTTCAGCTCGGAGCTGGTTAAGGAGATTTACCAGTCGGAGCTTCTGGTGAAGGTCGGTAGTAGGAAACCTGTCCCTTTGCAACGAGTGATGATTCTCGAGGTTAGCCAGTACTTGGAGAATTATCTTTGGCCGAATTTTGATCCCGAGACGGCTAGTTTTGAGCACGTTATGTCGATGATTATCATGGTTAATGAGAAGGTACGATATTATATAACGAGTTGCTATTTTTGTTTGCTTTTCAGTTCTTTTCCACACCAACTTTCGCGCTTTTGGAGTGTTAGACATACACAGAGGAAGATTTGTTGTATGGAATTTGAACTGGATAAGGAACTTATACGTTGAATTTCGATTTTGTTGTGATCGAGAGTGGATTTTTCTTGCTATGCTATGATGTGGAGCTGTAAGTTTGTCCAACTAAGAGCAGATTAAGAGGGTTTTTGTTCTTTTTAGAAAAGGGGAGGGAAGTTGTACGTTGCGGGCTTATAGCAGACGGAGGCAGAAAACCTAATTCCTGAGAGACGGGGGTGAATGGAGTTTGAGTTAATCAAGTAGACTCAGTTTCAATATTGCTAATGTTTGCTTTTCCTTACGTTTGATGGCAATTTGAAGTCAGTTAATCCAAGTGGCCTGGTTAGCTTTTCTGTGTAGCAATAGAAGTAAACTGATTGTCCATCCCTGAAGTAAGTTTACACCCAAAAGCTTTCACTTGTAATAAAGGAGTTGTGTCTTGTGTGACGTTAATGATTAAGTTGTCTTTCAAGCAAGTGATGTTTTATTGATGGATTATACAGAAATAAATTTTGTTGTTTGTCATATATATGCTGACATGTTCTGCCATCATGACCTTCTTCACTGCAGTTCAGAGAGAACATAGCTGCTTGGGTATGCTTTCATGAGCAAAAAGATAATTTTAAGGCATTCCTTGAGAGAGTTCTTCGGGTTAAGGAGGAGGTATCTGTCATTTATGCTGGAGTTGTTTACGTTTTGACGATCTATTAATTTTCTTAATTTTGTTACTCTGATCTTCTGATGACAATGTTATTAACCTCTGCTATAGTGGTTATGTTACACTTTTATGGCAAATTGTACTTATAATCTCAAAAAAGAAAAAAAAAAAATCAATTGCCTCCACTTGTATCCATGCTGCATATATGCACTTGCTTGAAAGTCGAATCTCTTGATATTATTGATGATCTTTTTCTGCTTTTGACTTACCACTTTTTATAATGTAAAGGCTTTGCTTTTTTTCCTACTTCCATATTTTTTTGTTCCTACTATTCTTCCGGACGAGATTTTATAAAACAATTCCCTGCGGTTTCACCTGAGATCTTCTTTTTGCCTAGACACCACTAATTTCTCGCTGTTTAACGAGTAATAGAATATTCCCTTAAACAGTGGAAGCTTTCTTATTTGCTCTGTAAATTTACGACCTTTTTGGTATGACCTTTTTGGTTGTCTCACTAGTGGAAACAAACAATAAGACAAAACATTTGATTTTTGGCGATTATGTTTAACTTGCAGGGAAGAGATTTAAGCATAGCAGAGAAAACAAGCTACTTGGTTTTCATGATTAATGCCTTTCAGGTGAGCTGTTATTCAGTCTTCTGCTCTATATTTGTTTGTTTTCCCCCTTCTTTTGTTGTTTTCGGACTTGTGTATTATATTTCCTCTGGAACTGTGCTGTCAATATTTCTGCACGATGATGCTAAGAACTATATTTTTTTGCTTTCCTAAATTTCTATAAATAATCCAATGACTCTTATTTGTAAATTCCTTTTCACCTAAGATCATGCTTTGATACAGATATGTATCTATATAAGCTTTGAAGAACTTTGAGTGCTTCATTTGACTCAGTAGTTTTTATATATCATTCCTCATATGTGATGTCTTCTCTTTTCTTTCTTCATTGTTCTCCCCTCTACAATTTCCCCCTTCAATCACCTCTTCATGTTTCTGCTCTTTTGTATCTGTCTTTTTTCTTCCATCCGTTATCGATACCAATCCTGGATTTCTTGTTCAAATCGCGTGAGCTTCTCTTGTAGTCCGGCTATGTCTTGTTTCTGGAACTATCCAATCTTCAGCCTCTTGTAGTATATTCTGTCCCTGAACAGACACCCTATAAATAAAGAAGAATTAAGATAAACAATGAAATTTCCATACCGAACCCAATGCATGATCAAAGCACAAACATTGATGTTCTACTGAAATGTTATATCTTCTATGAGCCATCATAATGTCATTGCCTCCATCAGCAACACTAAGCTGAACGTCTATAACTTGTGTAGAGTGTGTTGCTATGGTGCCACCATCCTTAGTTTCTCGGCAAGTGTATGTTCATCTTATCTGCTTTATGCTTTGGAGGATCTTACCAGTGGCTGCATATCACAATGGATTTCTGGGTCTAGGATACACCTAAGTGTAAGTTACGGTAAAACAAAGGCAAAAGTTTTAAGCGATCATTCTCCTTGTAAAACTATGAGGTTTGATCACGTCGGATGGTGTAAAGGTTCTTATTGGCAACTGTGATTACAGATCAGGCTTTGACCTTCTCTTGAGCTTGAATGGCTCCTTATACTGGCCGTTGAAGTTTCCTCCTAAACTCATATTAATTGAGGGTGCTTTCTTGCTTGTCGAATCTAGCTTACATTAATGCCACAATAGAATTGGTTATGACTTAGATTCGAGTGAAGAAGTCGTGATTACAAATTTATGATCAATTTAGGGTATCTTTCTGTTCCTGTCACAATATTGTAAGGCGAGCTAAATGCCCATTTGCTGTCTAAATGAATTAGATCTGTGTCATTGTCTTTGACAGTTAATATTTCAGTTACTTTCGATCTGTACAAGTTATTACCGGATAGATCTCTGTAGAATCATGATCTTGATTCTTGCAGTTCACGTCTTTCAACCCTTCACATCCCTCTGCATTTGTATTATCTATAACAACTTTTTCTGGCAGAGTCTGGAAGATGAAGTTGTCAGTGAGTCTGTCCTGAAGTTGACAAGCCTACAATCTTGGCATTGTTTGTCTCATGGTCGTTTTCAGGTATGCTCTAGAGTTTATACTATGTTACTTGACATGCTTGTTGAATTTGTTTATACATATTATGATATTATCATATCAATGAGGAATCCGCCTCTTAAACTGCAGATGGAGCTGTGTCTGAATCCAGATTATATTAGAAAATGGAAAAGAATGATTAAAAAAGAGGCCAAGTTACTGGCGGCACAAGAGAATTTTGACCCTGCAAATTTAGTGGAAGTGAAGTTCTTGAGAAATCTGATGCTAGAGTTTTTGGAGGTATGCTCCGAATGTAAACAATTACAGCCGTATTGCAATCAGTAGTAAATGTGCAATCACCTCACATATAATGCTTTGTTTTCAGATATTGGATTCTCAGGTCTTTCCCCAAACAAATCATGACGATTCAGATGCATTTGCTAAGGGTTTTCAGGGAGTTGATGATGCATGTGTCTTATACTGCGAGAGATTCACGGAATTTCTGATTGATTTATTGAGCCAAATTCCAACAAGAAGGTGAGTGGAATGTATTTAGTTATTTACAGACTCCAAAGTCCCTTTCTATCCAGTTCTTTTGTTTGTGAAACAATTAGTGCTCTGCAGCAGTTTATGATAATATTGTCAAAAAAGGAAACCTTCCAATTTTTATAGAAAACAGGTAGCAATCAGCTGAAAAAACGAATGCTCATCTAAGTATAAAAGCATTAGTCTATTAAATCATTTCGATTTTTCTTCTCTTCATTCCTCCATTTTTCCTGATCATCTACATCTTTGCCCCCTCTTTCTCTCTCCTTATGGGTGTTTCTCGGATTTGCCCGAACAGGTACTCGAGACCCCTTGTAGCTGATGTTGCGGTAGTTGCGAAATGTCATCTGAGTGCACTTTATAACCATGAAAAGGGAAAACTATTTTCTCAACTCGTTGACTTGTTACAATTCTATGAAACTTTTGAAATTGATGATTACAAAGGGAAGCAACATAATGATGATGAGGTGCTACAGGCTCATTACGACCGATTTCAATCATTTCAGCTACTTGCCTTTAAGAAAATTCCAAAGGTGAGTATTTATATTCTTTCCTTTTCTAAAAAGAGTTGGTTCTCTTTCAAAAAAGCTTATGAATTTTGAGCAGATAAGCCTTTCTCATATTTGTTACCAATCGAGTTTCTCATTATAATAGTTGAGGGATTTGGCTCTGGCAAATGTTGGTTCGATTCATAAGCGTGTTGATCTGTCAAAGAAATTATCTCTTCTATCTCCCGAAGAGCTGAAGGATTTGGTCTGCTGCAAGGTAAATGGTGCTTAGTTTAAACTGCCTGTACCTCCCTGGGATCCTACTCTGTTATCCTCTTTATCATTAAATGACCTAATTGCAATATATTTTTCTGGATATAGCTCAAGTTGATATCTAAAGATGATCCATGGTCAGAGAGGGTTGATTTTCTAACTGAGGTGATGATATCCTTCTTTGAGAAGCAAAAGTCTCAGAAAGAGGCCATAAACTCCCTTCCTCTGTATCCAAATGAGCAAATAATGTGGGATGAAACTGTTGTGCCAAGCATTAATTACTCTGGAGAAGGATGTCTGGCTCTCCCAAAGCTTAACCTACAATTTCTGACACTTCACGATTATTTGCTGAGAAATTTCAATCTTTTCCGTCTTGAGTCGACCTACGAGATCCGTGAAGATATTCAAGAAGCTGTGCCTCACCTTCTTGCATATATCAACAGTGAAGGGGATACCACTTTCCGTGGATGGTCCAGAATGGCTGTACCATTTCGAGAGTTGAAGATTACTGAGGTGAAGCAGCCTAACATTGGTGAAGTCAAGCCAGCAGCTGTGACAGCTGACATAACTTTTAGCATTTCTAGTTATAAAGCACAAGTAAGATCAGAGTGGAATGCCCTCAAAGAGCATGATGTTTTATTTTTACTGTCCATACGTCCTTCATTTGAGCCATTAAGCGAAGAAGAGGCTGCTAATGCAACTGTCCCGCAGAGGCTTGGCCTTCAGTATGTACGTGGATGTGAAGTTATAGAAATTCGTGACGAGGAAGGAACTCTGATGAATGATTTTACGGGTAGAATCAAACGAGACGAGTGGAAGCCTCCGAAAGGTGAATTGAGAACTGTCACTGTTGCACTTGACACAGCTCAATACCACATGGATGTCACTGATATTGCAGAAAAGGGTTCTGAAGATGTTTATGGCACATTTAATGTGCTAATGCGGAGAAAGCCAAAGGAAAACAATTTCAAAGCAATTCTGGAATCCATTAGAGATCTTATGAATGAAACTTGTATAGTTCCTGATTGGTTGCATGAGATATTCTTGGGGTATGGGGATCCTTCTGCGGCACATTGGATGAACATGCCTCATCTTTTGGAAACAGTGGATTTCAAGGACACTTTCCTCGATATGGATCATCTCAAGGATAGTTTTCCAAATCACCAGGTATTTACTGCTTCACTTTTCCATTTTGTGATGTTTCTCACTTGACTAACCTATTTAGTTCCATTGCAACTCCAACTGGATAAAAAGTATGCTTTTGTGATGGTATTCAGGTTTCTTTCAAAAATCCTGAAAATGCACATCTAGTGCCACCTTTCAGAATCACCTTTCCTAGGAGATTAAAGATCAATTCTAGGACTGTTCAGAATGGTGAATCTTATCCGGCTGTAAATGATGATGCTGGAGCCAAGGAGAATCTGGTTGTTGAGGCATATGTTCCTCCTGACCCGGGTCCATATCCTCAGGACAAACCAAAGAAGAACTCCGTTAGATTTACGCCGACCCAGGTAACTGAAACCATCTGATGAATTTACTATTTATATATCGGAGTTCTTGATTTGTATTAATGCGGAGTCATATCTGTTGGTTAGGTGCTAATGACTTCATTCTACTTCTATGAAACTCTAGCTGAACTTAATCTTCAGGATGGGCTAAATGGCTGTCTAGTATACTCCCCAATGCGTGTGCAATGGTTTTTTTTTAAAATTTTTCTCGCTGAAGAAAAATAGCTATTTTATTTATGTAAATCTAAACTGATAAGGCTTGGATAATGTGCTTAACAGTTAACACTCATGGATAACTATTAGTTAGTAACAAATTAAACTTAAGAGAGCAGGTTTATTTCAAGTTGGTTAGGAATAAACTATCACCTGAAAGTATTTGTGAAATGCTGCGAATATGTTTAACTTCACTTGTTCTATTACATATCCATTTTTAGTGATTTTATTGTTGAGAGCATGTCCATGAATACGCTTTCATCATTCAACTTGTTGGAGAATGTGCTCATTATTACCATAGGTTTGCTTGTGTACCATTTCGTCTTTCCTATCATCATCCCAGGATAACTTATTTTAATTGTTGGTCCTCATGCTATATAGCTGTTTACTTTTCTTTCTTTCCCATGGGCCTCAGAACTATGCGTTATAAAGTTTTATGCAGTTTGTTTGCAATGTGAAGCTGTTGTTATATAAATTTTTTAATATGTAAAGTTAGTCTTCCATGGATCACAATGGACAATTTTATAGCATTCCCTTTCAGGAACAAAGTTACATTTATATCTAGAATGAATGCAGTAAAAGATGGTGTAGCGGCTGTAGCCGATCCTATAGTTCTCTAATATTAAGGAGTGGTGAAAACTGAAAACCACAACTATTGTCTTTTTCTTATGTCTTGGGACATGTGATCTTTTGACAGTTTGCATTGCTGCTTGTCTGTTTCTGGTAGATCTTTCAATCCTGTGTGGTTTGTGTGAGTAATGTTTTGAGATATTTCTCTTGTGTAGGTTGAAGCAATCATTTCCGGTGTTCAGCCAGGTTTGACAATGGTTGTGGGTCCACCTGGTACAGGAAAAACGGACACTGCAGTTCAAATCTTAAATGTCCTCTATCACAATTGTCCTTCTCAAAGGACATTGATAATTACTCATTCAAATCAGGCGCTGAATGATCTCTTTGAGAAGATAATGCAGGTATAAGCTGCGGCTTAATCCCTATCAAGGGGCACATGATCATTGTCATATGTTTGTTTGTCTCATTGCTGTCTTTTTACTAAAGTTTTCACTTTTGCATTATTTTTAGAGGGATGTACCTGCTCGCTATCTTCTTCGTCTGGGTCAAGGAGAACAGGAATTATCGACTGATCTTGACTTTAGTCGTCAAGGGCGTGTGAATGCGATGCTTGTTCGAAGGCTTGAATTGCTCAGTGAGGTGGAGAGGCTTGCAAAATCTCTTCAACTGCCTGAGGATGTAGGTTACACGTGTGAAACTGCTGGGTACTTTTGGTTGCTCCACGTGTACTCTCGATGGGAGCAGTTTCTTGCTGATTGTGAAATTAATAAAAAAGGCAAACCTACATTTGTGCAAGATCGTTTTCCCTTTAAAGAGTTTTTCTCTAATGCACCTGAGCCAATCTTTACTGGTGAATCCTACGAGAAAGATATGCGGGCAGCTAACGGATGCTTTCGCCACCTTAAAACTATGTTTCAGGAGCTTGAAGAGTGTAGAGCATTTGAATTGCTAAAGTCAACAGTAGACAGGTCAAACTATCTTATGACCAAGCAGGCAAAAATTGTTGCCATGACTTGCACACATGCAGCTCTTAAGAGGAAGGATTTTCTTCAGTTAGGGTTCAAGTATGACAACTTGCTGATGGAAGAAAGCGCACAAATACTGGAGATTGAGACTTTCATTCCGATGTTACTGCAAAGACAGGAAGATGGTCACGCTCGTCTCAAGCGGTGTATATTAATTGGTGATCACCATCAGTTGCCACCTGTTGTGAAGAATATGGCCTTTCAAAAGTACAGCCACATGGATCAGAGTCTGTTTACTCGCTTTGTCCGTCTTGGTATTCCATATATTGAACTAAATGCTCAGGGTAGAGCAAGGCCAAGTATTGCAAAGCTCTATAATTGGAGATACAGAGAGTTAGGTGACCTTCCAAACGTAAAACAGGAACCCATCTTCCACAAGGCAAATTCTGGGTTTTCCTTTGACTATCAGTTGGTGGATGTGCCAGACTACCATGACAAAGGTGAAAGTGCCCCTTCTCCATGGTTCTACCAAAATGAGGGAGAGGCTGAATACATTGTCAGTGTCTACATCTACATGCGTTTATTGGGGTACCCTGCAAATAAGATATCCATCCTGACTACATACAATGGGCAGAAACTTTTGATTCGTGATGTTATAAATAGGCGATGTGGTTTCGTTGGCCCCCCTAGCAAGGTAATCTCAAAATTACGATGTTTCTCTACTCTTGAGGTTTCTTTTGTTTGTCTGCCTAGAATTTAACTTGCAGTCATACTCTTTATGTCAGTTGTTTAAGGGTATCTTTTGCCTGAGTTTTCTAGTGCTGTATGGATTTCCAGGTTGCTACAGTTGATAAATTTCAAGGTCAGCAGAATGATTTCATTCTGCTATCTCTTGTGCGCACCCGCTTTGTTGGTCACCTTCGTGATGTTCGAAGATTGATCGTGGCAATGTCTCGTGCTCGGCTTGGACTTTATGTTTTCTGCAGACGTTCTCTATTTGAACAATGTTATGAACTGCAACCTACATTCCAACAACTTCTTAAGAGGCCTGATCATCTAGCTCTAAATCTCAGTGAGAACATGCCATTCACAGACCGGGATGTTAATGACACTGAACCAAGGTATCTTGTTGAAGGAGTAGAAGAGATGGATCACATTGTCAATGCCAGAATGCAGCTGATCTATCAGGTTTGCTTATCTAGTCTGCACCTTTATATTTCAACTATCCATTCCAGTCAAACTGTTAGCTTCCAATTAGACTTCGTGTTATGTATACTGACCTCCGTTTGGTTACTATTCCGGAAATGGAATAAAAACGTATCTAGTCCATATAAACTGTTCGTCCCTGTTAGCCAATCATGCCAAGATACCTATACTGACGCTTCTGAATATGATTCAGCATGATGTTTTATAGTTTCCCGCCCTTCGTAAATGCTGTTTCCTTTTTTTTTTTTTTGGTTTCAGAACATAAAAATTATATATATAAACAATGACACAGAAGAGAGCTCTCCACGTTTTTTTATCTAATATAATAAAGAATGTCAATAATATTTCCAAAATATAAAAATAATGATCTTATGAGAAATGATGTTCATGACAATGACTGTAGTATGTACTTAACACGTAGACTGTAGATGAGTAGTAGAGGGCGAGGGATGATACTGTTGCAGTATCAGGTTGCTGGTCATTGTTTGTTATTAGGTGAAGATTGTATACTAGGTGGGTCGGAGGGTGTAATTGTAATTTCTATGTCTGTTCTATGTGTGTTAGTTGAGCTTATACATATATCACATATGCATAAGGTTCTCAGTATTCTTCTCTAAAGTGACGCGACAGAAAAAAGTTTAGCTTCTGTGATGAAGCACTCTTCTGTACTTTCTCATTAACCTTTGATTTTCACTGGTATAATGAATTTTGGATCACTATTATTTTGGAAATTTATACATTCAATGGGGTTAGAACTAGAGAAGCACTCTTCTGTACTTTTTTTCTCATTTAACCTTCTGCAATTTCTGTGATGCTTGCACGATTGGTAATATTGGTATGACCAATGAAATTGTTATAAAATAAAAATCTTTTATGTTTTTTTTTATAAAACGTTTGTATCTGAAATCCGTAATATTCTGAAGGATTGTGTTTTTGCCGTGTTCCATCTATATGCTTCCAATAAATCATGGATTGTGTCAGTAAAAGGATGTTTATATGTGGGATGATAACTATACCAAAGTCAAGTTCTCTTGTGAACTGTTTTGGTAGATACACTAGCTGTTGATCCATCTCAAGTTTACTTGCAGTTGCTGACCAATATCTTTATCATACAGACCAACATGAACTATCAATACAACCAATCCTACCAAGGGCAAATGGAGGCACCAATGGACACATCCGAGAATAACCATAAACAAAGTTCCACGTTAGAGAACGGCGATCAAGCCAACAGTGAAGGTGAACTCCAAAGCGCAACTGTTTCAGACAATGCAACTGACATGGAAGGGCTTGAAGACGGTCACGTTGAGAAAATTAGCCATCAGCCAGAAACCAACGCTGGTGCAGCAGAAGCTGTTGCTGATGGTGAAGCTGCAGATAATGCTTCAATGGAAGAGTAGTTCAGGTAAACAGAATGCTATTTTTTCCCGCAATTTTTGCAAATCTGAGTCCCAGGAAGAAAGCAAATGGTTTTAACAATTGATGCAAGTAGTTCTTTGTTTGCTTCCTAGAAGAAGCAAACGCCTTGCAGAGATATTCAAATCTGAGTCCCAGGAAGAAAGCAAATGGTTTTAACAATTGATGCAAGTAGTTCTTTGTTTGCTTCCTAGAAGAAGCAAACGCCTTGCAGAGATATTCATGCGCTTAAGCTTGTTTCTAATGACCCACTTAAGTACGGGATTAGCAAGTACACTCTCACAATAGGGTTTTGATTATGAATGGAGGCAAGGGTGTTATACATAGAGACTAGAGAGCTATTGTATTATATTGTATTGTAAACCAATGTGTTAGTTTTATCATCTTGCCTTGTTTAAGTTCTGAATTTCCTAATCTAATGACCACCATGAAATGAGCTTGAACTATACTCGGGAAAATTGCTGTAATTATCCATACCTTTCTGATTAGTTGCCGATTCTAACCGAAGGCTACAAATTGCTCCAAGTATCCAAATCTTTAAGGTATGTTGACTGACATGTATACTTGCCAACGATGAGACTTGGGTTACTACCTGCAGTTTGTCTCAAATATTAGATATTTTGTGAAATTTAGAGCAATTTTTGCAACTACACAACCAATTTGTTATTTAGAGCAATTTTGCCTGGCATTTGCAAAACTTAACTCATCCAGCTAAGTTCAAGGTTAGGGTAAATTATAACCATCATTGTTGTAGTACTTGGGACTAGTTCGGTGTTCTGTACGGGTGCAGGAATCAAAATAGATTGAGGAGTTAATGACACTATATTTAGAAATAAAATTTGGAATGACTCAAATTATGAATTTTTTTTAGGAATCAGAGAAATAATAGAATCACTCGTTTTCTAAAATTGTTCACGACTTTTTTCTACCAAGCGAACCCTTCTAGTCTAAAGAATAGAGCTGCCCTTTTCACGAATAAAAATGGTCACAAGAAATATTAGAAAATAATGTAAAATTTGAAATTACTTGTTTTCCTTGAATAATTTACAAAAAATTGGAAAAAATGTTATGTCAAACTACAATTTTTGTTGTATATTAGTCTTTCTAAATTATGTATGATCACGAATTTAAAATTTAATCCAAAGTTTAATCTTTGGTAAAATTCGATACTTCAGTAAAGTTTTCAATGATCCCAATTTAAAAAAAGGAAAATTAAATTTTCTGAGGAATAAATGAACTAGAAAGGCCATAGGCTTCTTCCCAATGGTCCCAATTTGAAGCAGGTTTCAGAACTGAGATTCGTTAAAGAACCCACCATTCCCAATCATCCTCATGGAAACGCCCAACTTTCCAATTCGTCTAATTTCAGCACATTCAATTTTCAAAACCCATTTCATATAAACATTTGTGAACAACTGAGTCAACCCATTTCAAATTCAAACGGTTCTTAGCAAGTGTCAAAAAATTCAGAGCCAAAGACCACTTTGGATCTCTCAATTAAGCAAATTGAATTGCACTGATTCATGCACAGCTCATAGCCAATGCACTGCGTCGTACAACAACAGTAATTGTCAGAGCAGAGGGTGTCAACATGTGAGCTATTGCACGGATACTAACCCTCTTTCATTGCGGTTTGGTTTACCCCATCCTCACATGTTACTTGCTGTTTTTTTCTCATCTTTATTTTAGAAGATTTATCAAGGACATGAACATAAAACTATAAGGGTACAATACTACGCATTACAATAACATCCAATTTTTTCAACTTCAATGCATCGCGACAACGTTGAAATTTAAATAAAAATTGTAGAAAATTGAACACAATCGGAATCTGTAGACTTTGTAATTTGCTGTCTGTGTCCATAGCTGCAGGTAATTACTCGTATTGTTTTGTATAACATGGACTATTATATGATAAAGTATAAATGATTTTGGTCATATGCTATTTATGTAAAATATAGATTCTCACATTTTCAAAATCTATTTTTAATTACGAGTGAACTTTGGTAATGAATAATTATACCATAAGATCATGAACTATTGTGTTATGAAATAAAAACGATTTTATACGTAGATATATAAATCTCCTTCTTTCTTTATTTAGGAGTAAATTTTTGCAAAATCACCTTACTTAAAACCCTTTTATTTTATTAAAATTAAGCTAGACCTTGCTTTTGTAAGAGAGTCGTAAATTTGAAAATCTCGGTGAGAGTCTCTAGTTTGATAATAGATTAGTAAATATCTAGTTTAGATTAATAATAGTCTACTTAATCAACTATTTATTTTTTTAATAAAATCACCCATCAAATAAAAGTTGTACAAAATTATCAATACTTTAGTTTTTGTGAACAATCACCTACAACCTTCTTATCGTCAATGTTCAATTTATCATAATATTCTTATATATTTTCTGAGTACTTGTTTAACTCAAATAAAGTGACGTTTTGTTTTGAAAAAAACTTAATTTACGAATTATTTGCTGTAATTTTCTACCTTCCTGATATATTATGAAACATTCATCTAACTTTAAGGTAGTCTTGCGTAATTTATCCATTTTCCGGACGATCTCCAAATAGTCTAAGTACCATCAAAGTTGGGTTGTTGTCTACTGTAGAAGGGTCCAATATATAACCTAACACTTGAGAGAAGTTGTAGTACAAATATAAACTTTAGCCATTAAACCAAAGTTAGTTGATTCTTCACATTCTCCTTTGTTTTAAGGCTTATTTTTGGATCATATTTCAGCTTCAGTCTGACACAAAACAAATTCAAAAACGTATAAGCCAAAAAATTATTCAATAATGGTAATTTTGTATTTTGTATTTTTGTTTCATTTGCTATAATTTGTATGATATCCACATTTAAATATTAGATGTGTATATGCATGAAATATCTCATTCTAATACATCACTATGTTATCTTATGATATCAAGACATCACTTTTTTTTAATAATTTGGTATGCCAATCCATCTGAAGTTAACTATCTAAATATCACAACTCCTCTCACTAAACAAACGTAGAATTCATCATCTATCTCATACTTATATCTTAATACCGATATTATATATATATATATATATATATATATATATATATATATAATTTTTATGAAATCAAATTTTAATATATAGCCAAAAATAAAACTCAAATATTTTATTATCTGAATACTGGAATTTAATAGTGGGTTATTAGAGTATAACAAAAGTATAATAATAATTTACACATTTTTTGTTTGTCCGTACATATTTGAGTTAATGAGGATGTATCTAATGTTTTGTAACATTCATAGTCAGGAGATGAACCGACCAATTTCACCAAAATATTAATAATAAAATTAGAAAAAACTGACCATTTTTGACCTAAGTCTTATTTGAAATATGAGCTCCCATATCTTATCTTCAGCACTTAATTCAATAAAACAGGTCGGTGGTGAAAAAAACAACATGTGAAGAATCATACTGCAAAATAATTAATATGGTGCTCTACCAAAGATTATAAATAAAATAGAATAGTGCATACTGGATTTTTATGGTTACACCCTTATAATAAATGTTACTAATAAAATAAACTTAACAATGATAAAAGTGGTCTTGTTTTTATTATATTGGAGTTTTGTAAAATTTCTGTAAATAGAATTTATAATTCCTATTGTAAAAAATAGTGTAAAAAATATAATTAAAATAATTTGACCCGAAATAGTAATTTATCCTATTAAATTATTTAAGGGGTGTTCTTTTAATGTAATTTATCCTATTAAATATCTCAAATTTGGATTTTTTGTACAAATCCCAGTTAATTAAAAATTTGCTTATAAAATATTTGAAACAGTAACAAAAATACTAATGCATAAAAAGATAAATTAAAAATTACTAAAAAATATATTTAATAGTAACCAAAATTTCAGTAAGATTACAATTTTTGTTCTAAAAAATTATTCTAAAATGCACAAAAAATCTACCTTTTGTTTTATTTTTAATTGCATATTTTTCTATACAATATTAAATAAAATTTGTTTGTATTATGTGCCCGCATAAGGAATCATATATCATATTTAAAGTATAAATTAGTATTACTAATATTATAAACTTAACAATAAAAATTAATTTTTGTACCAAAAAGAACAATAATAAAGATTTACGCAACATAAACTAACCTCATTCATAATTTCCTTAAAAACATTAAATTTTGTATCAGTTACATGCAAAGAAACTCCAACAACCACCTTCAAGGCAAGTTTGCCTCACTGTATCTGAACAGAAAGATTGTTCTATACAACCTCCATCACCATTGCCAGCTAAAAAGCTTCCCTCTTTACATCATAATTTATGGTTTCTTCAGATTTTCAACTTTCCTTTTTGGTTCATAAATACAAGTTTTATAAGTTATACTAATTCTATTAATAAACAATATTCTTCATAATAATGAAAACTCATAATTTCTAAAGAGTAGAGAACATCATAGTATTGAAGAAATGAAGAGAGTTGCTTTGTTCTTCTGCTCTTTGCTGCATGCTTTCTTTCTATTGCTCTCAGGTATTTTAATGCTTTTTCTTTGCTGAATTTGTGTAGTTTAATGATTTAAATACTAAACTATCATTTGTTGTTTGTATAATTGTATGTAATGCAGGTAGTGTTGTTCAAGACTTAGATTACGACTACTCGGCGACTTCAGAGGTAATTTTCGAAAAGTTACTTCAATTTTGTTCTCTATGAAATGTTATTAAATAAAAGTTCAATTGCAGTGTTTGGAAGAGCCATGGAGTGTGCAGTATAAAGGAGGAATCTTAGAAAATCCGGGTTTCGACAAAGGGATTGAAGGATGGAGAAGTTTCGGTAAAGGGAATATCCAAGTTGGATTGACAAAGGAAGAAAATAAATTTGTTACTGCATTTGATAGAGAGAATATGAATGACAGTTTCTCACAGAGAGTTGAACTTCAAGAAGGAAAGATTTATGCATTTTCAGGTTTGGTAATTTTATATATATATATTTTTTGGATTTCAGTGTTATTTGTTATTGTTGTGTGATTAGTTGAATTGAAAATGCTAGCTTGGGTGCAAGTGAATGAAGGCAATGCAACAGTAAATTTGGCTTTTAGAACTTCTGATGGAGAAATGATCTATGGTGGCGGAGTTGTTGCGGAGCATGGGTGCTGGAGAATGCTTAAAGGCGGAATTGTCTCGAGTTTTACTGGTTCTGTTGATATGATTCTTCAGGTATGAGTTTAATCCAAGAGGGTTTAGTTTGTATAGTGATTTTGGAGGAGAAATTTGTACTTGAATGAGGTTTCGATGGAAGAAATTGGATTGATGAACAAAGGTTTTGACAGGAAACAGTCTATTGTTTGCTGATGTTTTTGTTTAGGAATTTGAGATGGTTTAGGTTAATGAAAGAAGTAGGAAATTGTGGTAGTCTTGAGAAATTTTCCATGAATTTGGGGTGGTTTATTGTAATTAGATAAGGTTAATACATGTAAGATGCATATGCTCATGTCTATCTCGTTTATAATCGAGTCAAGCAAAATTTTAATCGAGCTAAAAAAATGTACTTATACTCGGTTCGTTTAGAGCAAGTTCAGACATGCTTGAGTAATTCGTTTCATATAATAATCGAAGATTGAGTTATCGATGAGTCATCTTTAGAGATGTTATTTGAGCCGAACGGATCATCATTAATTGAGCTCAAAAATGTGATAATACTCGACTTGTAAAAACTTGAATAAACTCGAGCCGTGCTTGAGTGATCTTTAGAGATGTTATTCGAGCCGAATTAGTCGAGTTTTAATTTGTTCATGTTCAACTTGTTTATAATCGATTTGAGCTCGAACAGAGACTAAATTTTAGTTGAGCTTAAAATTTGCGCGTACTACGCTTGTTTAGAAAGTGAATGGACTCGACTAGTTCGACTTAATAACAACTATATGTAGAAAGTGTATGAACTCGAGTTCAAATTAAGTAACTAACTGTATCGCTAAGTATTAGTGATTTTATGAACACATGAATCTAGCTTATGTTTTGTCATTTATGTTGTTGTACCATTGTAGAGCAATAACACAATGGTGGAGATTTGGGCCGATAACATTGCATTGCAGCCTTTTACACAGAAGCAGTGGAGATCACACCAAGACAAAAGCATTCAAAAGGTTAGTAAAACATAGTTTTTCTTTCATTTTACCCGTTTGGTAACAACTTTAAAAAGAAAAAGAATGGAATGAATATTTGTGGTTTCATTTAATTTGATTAATTTTGAGAATAAAGAGCATTCAACCTAAAGTTAGTTTTATGAAATGAACAATAACATACAAGTATACTGTATTTATTTTTGTTCCGTTTTCAGAGTTGTAACCAAAAGAGTACTAGTGCTGCATAACAAGCTCTGTACTTACATTCCTCACGCAGATACGCAAGAGTGTCATGAACATTGACATTACTTACACCAACAAAACCCGAGTCAATACCGCGGAAATCATCCTCACACAAACCAAGCCACATTTCCCTATAGGAAGTGAAATCAACCAAGAAATCCTAACAAACACAGCATACCAAAACTGGTTCACATCAAGATTCACAGTTACAACATTTCAAAATGAAATGAAATGGTACAGTACAGAAAGATTTCAAGGCCAAGAAAACTACACAGTTGCAGATGCAATGATTGAACTCGCCGAGCAACACAACATTGGAATAAGAGGACATAATATACTATGGGATGATCCAAGATACCAGCCTTATTGGCTCTATAGCCTCTCACTGGATCAACTTCAATCCGCGGTTCAAAACCGGATCAATTCGGTTGTGTCAAGGTACAAAGGAAGGTTGAGCCATTGGGATGTTGTGAATGAAAATGTACATTTTCGGTTCTTTGAAGATAAACTAGGAAAGGATCTCTCTTCCATTGTGTATGGTAGGGTTCATAAACTTGCTCCTAATGCGGTCTTGTTCATGAACGAGTATAACACGATTGAGGATACCCGAGATCATGATGCTACACCGGAAAAGTACTTGAACAAGCTCAAGAGTATGTTGGCTTATCCGGGTAATGGTGGTTTTCCGGCTGGGATTGGATTGCAATCGAGGTTTCCAGTTGGGCAACCGAATTTGGCGTATATGAGAGCCGGGATGGACTCCTTGGCTACAGCCGGTTTTCCTCTTTGGCTCACCGAGGTTTTCGTTGAGCAGGATCCAAATCAGGTACTTTGTTATACTCTCTCTAGTGTGTATGAGCATCATGAAGAAATACTAAGTCAAAATGCTATACATTATATGCCAGACACAACTTCTTGACACAAAAGAATGAGATAAAATCAAGGATTAAACAAGCTCGTCTAGCCGAAATCCGGATTATGAAACGGTTAGGGTTGATATACTGGTCTAATGAGCTGTTTATGTTTTGATGGTTTACAATCGAGCTTAAAATTACGCTCATGCTTTTTATTTGCTTAAATGAATTAGTCCGAGTCGAGCGCTTTAAAGTTTAAGCTCGAACGTTTGGATTAATATAATAGTCTATGACATATCGACTCATCTGTTGTCATCTTTAGGACTGTTATTCTAACCAAGCTTATAAATGTGCTCATACAGTCATACTAGTTTGCTTATAACATCCCATTGAAGATGGATTATTCTAGTCATCATCATAATTGTTATGCGACAAAGGCGAGGACAAAATATCCTCGTAGTTTCTTTAAAAAGAGAACGAGCTCGATTAATTCGACTATTTGATTGTCATAGTTATTGTTTAAGATGTATATTTTTGCAACTTGTTTGTGCAGGCACAATACTTGGAGCAAGTACTAAGGGAAGGATACGCACATCCTTCGGTCCAAGGGATAGTTATATGGCCAAATTGTCCACTGATCGACGAATGCAAGATGTGTTTAACGGACAAAGATTTTCAGAACACACCACTTGGAAACGTCGTGGATAAGTTGATAAACGAATGGGGCTCCAAGAACTCGAGGATCACGCTGCCGTGCGACGGATCCTGCAGTGTTTCGCTCTCTCATGGCGAGTATGAAGGCATTGTTTGGTATCCTGAGACGAATCTCACGTCAACATTGAAGTTTAAGGTGAAGCAAGGCATTGAGCAAAGTTCTTTGCATATTGAATTGGATCCTTCAATCTGACTAGAAATCAACTATAGTAATTCTTTGAAACCTTCATATTATCATATACATATAGCCATCAATGTATAAGTATTTACCCTCCTAACAAACAAACAAAAAACAACAATAATTTATGTAAGGGTTAATATCATAATAAAAAGTTCAATAATTTCATTAATTTTAAACACCTACAAACGAATTAGATAAACAGTTTATACACACCTCTCTAATTAATATTATATGCACAAATGTGTATTGTTTTTTTTAATTTTATTTTATTCAGTTAAGATTATAACACTAAATTATACAAAAAATTTATTAATGTGCATTATTTAAAAATAAATAAATTAAACGAATCAAATATAAATACTATTGAAACCGATATTCATGCTTATAATATGGAGTTGTTTTTTTTTATCAACAAACAAATATCTACTATTTAATTATAATTTTTAATAAGATTTTTTTTATAACTAACAAAAAATATCTCATGAATATCATTATACAGGATAAGTATATCAATATTATTTATACTAACATCTTAGTAGTATAATATACATGGATTTACTTCAATTATATTTTTAGTATTTTAACTAGGATTATAAGTTATAATACCAAGATATGTAATATTAATTTTAATAAAGTAAAATAAGCATCACTAATATTTATTTTAAAATAAATTAACCATGAGTTAATGAGTAAATTATAAAATTACCGAATGATAATATTTTGAAATAAAGTTATTATTTTAAAAAATTATTAATAGTTATGAAAATAATATGTATGTACAATAATTTATATGTAAATATAATATAATATATTTTTTTTACTTAAACTCTGTTAGATATATTATAATCTAATTTAATAAAATAAAAACTGATAGATACATATTTAAAAATATTAAAATAAAAGGAATATAAATTCTCAAAAAATTACAATTTTGATATAGATAGATTTCTTTAATCATGTACAGAAATATATCTTTATTTTTTTTAAAAAAAGGATAAACCTACCGATTATAGGTCAATAAATCCATATAAATTGATTTAATCCCGTCCCTTTCTTCTCCATCCCTTTCTTCTCAAAACTCTTTACTTCTCCATCCCTTTCTTCTCAAAACTCTTTACGCCGATTTAGTTTTCCTCTCCCTCAAGTTGCTAAAAATCCACGGCGGCTTCATCTTCATCTTCAAGGAAGATTACTCTAGTAAGCAGATAAAGTATTCTTCGAAGTAGACGAAATTGTGGCACAACAATCGCGCACAGTCAGACACATGATTGAAGACGTCGTCGATGAGAACACATTCACTCTCCCAATGTTGACAGAAAATCCCTTGCTAAGGTGGTCGAGTACTGCATGAAGCACGTTGAGATTCCCACGCCGTCCGATGAAGATCTCAAGGCCTTCGATTCTGAGTTTACGAAGCTCGATCAGAGCGATATTTTTGAAATATTACTGGTAATTTTCTCTATGTTTTGATCGATTTCAATTGAATTAACTGTTTTGATCCATTCCAATTGGTTAAAAATTGAATCTTTTAGACTGCAAATTATCCGGATATCAAGGAGCTTCTGGATTTGCTCTGCCAGAGTGTAGCGGACTGACATAAGGAAGACTTTCAACATTGTAAATGATTTCACTCCCGTGGGCATTCGAGACCTAAATTAATGGTCGCCTTTAGATTAGTCGTTCTTTTCTTTTAGGATATATTATTTTAGACTGCATTACAAATTGTTAATAAAATCTTTTCTGTGATTGGTTTCGAAATGTATTGTCAAATCTTTTTCTTATATTAATTGGTTGTCAAATTTTTTTTTCTTATATTAATTGGTTTCGGAATGATTGTTCCGTCAATGGCATGGCCAAAACTCAATGAGTATAGGATTGCAATCAAATATATATAGAGCCTACTATCAATATACAAATACTACGTAACATCAATAATAACTATATATAATTATTGTTTATTTATAAAATATTTGATTTTAAAATCTGTTATCTATTTCAAATTTCTAGATATTATTTAGATTTGATTTATACCGAAAATTCAACTTATACAGAATCTTGCGAGAAAATTTTGATTTAAAATACAAAATACATCATAAATTGGTGAATGACTAATATTATGCAAATCAAGTTAAATTTTGTATCAGTTACATGCAAAGAAACTTCAGCAACCACCTTCGAGGCAAGTTTACCTCACTGTATCTGAACAGAAAGATTGTTCTATACAACCTCCATCACCATTGCCAGCTAAAAAGCTTCCCTCTTTACATCATAATTTATGGTTTCTTCAGATTTCCAACTTTCCTTTTCGGTTCATAAATACAAGTTTTATAAGTTATACTAATTCTATTAATAAATAATATTCTTCATAATAATGAAAATTCATATTTTCTAAAGAGCAGAGAACATCATAAGATTGAAGAAATGAAGAGAGTTGCTTTGTTCTTCTGCTCTTTGCTGCATGCTTTCTTTCTATTGCTCTCAGGTATTTTTAATGCTTTTTCTTTGCTGAATTTGTGTAGTTTAATGATTTAAGCACTAAACTATCATTTGTTGTTTGTATAATTGTATGTAATGCAGGTAGTGTTGTTCAAGACTTAGATTATGACTACTCGGCGACTTCAGAGGTAATTTTCGAAAAGTTACTTCAATTTTGTTCTCTATGAAATGTTATTAAGTAAAAGTTCAATTGCAGTGTTTGGAAGAGCCATGGAGTGTGCAGTATAAAGGAGGAATCTTAGAAAATCCGGGTTTCGACAAAGGGATTGAAGGATGGAGAAGTTTCGGTAAAGGGAATATCCAAGTTGGATTGACAAAGGAAGAAAATAAATTTGTTACTGCATTTGATAGAGAGAATATGAATGACAGTTTCTCACAGAGAGTTGATGTAAGAGCCTCAGTCTTTCGGACCGAGATCGGACCTTAGCCGAGATTGACTTTGGGCGAGTTTGGCCTTGCCGCGCCCGCGGGCATGTCTGCCGCCCCTGCGGGTTTCCGCCCTGCGGCTCAGGGAACCGCCCCTGCGGTTTCCGGCGGCTGCAACCGGTTTTGTTGACTCCTTTGACCCGTGCTTTACCCTTTGCCTTACTTGTTTCCTTCTTCACTTTTCAATCCAGCCTTTCACGTTCTCCTTGCTTCTCCTTCATCCTTCTTGATCTTGTTCTTGATCTATCTTGAGTTTGGAAGTGTTTTTGTGTGTTGTTGATGATGTTGATGATGGTGTGCATGTTTGCTGAGCTTGTGATGCTAACTGAGATAAGGATTATGATCTTGTCTTGCCTAGACCAGCAGTAGTGGTGACTTCCTTGCTTCTTCCTCCTTTCTTCCCTTCTTTCCTTCTTGTTCTTCCTTTGCTTAGCTTAGGATTAGATGAATTGAATGTAGGTTAATGTTGGAATGTGTATGTTTATGCATGTGTGTGATTTTGGAATGAAGAAGACGTGATTTGATCATGTGAAGAGTGAAAGAGGACTCGCGGGGCTACGTTCTGCACCGTCGCCGCCCCCGCGCCTGGAAGCCGCCGCCCCTGCGGAAGCCGTGCCGCAGCGCCCGCGCCAGTGCTTGCGCCTTGCCTGCATTGCCTGCGTTCCTTGTTACCGCGCATGCGGCTGCTCCCTGCCGCGCATGCGGGTTGTCTATTCCGCCCCTGCGTCCCTTGATCACGCAGGTGCGTCTTGTCCCGGGACTACCTATAGTTGGGTAGCTTCTTTCCTTTCTTAGTATGAGGGACTTAGTACCATGCTAGGTATCGGATGTTGATGAGTATGATATAGATATGCCGGTTACGGCTTTGAGGTTTACGAGTTGGATATGATCCGTATGGATCCCTTGGGTCTAGGTGTGACCCCTTCGTGTGATAGGAGTTTGATATATATATGTATGCCTTGTATTGGCCGTGTTGTCCTCCAGTTTGGAGTGGACCTGAGTGAGAGCTGATCGTAGTGATACTACTTCTGAGATTGAGGTAAGTCCATATGACTTACTTAGCTACTATCCTTATATTGGATGTATGCTTGAGTGGTGTTTGTTATATGCTTTATAGCATGCGATATGGTTCATTACCGACCTATGTTATATTGACCGCCCATTGTAGTGGCTGTGACAACTTACCTTTCATCCCGTAGTGGAGTCTGAGAAGTTCTTTGTAAGCTAGTTAGACCTGGTATACGGGAAGGGCACCTACCACTCCATATGGTATATGGGAAAGTGCGTTGGTACCACTCCAGCTAGCTATTGCACGCAGATGCGAGGGTTATATACATTCCTCGTGTCACGTCTATTTATATACATCTATTTATATGATTGAGTGTTTGGACTTATTAAAGATAATAAACCGGGTAAATGTGTGAAAGCATGGTGATATGTTTAAATTCTGATGTGTGTTTGTGCTCTAGCATCTTCTTATATATGTGTATGGTTAGCTAACGGTTTTATACCGTGTTGTAGATCCTTTGCAGGTTAGGAGAGCTGTAGAGTGATCCAGAGGGGTGATCTGCTGAGGGTTCCGTACACTGGGCGATATTGTGGGATTTTGGGTTATTATGTTGTACGGATTTCTGTTTGACTTTGTACTCAACAGTACTCTGTATCATCTTTTTGATATATATATATATATATATATATATATATCAGTTTTATGTTTTGTTTTAATCTATTGGTGCCTTGTTGTAAGATTTAGTAAACTTGTTGTCAGACTAGGGTCATGATCCATTGTGAGATCCTAGCCCAGTAGCACCTCGAGTCCTACGGATTTGGGGTGTTACAGTTCAAGTTCAGGAAGGAAATATTTATGCATTTTCAGGTTTGGTAATTGTTTTTTTTTTTTTGGGATTTTAGTGTTATTTGTTATTGTTTTGTGATTAGTTGAATTGAAAATGCTAGCTTGGGTGCAAGTGCAACAATAAGTTTGGCATGTAGAACTTCTGATGGAGAAATGATCTATGGTGGTGGAGTTGTGGCGGAGCATGGATGCTGGAGAATGCTTAAGGGCGGAATTGTCTCGAGTTTTACTGGTTCTGTTGATATGATTCTTCAGGTATGAGTTTAATCCAAGAGGTTTAGTTTGTATAGTGATTTTGGAGGAGAAATTTGTACTTGAATGAGGTTTTGATGGAAGAAATTGGATTGCTGAAGAAAGGTTATGACAGGAAACAGTCTATTGTTTGCTGATGTTTTTGTTTAGGAATTTGAGATGGTTTAGGTTAATGAAAGAAGTCGGAAATTGTGGTAGTCTTGAGAAATTTTCCATGAATTTGGGGTGGTTTATTGTAATTAGATTAGGTTAATACATGTAAGATGCAAGAAATCTCGTAATTTCTGTTTGCTTCTTGTTTGAGTTCAAGTATTGGAGTCGAACGAGTAGAATTATGATATGCTCATGTCTATCTCGTTTATAATCGAGTCAAGCAAAATTTCAATCGAGCTAAAAAATGTGCTTATACTCGGCTCGTTTAGAGCAAGTCCAGACATGCTTGAGAAATTCGTTTCATAAAATAATCCTTTTGAAGATTGAGTTATCGATGAGTCATCTTTAGGATGTTATTTGAGCCGAACGAATCATCATTAATTGAGCTAAAAAATGTGATAATACTCGACTTGCAAAAATTTGAATAAACTCGAGCCGTACTTGAGTGATCTTTAGAGATGTTATTCGAGCCGAATGAGTCGAGTTTTGATACGTTCATGTTCAACTTGTTTATAATCGATTTGAGCTCGAACAAAGACTAAATTTTTGTTGAGCTTAAAATTGCTCGTACTACGACTTGTTTAGAAGGTGAATGGACTCGACTAGTTCGACTTAATAACAATTATATGTAGAAAGTGAATGAACTTGAGTTCAAATTAAGTAACTAACTGTATCGCTAAGTATTAGTGATTTTATGAACACATGAATCTGGCTTATGTTTTGTCATTTATGTTGTTGTACCATTGTAGAGCAATAACACAATGGTGGAGATTTGGGCCGATAACATTGCATTGCAGCCTTTTACACAGAAGCAGTGGAGATCACACCAAGACAAAAGCATTCAAAAGGTTTGTAAAAAACATAATTCTTTTTTTCATTTTACCCTTTTGTTACCACTTTTAAAAATCTCTAGAATAAATATGAATTTAGTCTATATATACTTTTATTTGTTAAATTTTACTCGTTTGGTTACAACTTTAAACCCCGAATAAATATGAATTTAGTCCATATATACTCTTATTCGTATGTCTTTGAATCATTCTTCGTGGTTTCGAGTAAGAAACAAAGTACGAAAGGAAATCATTTTCACTGGGAATGAGAGAGCATCCAACCTAGGGTTAGTTTTGTAAAATGAGCAATAACATGCAAGTGTACTAGATTTGTTTATTTATCGTTTTCGAAGTTATAACCAAACAGGCCTTAGTGTTGCATAACAAAGTATACTTACATTCCCTCATGCAGATAGGCAAGAGTGTCATGAACATTGACATAACCTACACCAACAAAACCCGAGTCAATACTTCGAAAATCATCCTCACACAAACCAGACCACATTTCCATATAGGAAGTGAAATTAACCAAGAAATCCTAACAAACACAGCTTACCAAAACTGGTTCACATCAAGATTCACAGTAACAACATTTCAAAATGAAATGAAATGGTACAGTACAGAAAAATTTCAAGGCCAAGAAAACTACACAATTGCAGATGCAATGATTGAACTCGTCGAGCAACACAACATTGCAATAAGAGGACATAATATACTATGGGATGATCCAAGATACCAGCCTTATTGGCTCTATAGCCTCTCACCGGATCAACTTCAATCCGCGGTTCAAAATCGGATCAATTTGGTTGTGTCAAGGTACAAAGGAAGGTTGAGCCATTGGGATGTTGTGAATGAAAATGTACATTTTCGGTTCTTTGAAGATAAACTAGGAAAGGATTTCTCTTCCATTGTGTATGGTAGGGTTCATAAACTTGCTCCTAACGCGGTCTTGTTCATGAACGAGTATAACACAATTGAGGATACCCGAGATCATGATGCTACACCGGAATATTACTTGAACAAGCTCAAGAGTATGTTGTCTTATCCGGGTAATGGTGGTTTTCCGGCTAGGATTGGATTGCAATCAAGATTTTCAGTTGGGCAACCGAATTTGGCGTATATGAGAGCTGGGATGGATGCCTTGGCTGCAACTGGTTTTCCTCTTTGGCTCACCGAGGTTTTCGTCGAGCAGGATCCGAATCAGGTACTTTGTTATACTCTCTCTAGTGTGTATGAACATCAAGAAGAAATACTAAGTCAAAATGGTATACATTATATGCCAAACATAACTTCTTGACACACAAGAATGAGCTAAAATCAGGGATTAAACAAGCTCGTCTAGCCAAAATCCGGATAATGAAACTGTTAGGGTTGATATAATGGTCTAACGAGGTGAACTTTAATACGTTTATGTCTTGATGGTTTAGAATCGAGCTTAAACTCATACTTTTTATTTGCTTAAATGAATTAGCCTGAGTCAAGCTCTTTACAATTTAAGCTCGAACGTTTCGATTAATATAATAGTCTATGACATATCGACTCATCTGTTGTCATCGTTAGGACTGTTATTCTAACCAAGCTAATAAATATGCTCATACAGTCATACTAGTTTGTTTATAGCAACCCATTGAAGATGGATTATTCTAGTCATCATCATATATAATTGTTATTTGACAAAGGCGATGACAAAATATCCTCGTAGTATCTTTAGAAAGAGACCGAGCTCGAGTAGTTCGACTATTTGATTGTCATAGTTATTGTTTAATATGTATATTTTTTAACTTGTTTGTGCCGGCACAATACTTGGAGAGTCAGTACTAAGTGAAGGATATGCACATCCTTCGGTCCAAGGGATAGTTATATGGCCAAATTGTCCATTAATTGACGAATGCAAGATGTGTTTAACGGACAAAGATTTTCACAACACACCACTTGGAGACGTTGTGGATAAGTTGATAAACGAATGGGGCTCCAAGAACTCGAGGATCACGCTGCAATGCGACAGATCCTGCAGTGTTTCGCTCTCTCATGGCGAGTATGAAGGCATTGTTTGGTATCCTGAGACGAATCTCACGTCAACATTGAAGTTGAAGGTGAAGCAAGGCATTGAGCAAAGTTCTTTGCATATTGAATTGGATCCTACAATCTGACCAGAAATCGACTATAGTAATTCTTTGAAACCTTCGTATTATTAGCCATCAATGTATAAGTATTTACCCCCCTAACAAACAAAAAACAACAATAATTTATGTAAGGGTTAATTAAAAATTCAATAATTTCATTAAATTTAACACCTACAAATGAATTATATAAACAATTTAAACATACCTCTCTAATTAATATTATATACACAGATGTGTATTGTTTTTATTTTATTTTTAATTCAGTTAAGATTATAACACTAAATTATACGATAAAAAAATATGGCTAAAATGGGAGAGTAGGCCTTTTACTACATAATGAGCATGGATTAGGCCCATATTATTATGGATTGACTTACTAGGTCCATAGAAATGATAAAAAAAAAAAAAAATAGGAGGAAGGTTGTTAGGATTGACAATTATAACCCTAAAAAAGGCATGCTTCAGCCAACCGTAATTTCGTCCGAAAATCCTTACCCAGCCAACCGTCTTTCGGCCGAAAGCCTTCCACAAATCAAGACGAAGCGGCCTTCTGCTACGATTTTCGATTCAAAACAAATCGAAATCTCTTGCTTCCATATTATGATGACTAGAGTCAGTTGCTCGATCAAGCTCGTCTAGTGAGCAAAAGTTTCACTTTCTGAACATTTAACATCAATCAAACAGTAATAAACAAAAATTCCAAAAATCCTGGTATGTTCTACAAGTTATGTGTCGAAATTATGAATTCATAGCAGTATTCCCATCAATTGTTCTGTCTGTTGCTAAGTTGGAGTGAATGTAGAAAATCAATAATTCGTAACTTCCATCAATTGTTCTGTTGTTCCTAAATTAATCGATCTATTTCCATTCAATCGATCACAATCGTTCTGGTTTGTTCCTAAAGTGATTTGAGTTGATTGCATACAGAATAGTTATGTAGATGTAAAGGTAAATGAAATACACAACGATAGTTTATTTATGTACATGGATCATTGCTTATGTAGTTGTGATAGTAAAATTCATAACTAATGTTGAACTGTACTTATGTAGATGTGATGACATTGCTTTGTATAACAACATATGGTGGGGATACTGGATAGTGGAAAAAGGTTTATCAAAATATAGTGGAAATGTCTCGAGTAAGCCTTTGTTGATTGATGTAGCATGCATGTTTGATGAGTTGAAAGGATTGGTTGCTTCTACATTTGGAATTTTTGTTTCGGAATTTGCAATAGAGTTATCGTACAAGAATATTTTTAATCCAGCACTTATCCCATTTGATGTCAACACAAGGGAGGATTTTGAAACATATATTCAGATAAATGAAATGGACAAGTACTGTTGGAGTATTCCCTTATGTGTAATAAAAAAACAGTTACATAAGGATGATGAAATACAAAATGATGGGAAGGAGATACATATTGATCACGGAGAGAGTTCATCAACTATTGTACACACAAAGCAGTTTGAAGATACGTACGGATATTTTATGGCCATTATTCCTCAAATAACAGGTTGTGTACCCACAAAGACATATATGTATCTTGGAATTGGGAAAACCTACTGTACAAAAATTGAAGTAAAGAACGCATTGTGTCTACACACCATCTCAGAATGTTCCTAATACAAAATTATCAAGTCAAAAGTGAAGGCAGTAACAACAGTGTGTGTTGACAAAGAATGTAAATGGAGGGTGCGCTTTACTATGCTCGGACAGTCAAGTTACTTTACAACAACAAAGTATAACTCCACCCACACATGTTCTTTTCAATTAAGGAGATCAGTCAGAAGAAAAGCTTCTTATCATTTAATAGCTGAGAAGGTTAAATCAATGTAAGTGTTTATTTTAATAGACAAATGTTAAAGTGTAACATTACATAACTTACAATAAGTTATATAAATGTGTGTTCTGATTGTGTAGGTATTATAACTCAAAGACGCTACCTATAGTTGACCAAATCAACATAATTATGAAGAGTTTACATAACATTGATGCTAGTTACTGGAAGTGTTGGAAGGCACAAGAAGAAGTAAAGGACGTGATAAGAGGTACACCGGAGGATAATTTTATGTTGAGACCTTCATATTTGTATGTGTTGGGACAGGTCAATGAAGGCACCATTGTTCTTTTAAAGCTTGACAAAGATAGACGATTCGAGTATGTTTTTGTTGCCTATGGACAATCAATAAGAGGATTTAAAGTAATGAGAAAGGTAATAACTTATGTATTGACTCCTCTGTTCACACTTTATGTACTTATAATTGTTTCAGTTAACAATTATGTACATGACCTTGTGTATCTGTTATAACTTGTGTACTGACTCCTTTGATCACGATTTATGTACCTGATATGTGTGTGTTTAAATCATTATTTATGTGTAGGTAATCGCAGTAGATGAAACTTATCTGAAGGGAAAGTATGGGGGAGTCTTGTTTGTAGCAACTGTACAAGATGCAAATCAACAGATTTACCCAATAGCGTTTGCTGTCGTTGATAGTAAAAATGATGCATCTTGGGATTGGTTCTTCAAGAACCTCAAACGGTTTGTACCAAACAACAATGAACTTTTGTTCATATCAGATCGGCATAGCTCCATTAAAAAGGGAATAGCCTCAAACTATGAGATGACATTCCATGGATATTGCAATTAGCATCTTAAAGGAAATCTGAGGAAAAGAACGAGATCCGACTGAATACTTGAAATGTTCATGGATGGTGCCCGAAAATATAAGATGACAGATTGCATGAGAATTCTAGAACAAATCTTAGGAGTATGTACATTAATGCTTCTTATTACACACATTTATGTTGATTTAAGAGTTGCGTGTTTTGTTGACAATAATTATTCATAATTTGTGTGTATTTTGACAAACAGGAGAAGCCAAATGTAGGGGAGATGCTTAAGGAAATTGGAATTTCATCATGGGCACATTCGTTTTGTCCAGTGAAAATGTACAACATCCTTACTAGCTAGCAACAACGCAGAGTGTGTAAATGGTATAATGAAAGAAGGAAGGGAGTATCCGGTTATAGCAATGCTTGAGGAAATAAGACAATTCATGACTAGGTAGTTTGCAGAGCGTCGAAGCAAGTCTACATCTTGTGTAGAGTCCACCGAAAATCGAAGCAATAATCCAGAAAAAGTACACAGAATGTGGTAGCTACTTTGTTTATGTACTAGATGTAGAAAAACTAGAGTTTGAAGTGAAGAAGGGAGATGAACAAGTTACTGTTTGTTTGCTAATGAAGAGTTGTGACTGCAAGGAGTTTGATATATGCCATGACTGTAGCAAAACACATGGGTATTGTAATGCCCGGAAATTTTATTCCGGACTTAGAGCGTTTTATAGATCTTCCCACGTGCACGAGATGCCGAGTGCCGGAATTTATTCCTAAGAAAATCCCGAGCCGACTCGTCGTTTTTCCCTTTTTTCCGCGTTCCGACCCTTCGTTCCGGGTTAAAAATAACAAAGGGTCATTTTCGACCCCTCGGTCCGTGGGGAGGGACAAGAGGTCAGCTGACCCCTTGGTCCCCTCACCCTTTTCAGCCTAGGTTCCCTCTCTCTCTCCTCCCTTGCCCTCTCTCACGTCATTTCCTCTCTCACGTCATTTCCTCCATCACTTTCTTCTCCTCTCTTCTCTTCTCTTCTCTCCTCTTCTCTTCTTCCATGGTTGATTGAGGAGCTGCATGTGTGGACTGCAGTAGGAGAACTACAGATCTGGTGTAGTAAGTCCCTTTCCTCCCTTCCTTCCTTCCTCTCCAGGGCTGCTCACCCCTTTCTTCTTCCCTCCTTCATCCATGGCCATGAATGAAGCTTTGAGAGGTTTTCACTCAAGTCCCTTGCATGCTTGTGTTCTGTAACGTCCGGGAATTTTAGAAATAAATACATCTTTTTATTTCTCCTTCTGTAAATTATTTTACGGAATTGTTCGGAAAATATTTCGACCCGTAAACCCGTAAATAAATTTTACGGGAATGTCGGAAAGTATTCCGACCCGTAAACTTCCGTTACGGAATTATTTTACGAGTTTGGAACCCGTCCCATTATTTTCTTCTTTTTATTATTATTTTTTTCCCTCTCCCTTTCCACCTCAGCATGGGCCCCACGCCATGCTGGCGCCACATCGCCCGGGGCCCACCGCCACGCTGGCCTCCTCTTCCTTCTCTTCTTTTCCTCTTTTCTTTCTTTCCCGCGGCTCTTTGTTTGGACCAGAGTGCGTTGCCGCCCGCCTATGCTGTCCCTACGCTGCAGGAGCTAGCCGCCCGCCCGCCTACCGGCCTAGGCCCGCGAGGTTGTCGCCCGACCTCTCTTCCCGCGTGACCTGCCCCATCTCCCTCTCGGCCCGTCCTTCCCTCCAGCCTCCATCTCTCACTTCTCTCCCTCACTCCACGCCCTGCCGCACCCCCACTCTTCTCTCTCATTTCACTCTCCCGCAGCTCTCACACCACCCTCTCTCTCGCCGTGCCCAACCACCACTACCTTTCGTCTCTCTCGCCCTTTCGAGCCTGCCGCCGGAGACAAAGAGGAAGCCGTTCCACGGCCCGAGACTGCCCTCCCTCCTTCTGCATCGAGGCCACCCGAGCACTGAGAGCTGCAGCGAAGCCGTCGTCGGGGGAGCCTTCGCCGTGCCTCGCTTGCACGGGCCTAGCCGGAGCCGCCGACGCCAGTCGCCCTCCCCTTCCCCACGCCTTTCCCTTCGGCCTCGGGTGAGCAACAACTCACTTCTACCCTCCCCTGCGTTGCCCTCGCTGGAGTTGGAGACCGGCCGCCACCGTCGGAGTGAAGCCGCGACTCAGGCCACCGAGGGAGACCATCGCCGCCCCTTGCCGCCGCTGGAGCCGCCGGAGAGGCACTGCAGAATCTCGGCCGAGATTTGCCAGAAATCACGGTCGGCCACCCCCTCTTTTAGGTATATTACATTTTCGGCCCCCTCAGTTTTGGTTAATTACAGATTATACCCAACAGATTGTTTAATTCCAGTTTTGACCCATATATGTTAGGAAATGTATAATTGCCCCGGAAAATGTGTTAGCGGGTTTTAAACTCGGAATTTATAACGAGTTTAATATTAGGTTTGATATCTTACATTTGATGATCAATTTAGCGTATGGTCTAAATTGGGTAGTTTCATGCTAGGTCCGGATTCCGATAAAAAGCCACGAATTCATATCGATCTTGTTATGTTCCGTAGTGTCATGATAGGTTGGAATTAGCGTAACTTAGTGGAAATGCCAAGTAGCGGCTTTTGAGACCTTAGGTGAATGTGAAGAGCGTTTTTAGACCTTGTTAGCTTGTACGTCGTTTTGACGGTAATTATGGTAGACTCTAGGAAGCAGTCCTAGAATGCGAGTCAAATGATCCTGCGTAGATCATTTGAGTAGAAGTCCTAGACTTCTCGAGTTGAGCGGGTTTTTATGGATACCTTGTTGTGAACAGGTTGAGTGCTTCCTCCCGAGGGAAGCGAGAGCGTTTGGACGAGGTAAGTCTCCGGACTTACTTAGCTCATATTGTTTGTATTAGCATTGATGTGTGTTTGGTGGTGTGTGTTATTTTATGTTATAACCATGTAACCGGTAATTAGGACCACCGACTTTATATTTATATATGTGTTGGCCCAAGTGTATGATAACGGGCGGTGACATCATCTGCCTAGCCCTGCGGGAAGTCTAGGAGGTTTTCGGAGACGAGTCCGGCGGGTATACGGGCGGATGCATCTGCACCATTCCTTGCCGGTAAGGGACCGAGGCGAGACCACTGGGGTCTCGTGTCACAACAGAAGTTGAACTAGAATGGAATACGACTTAATAATGAAAGATAATAAACCGGACTTGTGTGATTTATGTTTTGTGTATGGGTGTGTTTGTGCCTTCACCGCTTTTCTAATACCTAGAATATGAGCTAACGGTTTAAAACCGTATGTAGTTGACTTGCAGGTTAGGGATGCCGCCGAGTGAGATGGAGGAGTGGACAGCCGGGGTCTCCGTACATTATAGGACGGGGACGTATTTGAGTCATGTTTTATATTCTTGTTTTGGATATTGTCGTATGTTTAGAATTCGGATCTATTTATGTTGTTTTGAGGACTCAGATGAGTTTCCAAGTTGTAGTTTCTTACATTTCGGTTCCGCATACTTTAAAAACATATTTGAGTTTTCGCCTTTATTGTGCCATGTTGGAAGGTCCGGTGAAATTGTTGTCAGGCTAAGGGTCGGGACCCATTGTGAGGTCTCGCCCAGTAGCACCCCGAGTCCCGCGGATTTGGGGTGTTACATGTTCTTAGCTCGTTTAGGTCGAGGAGAGGTGCCTGAGACTAGTGGTGGGTGTTTGGAGAAGATCCAGCAAGAGAAGAAGGACTTTGGAGCGAAGGATCCACGATCGAAGACGAAGAAGACGACGTTCTGCACAGAACCCGCAGGGTGGCTCAGCACGACCGCGGGAGCGGCCAGCCGCAGGGGCGGCTCAGCACGGCCGCGGGTGCGGCTCAGCACGCCGCGGGTGCGGCTCGGCACGGCCGCAGGGGCGGCGCCAGACCACGACTCCAAGGCGGCAGCCAGGCGCAGAGGCGGCTCCTGGTTCTGCGGGGGCGTCTCCTGTGTTCCGCAGGGGGCGCCAGCTTGACTCCGCGGCTGCGGTTTCTGCAACAGTAGGCTTCTCCTCTCCTTCACTCTTCGTTCCTTCCTTAGATTTGTTGTTGAATCATGTTAGTAGCATGCTTAGGATGGCCTAGAGTAGCTTGAGAATGCCACTTAGTGGTTGTGAACCTAGGAGCCCTTAAGGCTCGATGTAATTGTTGGATATGAGCATGTGAGCATGATGGATCTTCTAGGCTAGCTTGTGTCTCTTTGGTTGAGGATTAATATCTTGTGGATTTATGAACTGTTGTGGGTTGTTTCATGTGTGGAGAGTGTGTGGTGAGTACTTGGGACCTAGGATGCATTCCTAGTTTGAGGGTTAGGTGATCTTCATAGATCACTAAGAGTGAAGTCTAAGACTTTTGAGAGTGAGTATGTATTGATATGCATATCTCTTGTGAGCAGGTTGTGGGCTTCCTCCTTAAGGAAGCAAGAGTTTGGTGACTTGGGTTTGGTGACGAGGTAAGTCTCCGGACTTACTTAGCTCGTATTTTACGTATTAGCATTGATGTGTGTTTGGTGGTGTGTGTGTTTATGTTCTTGTTATAACAACTAAACCGGTAAATAGGACCACCGACCTTATATATTTTGGCCCAAGTGTATGATAACGGGCGGTGACATCATCTGCCTAGCCCTGCGGGAAGTCTAGGAGGTTTTCGGAGACTAGCCCGGCGGGTTAGATGGTCGGGTGCATCCGTACCATTCTTTGCCGGTAAGTAGGGACCGAGGCGAGACCAAAGTGGTCTCGTGTCACAAACCGAAGTTGAATTAGAACGGGATATGACTTAATAATAAAAAGATAATAAACCGGACTTGTGTGCTTTATGTTATGTGATATGTATGTGTTTGTGCCTTCGCCTCTTTTCTAATGCTTCGAATATGAGCTAACGGTTTTAAACCGTGGTTGTAGATGACTTGCAGGTTAGGGACGCCGCCGAGTGAGGTGGAGGAGTGGACAGCCGGGGTCTCCGTACATTATAGGACGCGGACGTTTTTGGGTTGCGTTTCGTTGTAGGGTTATGTGTTCGTATCTTCGGTTGTGGATGTTGTTGCACGATTTAGACTTTCGTATCGGAGTTGTGTTGTTTTGAGGACTCGGCTGAGTTTCCACTTTGTAGTCTTTACATTTCGGTTTTCGTATACATTAAAACGTTTTGAGTTTTCGCCTTTATTTGTGCCTTGTTGGAAAAGGTCCGGTGAAATTGTTGTCAAGCTAAGGGTCGGGACCCATTGTGAGGTCTCGCCCGTAGCACCCGAGTCCCGCGGATTTGGGGTATTACAGGTATGAATGCATTTGATCTAATCAGTATGTATTATACATGTGAGAGTTGGAGGACTGGTTATGTGGAGACAATTTATCTAATTCCTAACAAGTCAGAGTGGAATGTTCTTCCGTTAGTATCACAAATCTCATGTGAGCCTCCAAAGTAGCGTAAGAGGTCTGGTCGTTTGCCAAAATCTAGGCAACGTTCTGCATGGGAATTAAAGAGTAAACGGAAATGAAGCTGTTGTGGAATGGGTGGGCACAACAAGAAGACATGTCTTAATCAACCGAAATAGGAAATTTTAATTGCTTTGACTCTATATTGGACTGTTGCATATTATTATGCATTAATGATAACAAACTAGGGAATATTGTAATACTATATTCAGGTACAGACAAAATTGGACAAACCAATAGTTTTGGGTTACATAATATAGGTACACAAAGTCATTACATTTCTTTGTTGTAAACAGGACATGGTTGTGTACGCACACTGCGTCTACACAAATATAAAACATATATGTACAAATACATATAAACATATATGTACAAATACACAACATGTATAAAACAAGTGAAATATAAAGAGTACACAAAGTTAAGTCATCCATTTGACAACAAACTATTTGAAAACACAAAACAACCTTACAATAACACCAAACTGTTTGAGTACACAACCATAAGTAGAACTATATGAAAGCAGTTACATCATCTTAAAAACAACATATGACTAATTATCTTCGAACCATATTGGCCAGTCCCTGTCATATACAACATATGCAAGTTGCTCTCTTTACAACGGGAGAGAAGCATCGCTAATGTTTGATAAGTCGGTGCGTCCATAAGAAATGTGTATGTGGTAACATAATTATGATATGAATATGCATAAGTATTATATGTTTAGATATTTAGCATGCATATGCAATACATATGAGTATGCATAAGTATAATTTGAATAAACATAAGTAGTGTAAAGAGATACACATACCCGTCTAAATTGGAGTTAAGTTCATCATTCCTTACAACTTTGAATGGCAGCTGCAATTTATCTCCCAGTCTTGTGTGGCGACCATGAATTCTCAACATGTGAGGAAACAAAATAGCAAGAGACTCAAAAATAGAATTGAAGCTTGTCTTCCTTGACATACACACTTGAGGATCATATACATATATGCACCAGTCAATTAGATTGATTTCAACAGCCACCCAATGTGAGACAATAAGATTGACTGGAGCATATATAAAATCAACTTCATATAATTCCTTCCTGAAAAGCGATGATATGTCTCCTTTGAGTACATTAAAAAAACTATCTTCAAACTCAAAAGAATTTGAGCCGACAACAACAAACTTTTCAAGGTTGTCCTGTTGTATGCACGAGCAAAGATACAACCTAGTACATAAGTAAGTGCAAAGAGGTCTTTGAACTCCATAGCTTATCTCCTCATAAGCATTATGAGTTCATTAATTTCCTGCAAAAACATGAGCATAAACAAAATATTGACAAAATCAGGAATGTCAATGCACAAGCCTTTGTACATATATGACATAACCTGTACATAATATAAGCAAAATGGAGGGTGATCAAAAGTTATGTACGTAACCTATACATAATATAATTAGAAGATAAAGGAGAAATTTACCTCATTCTTCAACCAACCTCCTTTTTGCAAAATACCTTGGATAGAAGGCCTGGTGAAATTTCTTGTGTACCCCTTAATGGACCCTTTGCTATCTTTGTCTTTAACCCAATTGTAAAACTTTTGACGATCACTTGGCTTGATAGTACAACCAATAGGAGCTTTTGGAACCTTCACGTCCTTTCGGTATGGGGTCCTCTTCCATCTACTCTCTTTACGGACCCTCATACCCATACGACGTGAAGGCTTGACCTCCTCAGTATCAGCATCCTCTTCAGTTTCCTTCAGACCAAACGTGTAAACTTATCATACACAAGAACTCAAGAAAATTCATATAATAATATGAATACATATTTAAATACAGTAATTGGGATGAACATAAAACTAATAATTATACCTCACTCAAGTCATCACTTTTGTCGCCACATAAATCTTCAACTTCATTGACTTCCTGAGAAGGTGCGACTTTATCACCAATAGCAGTTGCAGAGGAAGCAAGCTCTTTGATCAACTTCTTTATATTGTTTTTAGTTCGCTTGGATGATTGAAAAATTGTTGAATCGATTTTTTCATACACAGTCCCCAAATCTTTAGAGTAGGCCACCCACTCATCAATCAATAATTGTTGCTGCTCAACTTTATGATTCAGCTCAGATTGATCCTTCTGAAGTTGAACAAGCATTTTAATGATTGTAGAAACCCAAATGAGTTTATTGTCCTCACCCCTACAACAAAAGTCAGTACATAAACATACATTAGCAAGTTAGAAAATAAGTGAATAATAATGGTACATAAGACATAATATAAGGGCAAAAATATATGAAAATAGATACATAAACTCACTATATAACACATACAGTAGCAAGAAAGAACGTAAGTTAATAATAATGGTAAAAATAGATACATAAACTCACTGCATAAAAAGCATCACCACTCTTCTCAGCTGACCTCTCTACTTCTTCTTCTTCAGCATGACAAGGAGGGGTAAGTGGTTCCTTCCCCTTGGTACTCTTCTTCTTCTTCTTCTTCTTCTTCTTCTTCTTCTTCTTCTTCGTAGAACTACAAAAAAATAACAAAAAATATATGTTGAACTGAATTGAAAATGTACAATCCAACAATTAAGTTTACAAACACTAGAGATGGTGCAAGAGGAACTGTCTAAACAAACTTTCTCTTCCCCAGCTTGGATACCTCCTTTTGAACAGGTTCTTGAATTTTAATAGGCCTGCCCTTGTCCTGGGGGAATTGACAAAGTCATCACCGTTAGACTGTTCTCGATCAACAACTTTTTTAGAAGTATCCTTTTTCTGAGCCTTTAGACTAAATAATAGAATATTTAGTGAAAAAATAATGTTTTAATACAAGATAAACAGTACATAAGCCAAATGACAGAGACAATATAAACCACTCAAAAAACAATATAAATAAGCCCACTTAATGTGTATACATAAGGACAATATGAAGTCAGTACATAAGCCAAATGACAAAGGCAATAGAAACCAGTACATAAACACAATATACAGAAACCAACTTAATGTATAGACATTTATCAAGAATGATCAATACATAAGAACAATATAAAATCAGTACATAAGCCAAATGACAAACACAATAGAAACCATACATAAGAGATGTATATGTAGTAACATAATTATGATATGAATATGCATACGTATTATATGTTTAGACATTTAGCATGCATATGCAATACATATGAATATGCATAAGTATAATTTGAATAAACATAAGAAGTGTAATGCACACATAATAATGATCATGCATGAAGGACACACAAAGACAATAAAAACCAGTACATAAGGCAAATATAAACACAATACATAAAATAAAATCATTCATAATTACCCTGTCTCTCCTTTTTTCTTATTGTCCTCAAAAACAGGACGATGTACCTGAATATTACATAATTCAAATCCGTATTGAAATAAGAAGTCTAATCTATCATCATCACACTCATTTTCCCACCAATTAGAATCATCATTTTTAGCATGTCCTTGGACAATCTTGATCTCTTCCTTTGTAAGGCTATTGTAAGAGCCTTAGTCTTTGGAGCCAGTTTGGCCTTAGCCGCCCGCGGGTTAGTGGAGCCTCCCCTGCGGCTAGTGTAGTGATCCGCCTCCGGCCAGGAATTTCCGCCCTGCGGTTTCCTGCGGCTGCAGCCGGCTTTGTTGACCGGTTGACTCGTGCTTTACTCTCTTCCTTACCATTCCTTTCCTTGCTGAGCAAGGTTTCATCTCACTTCCTTTCGCAGTTTCCTTACGTCCTTCTTATTTCTCTTCCTCTTTCTTGATCTTGCTTGAGTTTTCCTTGGAGTTTGATAGAGTTTGTGTGTGGCTTTGGTAGAGCTTGATGTTGTGCATGTTGCTGAGCTTCAGATGCCAGCTGAGAGTGTGTTTTGTTCTTTCCTTGGGTGATCACAACAGTGGGTAAGCCTTTGTTCTTCTCTTCTTTCTTTCTCCCTTGTTCCTCTCCTCTAGCTTAGGATTAATGTATGTTGATGTTGGAATGTGTCTGTGTATGTATGTATGTGGCTTTGGAATGGAGAAGAAGTGATTTGATCACGTGAAGAGCCGAAGAGGAATCGTGGGATCACATTCTGCACTGTCGCCGCCCCGCGCCTAGAAGCGCCGCCCCTGCGCGGGAGCCGTGTCACAACGCCTGCGCCGCCTGCGCGGAGCCGTGTCACTGTCACCGCGCCTGCGGCCGAGCCTTGCCGCGCCTGCGGTTTACCTTGTTCCGCCCCTCCGTCTTTCCGTTCCGCAGGTGCGTTTTGTACATGATCTACTTAGAGTAGTATGATCCTTTCCTTTCCTAGTATGAGCGGGTTAGTAGCATGCTAGGTACGTGTTTGAGGTTAGAATGATGATGAGTATGATATCGTTTATGCCGGTTATGGCTTTGAGGTTTATGAGTTAGGATATGATCCTTATGGATCCCTTGGGTCTAGGTGTGACCCCTTTGATGGATAGGAGTTTGATATCTTGTTATGCCTTGTTATTAGGCAGTGTTGTCCTCCAGATTGGAGTGGACCGTGTTTGAGAGTTGATCGTGGTTAAGACTACTTCTGAGGTTGAGGTAAGTCCATAAGACTTACTTAACTACCATCCTTATATTGGATGTATGCATGAGTGGTGTGTGTTATATGTTTGATGGCATGCGATGTTGTTATTACCTACCTACAGTTTAGTGACTGCCCATTGTAGGGCTGTGACACCTTTGCCCTGTCATCCCGCGAGGGGACAGAGAGGTTCTCTGCGAATAGTCCAAATCTGGTACACGGGACGGGCATTGTCTCCACTCCCTTAGGGTACAGGGGAAGTGATCCTAGATGACCACTCCAGCTGCGGTACCACCGAGAGGCGAGGGTTTATATTCCTCGTGTCACATATATTCATATATATATATATATATATATATATATATATATATATATATATATATATATATATATACTATATATAATATACGATTTGAGTTATTGACATTATAAAGATAATAAACCGGGTAAATGTGTGATAACATGATGAGGTGTTTATTATTCCCTGATGTGTGATTGTGCTTCTGCATCTCTATATAATATGTGTATGGTTAGTAACGGTTTTTTATACTGTGTTGTAGATCCTTTGCAGGTTAGGAGAGCTGTAGAGTGATCCAGAAGGGTGATCCGCTGAGGGCTCCGTACACACTGGGGCGTTATCGTGGATATGAAATCTTTTATTATGTACAATTATGTTTTATTTGTACTCAACGATACTTCTTTATCACCTTTTGATACTTATATATATCAGTTTCATGTTTTGTTTTTAATCTATCTGTGCCTTGTTGTAAGATCCAGTGAACTTGTTGTCAGGCTAGGGTCAGGATCCATTGTGAGATCCTAGCTCAGTAGCACCTCGAGTCCTACGGATTTGGGGTGTTACAAAGTTTGTATCAGAGCCTTATGTTGACAACAATGGCACTTGTAATCTGCAATAAAGGTCGAATAGATAGATAAACAGAACCCGAAAGGGTCTGATTTTTCAAAAAGGTTTTGTTTTGAAATGAGTACAAATGTTTTGGGATAGCGTGTACGTGAGCCATCACCCTCTGAAGATCTCGACAGTATAGATATATATATATAGATATTCTGTTGTGATTGATTTGATATATATCTATACATATGGCATATATATAGCCTTCTGAGTTAGGTTTACGTCCTCTGCAGATGGTTCAGACTAGAGCCTTACCTGCAGCTGGACGAGGTAGAGGTAGACCCCTCTAGGTAGAGGACGGGGTAGGATTCCCGCTGGTGGTACATGTGTAGCGGAGGAGACTCATGATCACGTTGCTGAGAGTGTCATTCCTGAGACTGGGAACGGTGCAGCTGAGAGACAAGGATCCCAAAGAGTCCAGTCAGATGACTCTGATCGTGTCTCCATGGAGAGAACAACCTTCCACGAGTATATCAGACGTGTGGAAGAGGCTGCCAGGGCAGGTAGACGTGCCCTTGATCTGCCAGCACAGGAGGGATCATCTGAGAGATCCCATGGAGTTACTCAGGTGCCAGCTGTACAGGCACATGCTGCTGAGACTGCTCGAGTTCAGGAGGAGTGTCGAGGGCCTAGACTAGACACTTGGTTGAAGGCATTCCACCAGATGGGTATACCCCCTTTCATTGGAAGGTGGGGTTGGAGGTTGAGTTATGGATTGGGCATGCAGACTCAGCTCTAGAGTCTATTAGATGTCCAGCAGACAGGCAGATAGAGTTGGTGCAGAATCTGTTCAGGGATTTGGCACAACACTGGTGGAGGTCTGTACGGGGTCAGGTCACCAGTTATGACCAGATGAAGACCATGATCAGAGAGCGTTTCTGCCCTACCTCACGAGGAGGGAGAAACTGCGGGATTTTGTCGAGGCTGATTGAGGATGTACCAGTCTCAGAGGCTGATAGGAGGTTCCAGGAGGAGCATGGCATTGCTGGTCCAGCTGCACCTCTTGCAGATCAGCATGTATATATCATGCTGTTCTCCCGATGACTGAGGATACTACCCGGACCTACATGGCGGATTTCATTGTGAGTCCCTGATGGATGAGCTTTATGAGAGAGCGAGAAGAGAGGGTCTGAGAAGAAGACCCGGGCAGACTTTGGTGGTGGAGTTGCTGGTTCAGGCGAGGCCAGAGCGCCAGAGTTATCCCTCATCTGCACCAGTTTGCAGATAAGAGACCAATGTTACAACTGTGGTGGTTATGGACATATGCGCCAGAGTGCCCGAGGCAGACAGTGATGTGTTACACTTGTGGCAGACTAGGCATAGGGCTGTTTTCTGCGACAGGCGGAGCTTCATCTCAGTAGGGTTCTTCTCCTGCCAGTGTAGCGGGAGGTGGGCAGAGGCCACCTCAGCAGCAGCAGATGCAGGGACAGTAGAGGGTCCCAAATCGCCCTACGACTCAAAGATCTGCTCCTGGGCCGAGTAGAGGCAGAGGTCGTGGTGGGACTACCACGGATACCAGAGGACCACAGGGTCGAGTTTTTGAGCTGAGGAGTGCAGAGGAGCCAGCTGCGGACTGCTACAGGTACCATTCTGATTCATGGTTTACCTGTTAGAGTTTGTTTGATACTGGAGCTACATTCTTTTATTTCTGATGCCTGTGTTGAGCGTCTGAGTCTAGATACGCTGGGGGGATACCCTTTAGTATAGGGTTACCTGATGGTAGTAGGGTCAGAGGTACCCGTGAGATTCGTGACTGTCCCATTTCTGTAGGGACCCGTGTATTACTTGTGGACTTCTTTGTCATGCCATTAGTGCATGAAGAAGTCATTTTAGGTATGGATTGGATGGATAGACACAAGGCAGTCTTAGATGTAGGTAGGAGGACTGTTACCCTCTCTACCGAGTTAGGACAGATAGAGGTTTTCTGAGGTTGGGACCTTGGAAAATCGGGCATGGTTATCAGTGCGATACGGGAAGCTAGACTGATTGCACAGGGTTGTGAGGCCTTCTGGTGTTATGCCATGAAGGAGGGGGAGAGTCCAGCATTAGAGGATATCCCAGTTGTCTGTGATTTTGCAGATGTATTTGCTGAGCCGTCCAGTTTGCCGCCTCAGAGGAGTGTGGATTTGTCATTGATTTAGAGCTGGTACGAGACCGATCTCGAAGGCCCATACCGGATGGCGCCTGTCGAGATGTTAGAGCTGAAGAAGCAACTCGAGGAGTTGGCTGAGAAGGGTTTTATCCGCCCTAGTGTATCCCATGGGGAGCACCTGTCCTCTTCGTACGGAAGAAGGACGGATCGTTGAGATTGTGTATAGATTACAGAGAGCTGAACAAGGTGACCATCAAGAACAAGTATCCATTGCCTCGTATTGATGATTTGTTAGATCAGCTTCAGGGAGCGACTGTATTCTCCAGGATTGATCTGTGCTCAGGATATCACCAGCTGAGGGTGAGAGAGCAGGATGTGCATAAGACAACATTCCGGACCACATATGGACACTACGAGTTTGTAGTGATGCCATTTGGGCTTACGAATGCCCCAAGTTTTTATGGAGTTGATGAACAACATCTTCATCGACTTTTTGGATCAGTTTGTGGTGGTCTTTATAGATGATATTCTGGTGTAGTCTCGCAGTAGAGAGGAGCATGCAGGACAACTGAGGACTGTATTGCAGTTTTACGGGATAGAGAACTCTATGCTAAGTTCTCTAAGTGCGAGTTTTGGATGCCAGAGGTAGCATTCCTGGGTCATGTTGTATCAGCTGAAGGAATCAAGGTGGATCCGGCCAAGATTGAGGTAGTAGCAGCTTGGACTACACCGACGAACGTCAAAGAAGTACGTAGCTTCCTTGGCCTAGCCGGTTATTATAGACGCTTTGTGGAGGGATTTTCTGTGATTGCCCGTCCACTGACGAGTCTGCTGAGGAAGACTACCAGATTTGTAGGGTCTGATCAGTGTATGCAGAGTTTTGAGGAGCTGAAGAGACGTTTGACTTCTGCTCCTACTTTGGCACAACCAGAGGGTACATAGAATTTGTGGTTTACAGTGATGCATCCAAGCTAGGCTTGGGATGTGTTTTGATGCAGCGGGGCAGAGTGATTGCATATGCGTCTAGACAATGAAGACGTATGAGGAGAACTACCAGACTCATGATCTGGAGTTGGCAGCGGTAGTTCATGCACTGAAGATCTGGAGACATTACTTGTATGATGCTACATGTCAGATCTTCACAGACCATAAGAGTCTGAAGTATATTTTCACGCAGCGGAATTGAATAACCGCTAGCGTAGGTGGCTTGAGCTGATAAAGGACTTTGATTTGGAGATTCTGTATCATCCAGGGAAGGCGAACGTTGTCGCCGACGCCTTGAGCAGGAAGACGCTCCGAGAGAAGGCGATTGCGAGATTGACAGTTCAGCATCAGTTACAAAGGGATCTATCTGGTTAGAGCTGGACATCCAATTTTTCCTGATGAGGATGCCCAGTTGAGTACATTAGAGGTTCTTCCTGATCCGTTGGGTGAGATCCAACAGAAGCAGGGGACTGCCCGTCACTGATGAGGATCCGAGAGAGGATGTCTCGGGATGAGGCACCACAGTTCCTGCTAGGAGCAGATGGAGTGTTGAGACGCCGCGGTCGCGTTTGTGTACCGCTGATGCGGATCTACGCCAGAGGATTTATAGGAGGCTCACTGTATGCCTTATGGAGGTGAGCTCCATCCACTACCTGTTCCACAGAGGAAGTGGGAGGACGTCATCATGGACTTTGTGATTGGGCTGAGATCGAGCAGGAGTTTTGATGCCATCTGGGTTATAGTGGATACACTAACGAAGACTTTTATCCTATTCGGGAAACGACAATGGTGAGTGAGCACTGAGGAATACACTAGGCAGATAGTGAGACTCCATGGTGTACGAGGACGATCGTCTCAGACAGAGATGGACGATTTACCTCGAGGTTTTGGCAATAGATTTAGATTGCCCTGGGGACGAGTTTAGACTTTACTACTGCGTTCCATCCTCAGACAGGGTTAGTCAGAGAGGACCATTCAGACACTGGAGGATATGCTGCGAGCTTGTGTGTTGGATTGGGGACAAGTGTGGACGGATCATCTCCCACTAGTTGAGTTTCTCATACAACAACGGCTGGCATGCATCTATTGGGATGGCCCCATATGAGGCACTGTATGGACAGAGATGTCGTACGCCGTTATGCTGGGATGAGTCTAGCAGTGTTAGTGGTTTGACACCTGATCAGATTCAGGATGATGTTGCTCGAGTAGCACTGGTTGGAGAGCCGATGCTGACTGCGCAGAGCCGTCAGAAGTCGTATGTAGATAGGAGGCGTAGACCCCTAGAGTTCAGGGTTGGAGCCCATGTGTGGCTGAGAGTATCCCGACACGAGGTGTTAGACGTTTTGGCATTAAGGGGAAGTTGAGCCCCCGATATGTCGGACCGTTTGAGATTCTGGACCGGGTTTGGAGCGCAACATACAAGTTAGCTTTGCCTCCGAGATTAGAGGGTGTTCACCCTGTGTTTCAAGTGTCTCAGCTGAGGGAGTATATACCAGATCCGAGACATATTGTGAGTTATGATGATTTGGTGGTTGAGTCGGACCACACTTTTGTTGAGCACCGATTGCAGTCCTAGAACGAGGTATGAGACGCCTGCGTTCGAAGGACATTCCTATGCTGAGGATACAGTGGTCGAGACGAGGACCTGATGAGGCTACATGGGAGACTGAGGATAGTATCCAGAGGAACTATCTAGAGTTCTATGCCGAGATAGAAGTACCTGTAGGATCGACGAGTAGATCTTAGTACTATCTTGGTGAGTGTTGTGATTACATGCTTATATGCTATGATGTGTTTATTTTCGTACTAGCTATGATATGATGTGTGATCGTATTCGATCTTGTTGTGCTAGTACGATTACTGTTTATAGCTGGAGATGGCTCTTTCCTCCATGCTATGGCGATATGATTAGGGTTCAGCTGGAGATGGTTATTCCTCCATGCTATTTGATGGACATAGTGCTGCTGGAGATGTTTTTCCTCCATACCTTTCTGTTATGAGTATGATACGGCTAGAGATGGTTTTCCTCTATGCTTGTGATGTGTTTATGGTTTGGCTAGAGATGGTTTTCCTCTATGCCTTGGATAGTGTTTATTTTGGCTAGAGATGGTTTTCCTCTATGCCTTGATAGTGTTTTTTTGTTGGAGTTGATGATTTCCTCCATGCTTGTGTTTGAGGATATAGGGAGTGTTGTACCTCGGCTTGTGAGTCCGAGTGGTTGAGGATTTTATAAGTTTCGGGACGAAACTTTTTTTAGGGGGGAGAGGTGTATAGTCTTTGGAGCCAGTTTTGGCCTTAGCCGCCCCGCGGTTAGTGGAGCCGCCCCTGCGGCTAGTGTAGTGATCCGCCCTCCGGCCAGGAATTTCCGCCTGCGGTTTCCTGGGCGCTGCAGCCGGCTTTGTTGACCGGTTGACTCGTGCTTTACTCTCTTCCTTACCATTCCTTCCTTGCTGAGCAAGGGTTTATATCTCACTTCCTTTCCTAGTTTCCTTACGTCCTTCTTGCTTTCTCCCTTCCTCTTTCTTGATCTTGCTTGAGTTTTCCTTGGAGTTTGATAGAGTTTGTGTGTGGCTTTGGTAGAGCTTGATGTTGTGCACGGTTGCTGAGCTTCAGATGCCAGCTGAGAGTGTGTTTTGTTCTTTCCTTGGGTGATCACAGCAGTGGGTAAGCCTTGGTTCTTCACTTCTTTCTTTCTTCCTTGTTCCTCTCCTCTAGCTTAGGATTAGATGTATGTTGAGGTATATTGATGTTGGAATGTGTCTGTGTATGTATGTATGTATGTGGCTTTGGAATGGAGAAGACGTGATTTGATCACGTGAAGATCCGAAGAGGAATCGCGGGATCACATTCTGCACTGTCGTCTCCCCGCGCCTAGAAGCTGCCGCCCCTGCGGGAGCCGTGTCACAGCGCCCGCGCCGTGCCTGCGTTTGCCTGCGGCCACTGTCACCGCGCCTGCGGCCGAGCCTTTCCGCACCTGCGGTTTACCTTGTTCCGCCCCTGTGTCTTTCCGTTCCGCAGGTGCGTTTTGTACAGGATCTACTTAGAGTAGTATGATCCTTTCCTTTCCTAATATGAACGGGTTAGTAGCATGCTAGGTACGTGTTTGAGGTAGAATGATGATGAGTATGGTATCGTTTATGCCGGTTATGACTTTGAGGTTTATGAGTTAGGATATGATCCTTATGGATCCCTTGAGTCTAGGTGTGACCCCTTTGATGGATAAGAGTTTGATATATTTTTAAGCCTTGTTATTAGGCAGTGTTGTCCTCCAGATTGGAGTGGACCGTGTTGAGAGTTGATCGTGGTTGAGACTACTTCTGAGGTTGAGGTAAGTCCATAGGACTTACTTAGTTACCATCCTTATATTGGATGTATGCATGAGTGGTGTGTGTTATATGCTTGATGGCATGCGATGTTTTTATTACCTACCTACGGTTTAGTGACTGCCCATTGTAGGGTTGTGACAACTTTGCCCTGTCATCCCGCGAGGAGACAGAGAGGTTCTCTGCGGATAGTCCAAATCTGGTACACGGGACGGGCATTGTCTCCACTCCTTAGGGTACAAGGGGAAGTGATCCCAGATGACCACTCCAGCTGGCGGTACACCGAGAGGCGAGGGTTATATTCCTCGTGTCACATATATTCATATACATCTATATATACGATTTGAGTGATTGACGTTATAAAGATAATAAACCGGGTAAATGTGTGATAACATGATGAGGTGTTTATTATTCCATGATGTGTGATTGTGCTTCTGCATCTCTATATATATGTGTATGGTTAGCTAACGGTTTTATACGTGTTGTAGATCCTTTGCAGGTTAGGAGAGCTGCAGAGTGATCCAGAGGGGTGATCCGCTGAGGGCTCCGTACACTGGGGCGTTATCGTGGGATATGAAATCTTTTATTATGTACAGTTATGTTTTTATTTGTACTCAGCGGTACTTCTGTATCACCTTTTGATACTTATATATATATCAGTTTCATGTTTTGTTTTAATCTATCTGTGCCTTGTTGTAAGATCCAGTGAACTTGTTGTCAGGCTAGGGTCAGGATCCATTGTGAGATCCTAGCCCAGTAACACCTCGAGTCCTACGGATTTGGGGTATTACAGCTATCAACCAAGACTTTTATGTCTGAATATCTAGGGAACCGTTTGACCTTCAAGGACTTGGACACCCACTTGTTACACAGGTGATCAGTAGGAGTATCTGAAAGAGTTGCAAATTCCATTGCAAGCTTCGGCATACAATGAAATGCAAGTATGTAAAACAATAAAACGAGTTAGAAATCGAAAGGATAGTTTAACTTAAACTTAAATTTTTTTTTCCGTCAATACACAATTTACCTGAAGTGCGAGAGGAAATCCACCAATATTATAGCCACCACTAGATCTTTCTTTACCGGCCTCACAGGACTGCAAGAACCTCTTAGTTTGTAGAAATGAGTGGCGACCCCATGGGTAAGAATCAAAATAGACAAGTCGCTAACGAGATTGATGATTTGCTGGATAAGCATCGTCTTCTTGTCTTTGGAGGATAGAACTTATTCAACAATATTATAAGAGCCATCTTATACTTAAACTCAGAATCTTGAGGCTCCTTTTCAAATAGCTTTTCTAGTTGACTATTTGTACATCTGTCGCACCCCACGACAGTACGCATATCAACATCACAATACTTTCCCGCCTCTTTGATGCCCTCATTACCACATCTAAGCCCCTGTAATATCTTGAAACTCAGTCAAACTAAACCGGAGAAGAACATTGTTGATTGCAAACCACATTGCGTGGTTCTCAAAGTTACAACTTCCCTCATCAACATGAAATGTATAATCTGATTACACATCTTCAACTTGGTACCATTGTTACAATAGAACGGAAAACACTTGATTGAAATCTATCTTTATCGACATCTGATAATTGCTCCAATATATGTGGGATGAGATACATCATACTATAAAAATTGAGCCTCGCAGAAACATTAGAATATGTCTCTGGCTAACGATATGTAAACTTCAAAATAAAAGAACATATGAACATTAGAAGTCAGCTAAACATAGATGGAATTCAGCTACACATACAAAAGAATATGTAACAGAAATAAGTTCATGACAAAATGCCAAACAATACACAATGTAAATCATACACATAACATACATAAGACTACATAACACAAATAATATATAAGCAGACACATCAGAAACGTTACAACAATACATAAATATACCTCTTGTAATGTGGGAGGAATTTTCACGGCAGCAAACCTTCTATGTGATGGCTTTACAAACTTTATTTTTGACCGGCCATTTTTGAATAATACTACATATTACAAAATGAAATAAATAAAGTTAAAAATATAGCAACATTTCGTAGAAGATGATATGAACCAAGAAAATGTGACAGTTTATAAACAGAATATCACAACAAACTTGAGTGTCAATATTTTGAACATCAATATTTTGAACATCGACAAACTTGAGCATAATCTGTGTAAATATTGAACATCGACAACAACAAAAAACAATCTACACAAAATTGAAGCTCAATATCATACCCTTTACTAATAACTTAACCTAATAACCTAAGAAGTTAACGTAAAATGAAAATGTTGAAACTACATTATCCGAAAAATGAAAACCTAATCTGTCATCGAAACACAAAAACACAACAACAAAAGTATAAAATAGATTGAAATAAAAAGTACCAGGAGAATGCATTACCAATTAGTAGTCGAAAAGGGAGGAAGAGGATGAGTGTCGGAGACGATGTCGAACAAAGATGAAAGTCTGAAGGAGAGAGTGAGCGAAAAGGAGGAAAAACGTTGTGGAGAAGGGAGAAAGTAAAGCGAGGAGAAAGGGAGAGGAAAGCGAGAGTTTGGGGATAAGCTGTGAGAAGACGAACGAAGACGATGAAGGAAACGAAGCGGCCGAACAAAGACGATGAAGGAAACGAAACGGCTGTTCCTGCTTTTTGTCGCCTGGGAGAGGTTTGACAGATTAAATGAGAAAATACCAATCTTGTCCCTTAGTATACGAAAAAACAACGCCTACTTATTCCCACGTAAAATACTTTCTTTTTATTAAAAAGTGAAAGTGGCCCATTTAGTACCCGTAAAAAAAAGAGCCTTTTTGGCTCATTTTTCTCAAAAATTATTAATGTGCGATATTTAAAAATAAATAAATTAATCCAATTAAATATAAACATTATTAAAACAATATTCATGCTTATAATATGGAGTTATTTTTTGTTATCAACAAACAAACATCTACTATTTAATTATAATTTTTAATAATATTTTTTTTTATAACTAATCAAAACTATATTTCATAAATTTAATTATACAGGATAAGTATATCAATATTATTTATACTAACCTCTCATCAGTATATTATACATAAATTTACTTTCAATTATTTATTATTATTATTATTATTTATAACTAGGATTATAAGTTATAATAACTAAGATATATAATATTAAATCCTTAATAATAGTAAAATAAGCATCACTAATATTTATTTAAAATAAATCAACACGAGTTAATGAGTAAATTATAAAATTACCGAATGATAATATTTTCAAATAAAATTACTATTTAAAAAAATATTAATACTTATGAATATAATATGTACTTACAATATTTTATATGTAAATATAATAATATTATTATTTTTACCGAAACTCTGTTAGATATATTAAAATCTAATTTAATCAAAAAAATGTTAGATATATTTATAAATATTAAAACAAAAAGGAATATAAAATTTCCACAAAATTACAATTTTGTTATAGATAGATTCCCTTAATATATCTTTATTTTTTTTTTTAAAAAGGATAAACCTAACCGATTATAGGTCAATAAAATCCATATAAATTGATTTAATTCCATCCCTTTCTTCTCAAAAACTCTCTACGCCGTTTTCAGTTTTTCTTCCCTCAAGTTGCTAAAAATCCATGGCGGCTTCATCTTCAAGAAAGATTACTCTAGTAAGCAACGATAATGTATTTTTCGAAGTAGACGAAATTGTGGTACAGCAATCGCGCACAGTCAGACACATGATTGAAGACGTCGTCGACGAGAACACATTCACTCTTCCCAACGTCGACGGAAAAACCCTTGCTAAGGTGGTCGAGTACTGCAAGAAACACGCTGAGAGTCCCACGCCGTCCGATGAAGATCTCAAGGCCTTCGACTCTGAGTTTACGAAGCTCGAACAGAGCGATATCTTCGAAGTATTACTGGTAATTTTCTCTCTGTTTTGATCGATTTCAATTGAATTAACTTTTTTGATCGATATCAATTGTTATATCTTCGAAATATTATTGGTAAATTTTCTCTCTGTTTTGACCGATTTCAATTGAATCAACTGTTTTGATCGATATCAATTATTTAAAAATTGAATCTTTTAGGCTGCAAACTATCTGGATATCAAGGAGCTTCTGGATACACTTTGTCAGAGTGTAGCCGACTTGATTAAGGATATGTCTGTTGAGGATATAAGAAAGACTTTCAACATCGAGAATGATTTCACTGCGGAGGAGGAAGCGGCGATTAGGAAGGAAAATGAATGGGCGTTCGAGACCTAAATCAATATCAATGGTGTCGAGAATGATTTCACTGCGGAGGAGGAAGCGGCGATTTAGGAAGGAAAATGAATGGGCGTTCGAGACCTAAATCAATATCAATGGTGTCCGGCTCACCGTTTTAGAGTTCTTCGGCTCACCGTTTAGAGTTCTTCTTTTTAGCTTGTTAAGCGTATTTTTAGACTGCATTTTACATTTTTAGGGCAAATTTGTTAATAATTTTTTTTTATTATATTGATTGGTTTCGGAATGGATGGTTAAATCTTTTGGTTTCGGAATGGATTGTTTTAACGAGTAAAATCTTCCGTCAACAGAAGCATACGAATCTATTCATCATCACTCAAATACAGCGGTTTCGGAATGGATTGTTAAATCTTTTTTATTATATAGCTTGGTTTCGGAATGGATTGTTTTAACGAGTAAAATCTTCCGTCAACAGCATGGCCAAGGCTCGATAAGCATACGATCTATTCATCATCACTCAAAAATATACAAATACTAGATCTGTTATCTATTTCAAATATCTAAATATTATTTTAGATTTGATTTGTACGGAAAATCAGTTTATACAGAATCTGAGAATCCAAAATACAATCTAGAGGTATTTGTTTTAGAATACATCTAGATTTGTGGAAGAGTTTGTTTTAGATTAGTTAGTAATGAATAAGAGATCCAGGAGAAAATATCAATATGTTTTCAATTAATTAAATTTATTGTGAATGACTAATATTATGCTAATCACGTTAAATTTTGTATCAGTTACATGCAAAGATCGAAACTTCAACAACCACCTTCGAGGCAAGTTTGCCTCACTGTATCTGAACAGAAATATTGTTCTATACAAACCTCCATCACCATTTCCAGCTAAAAAGCTTCTTTACATCATATTTATGGTTTCTTCAGATTTCCAACTTTCCTTTTCGGCTTCATAAATACAAGTTTTATAAGTTATACTAATTCTATTAATAAACAATATTTCTTCATAATAAGAAAACTCATAATTCTAAAGAGTAGAGAACATCAAAGTATTGAAGAAATGAAGATAGTAGCTTTGTTCTTCTGCTCTTTGCTGCATGCCTGATTTCTATTCCTCTCAGAGAGAAAACAAACTATCATTTGTTTACTTTAATGATTAAGTACTAAACTATCATTTGTTGTTTGTATAATTGTATGTAATGCAGGTAGTTTTGTTTAAGGCTTAGATTACGACTACTCAGCGCTTTCAGATGTAATTTTTATGGAAAGTTCCTTCAATCTTGTTCCTAGGAAATGTTACTAATTAAGTATAAGTTCAATTGCAGTATTTGAAAGAGCCATGGAGTGTGCAGTATAAAGGCGAAATCTTAGCAAATCTGGTTTCGAAAAGGGATTAAAGGATGGACAAGTTTTGGTAAAGGAAATATCAAAGTTGAAAGTTGGATTGACAAAGGAAGGAAACAAATTTGTTACTGCATTTGATAGAGAGAATATGAATGACAGTTTCTCCAAGACAGTTGAACTTGAGGAAGGAAAGATTTATGCATTTTCAGGTTTTGGTAATTGTTTTTTTTTTTTTTTCGGGATTCTAGTGTTATTTGTTATTGTTTTGTGATTAGTTGAATTGAAAATGCTAGATTGGGTGCAAGTGAATGAAGGCAATGCAACAATAAGTTTGGCATTTAGAAGTTCTGATGGAGAAAATGATCTATGGTGGCGGAGTTGTGGCAGAGCATGGATGCTAGAGAATGCTTAAGGCGGAATTGTCTCGAGTTTTACTGGTTCTGTATATGATTCTTCAGGTATGAGCTTAATCCAAGAGGGTTTAGTTTGTATAGTGATTTTGGAGGAGAGATTTGTACTTGAATGAGGTTTTGATGGAAGAAATTGGATTGCTGAAGGTTTTGACAGGAAACAGTCTATTGTTTGCTGATGTTTTTGTTTAGGAATTTGAGATGGTTTAGGTTAATTAAAGAAGTAGGAAATTGTGGTAGTCTTGAGAAACTTTCCATGAATTTGGGGTGGTTTACTGTAATTAGATTAGGTTAATACATGGAAGATGCAAGAAATCTCGTAGTTTCTGTTTGCTTCTTGTTTGAGTTCAAGTATTGGAATCGAACGAGTAGGATTCTGACACGCTCATGTCTAGCACTTTTATATTTTATGTGGCGTTAATGATCCGGGCTATTTGGTAGTATATACCCCGAATTTTTTGACATCAGGTGTATATACCATGTTATATATCCGGAGTATTTGATGTTCTATACACCGGATATATATACATCCGGGGTATTAAGTCTTTGTTTTTATTTTTATATACAAACACTGTAGATTCACCTATAGAGCATATATGCTCTATAGTTAAATCAAACAATAACTCTTTCTCCTTCCTGTTGGGAAAGTGGAAGCACAGGCCACACAACTCAAGTAACTCAAAACACAGGTTTGTCGAGCAAGCCTGAAATGATCAACAATATAACTAGTTCTTGATACATAGTTTGTAATGATGTGAAAGTTATTAGAAACATGCCATACATGACTCTAGAAATTTCTAGGAACTGATTACTATAAAAAGCATGACCTTGGCTATGCCCATGCTTTAGACTTTCCTGAGCATCATTGCCCAACTCCATGCCTCCCAAACTTTCAAATAGATCAATCTCTTCTGACTCTTCCAGCTGGTTGGGCTATGCACTATGGTCATAATCAATAATACCAGCCCAAAAGCTCATCCTCGCTGTCAGGAAGCAAATAATGTATCTTTTTATCAGCAATATCTTCAAAGGAGTCTTCTTCTATATCTTGGTGTTGAGTTGGGAGGAGAAGCATCCATAGGTTTGTGATCTCGCGCTCATGATCATTCATTGTCATTGTAGTAAAACGAGATAAAAGGTAAGATCCTTATGTTAAACACAGAAAGCTTCTTTATTAATGGGGCGTACCTTTTGCATGAAGAACGAGCAATGAGATTGAAAATACAAAAATACATATATCTGAGCGTGATAGACCTTGGAAGTTGGTTGGAAATCCCATCTACCAGTCCCATCTATTTTGGATGTATTTATTGTTGGAATTTTTTCAAGGATCTGCAACAAAAGAAGCCATTATAGGATCAGATTGAGAAGATTATGCAGAGATGGGGCAAAACACAAGCTTAATGAGATGGATTTGTATATGACGATTTCAATACTTGGTATTTGGTAAGAGAAAATCAAAAAGGGGTTTTAGGGACAAAATTGTGAATTCTAAGTTTCTAATAGTCATTTATATAGAACCATTAATACCCTAAAGAGTAAATGAACAATAAGACTACTAACAAACTTTTCTTTAAATTAGAGATTTTGAAGAATAATTGTTGTGAAAAACTTAGTTGCTGTGAAAAACTACATATCATTCTTGGATGCTACAGTAATGCTGAGTATTCTTGGGAATGACATGCAAATCTTTAAATCATATTTTGAGCAAAACAAATCACATGACCTTCATTAAATAAACAACGGTGATTTTAAAATGTTCTCCATTTATTCAGCTTCTCACACACAAGGGTGATTTTAAATGTTCTCATTTATTCAGCTTCTCACACATGATTTTCAAAATACTCGATTTAGAGGAATGAGCAACTAACCCAATTATGCTTTGTCAGCAAGACCTACATAAAAACTCAATATCATGGAGGGCGCGTAACAAAAGATCCTGCAAAAATAAACGAAACAGAGAGCTTTTGTTCACCTGGGCATTACACATTTCTTAATTAAGTTTAGCATTCTTTCCACTTAGTTGAAAAACAAGGTATACCATTAGTCAAATGGAGAGAAGACCCATTTGAACAAAGAGCAAATGCAAGTAACATATGCCCAAACTAAATAAGATAGAAAGAGATACTCGTGTCCTCTAAAAGAAATAGTTAAAATCCAATATTCAGATGTATACCTACTCAGATGGTGCACCAAGATCAATCTTTTTTCCATAACTAGATTTGCATCCACTTCATTCCTATAAATTTTCACTACATGAAAACTGTAGTCATTTTTAAACTAGCATCAGCCATAGTTGTCTTAAATCTAAAAAGAAAAAGAAAGACACTGCACAACACCCTAAAATAGAATATAACTTACATGAATCACCAATTTCCCACTGCATTTCTCTTATGCACTTTGTGATGACAACAAGAATATGCATTCTGTTGTACGAGCTGGCCCGAGACATATGCTCAAATGACAACAACTTAGCCTCGGTATGTGATTCTGACACATGTTCCCCGTTAATCAAGAGTCAAGAAATTAGCCTAAAAGCATGCAAATATAGTATTTAACATTAGACTAAAATAAATTACCATAACAATGTAAAATATATTGTTTTAGAAAGAAGTTTGGTCACCCTAGTAGGTAATTAATTCCACGTTGTCAAGGAGATTACTTTCCCCGATCAATGTAAAAGTCCCCAAAGGGCGCTAATGCTAACAATCTTAATTCACATGCAAGCTTTGAAGAACCTCCTTTTCTCTAGTCTTTTTGAAGGGTTCCAAATTTCATTTAATTGAGTTTCCTGCTTGCGTCACTTAATTCTTGTTGAAGCTGCAAAAACTCCAAAGTTACGTCTATGGTCTACCACATGAATATCACTTGGTGACAATTGGCTAGTACATTTGGAAAATAAAAACAGAGGCAAAGACATAACTTACCCCAGTATTACAAATTTTCTCCCTTGTATGCTTTTTCATCTGTGGTGATTTGAGAGAGTACACTAGAAAACTATGGCTGATACATTTGGAGTTAAGAGCACACAAACATGTTTGTTCAGCAACAAAATACATTAGATTGCTAGTTCCAACATACATTAGATAAGATTTTCAAGAAAATATCCATTAAGATTTTTAATGTATCATGGTGAGCGAGTGGTAGCTCATCATCTAAATTTACTCAAAAATTTGTAAAAACATCAGCAGTATCATGAGCAACACAGGCTCCTTCGATTGAGTAAAAGTTTAGAATTAATTAAAGGTAGTAAATGCAATATCTCAGCTATTGATGATGAAGCTAACTAAGTAGCAACTCAGTGATGACAGGACTAAATTGAGAACCACATATGAAGCTACACAGCGTTTTTATAAGCACGCCCAGAGTCCTAAAATCCTATGAATTTAACACAAAATGTGTGTTTGATAGCACTCACAATCAAACCAAGATCAAAAAATGTTACAGCAAAAAGATGGCATCATAAAATTACATCGTGCATCCACATAGAAAAAAAATTGGATATGAGAGAGTCATTTCTTAATCACTAATTAACACTTCCTTAGACAACAACCCAAATTTTTTGATGAAGAATATCATTCTAATACAAAACCAATGTTCCAATTGCATAACAGTGATAATTAAAAAGGTCAACCAATATAGAACGTTTTTATAGAAATCTTAATAATCCTAACCCTAATATCAACGGGAAAAAACAACAATTGATAAGAAGTTAAGGGTTGACCATATAACTTTGAATTCTGAAATCCAACAGAAAAAATGTTGTAATTTACCACAGGTACGGATATGGAGGGTGGAATTGTCCCAAGGTTGTGAATATCATATCGTTTTGAGGGGGAGAAAGGTAGTAAGCAGGTTGAGGATGTAGATGCCGAAATTCGTAGAGACATATAGAATTTGAAACCATGAGGGTACATAGGACATACCAAAAATCAAGGCGATTCATCGGCATATGACGAACATCGTTAACTTTTCTACACCACTTGACGGGGTTGTGAGCGACGAGACGTGGTTAGGAGAGGATTGGAGGATGCATCATCGGAGCACTCATAGGGCTCAATTTCTTTGAAGAAGGGATTGAAGAAACGATTTGATTGTGAATTTGAAACCTAAAACCCTATAGAAAAGAAAAACGCGATAATCGGCATTTTACTCACAGCGCCCACCTTTCAACTATTACTAATAAAAATAAACGGTTTTGTTTTTAATAAATAAACCCGGATATATACATATCGAAAGCATCCGGGATATTTTTGGTTTTTAGTTACCAAAATAACCCGGATTTGTGTAGATCCGCCTTATATAGTCTGTTTCACTTTTTAAAAAGGTGGCCTCGTCCGGATATACTAACGACGTATATTATCGATTTTGTAGTAGTGATTTTGGTTGAGATAAAAAATTGCTCTTACTACGCTTATTTAGAAAGTAAATGGACTCGACCGGCTACAACTTTGAAACCTCCCCGGAATAAATATGAATTTATGCCTATATACTCTTATTCGCCAAATGTCTTTGAATCATTCTTTGTGATTTCAAGTAATTTACTGAAAATGAGAGAACATTCAACCTAAGGTTAGTTTTATAAAATTTAATGAACAATAATATGCAAGTGGACGAGTCAAGACCAACAAACTCGAGTCAAGACCGCGAAAATCATCCTCACACAAACCAAGCCACATTTCCCTATAGGAAGTGAAATCAACAAAAAATCCTAACAAACACAGCTTACCAAAACTGGTTCACATCAAGATTCATTATAAACAACATTTAAAAAAAATGAAATGGTATAGTACAAAAAGATTTCAAAGACAAGAAAACTACACAATTGCAGATGCAATGATTGAACTCGCTGAGCAACAAACATTGCAATAAAAGGACATAATATACTATGGGATGATCCAAGATACCAGCCTTATTGGCTCTATAGCCTCTCACCGGATCAACCTCAATCCGCAGTTCAAAACTGGATCAATTCGGTTGTGTCAAGGTACAAAGGAAGGTTAAGCCATTGGGATGTTGTGAAGAAAATGTACATTTTCGTTCTTTGAAGATAAACTAGGAAAGGATATATCTTCCATTTCTATGGAAGAGTTCATAAACTTGCTCCTAACACAGTCTTGTTCAAGAACGAGAATAACACGATTGAGGATACTCGAGATCATGATGCTACACTGGAAAAGTTCTTGAACAAGCTCAAAGAGTATGTTGGCTTATCCGGGTAATCGTGGTTTCCCGGCTGGGATTGGGTTGCAATCGAGATTTCCAGTTGGGCAACCGAATTTGGCATATATGAGAGCCAGAATGGATGCCTTGGCTGCTGCCAGTTTTCCTCTTTGGCTCACCGAGAGGTTTTCGTCGAGCAAGATCCGAATCAGGTACTTTGTTACTCTCTCTAGTGTGTAAACATCAAGAAGAAATACTAAGTAAAAATGCTATAAATTATATGCCAAACACAACTTCTTGACACAATAGAATGAGCTAAAATCAGGGATTAAACAAGCTAGTCTAGCCGAAATCCGGATTATGAAACAGTTAGGGTTGATATTCTGGTCTAACGAGCTGAACTTTAATACGTTTATGTTTTGATGATGTAGAATCGAGCTTAAAATACACTTATACTTTTTATTTGCTTAAATGAATGAGTATGATTCAAGCTCTATAAAATTTTAACTCAAACATTTCGATTACTATAATAGCTTATGACATATCGACTCATCTGTTTGTCATCTTTAGGACTATTATTCTAACCGAGCTTATAAATGCGCACATACAGTAATACTAGTTTGTTTATAACAACCCATGGAAGATGGATTATTCTAGTCATCATCCTAATTGTTATTCGACAAGGCGAGGACAAAATTTCTTCGTAGTTTCTTTAAAAAGAGAACGATCTCGAGTAGATCAACCATTTGATTGTCATAGTTATTGTTTAAGATATATATTTTTAACTTGTTTGTCCAGGCACAATACTTGGAGCAAGTACTAAGGGAAAGATATGTACATCCTTCGGTCCAAGGGATCTCGACTCATCTGTTATCATCTTTAGGGTTTTATTCTGACCGAACTTATAAATGTGCTCAAAACAATTTGTTTATTTAATTGAATGGATCCAAGTGAAAAAAATTTATTCTAGTTATCATCATAATTGTTATTCAAGCAAAGGCGAGGATAAATATCCTCATAGTTTCTTTAGAATGAGAATGAGCTCGAGTAGTTCGACTATTTGACTGTCATAGTTATTGTTGAAGATGTATTTATTTTAACTTGTTTGTGCAAGCACAATACTTGGAGCAAGTACTAAGGGAAGGATATGCAATCCGTCGGTCCAAGGGATAGTTATATGATCAAATTGTCCATTGATCGACGAATGCAAGATGTGTTTAACGGACAAAGATTTTCACACAACACACCACTTGGAGACGTCGTGGATAAGTTGATCAACGAATGTGTAACACCCCGAATCCGTTGGACTCGAGGCGCTACTGGGCTAGGATCTCACAATGGATCCTGACCCTAGCCTGACAACAAGTTCACTGGATCTTACAACAAGACACATATAGATTAAAACAAAACATCAAACTGTATATATACATATCAAAAGGTAATACAGAAGAACCGCTGAGTACAAATCAAAACATATATCCGTACATCATAAAAATCCAAATCCCACGTATAAACCCAGTGTACGGAGCCCTCAGCGGATCACCACTCTGGATCACTCTGCAGCTCTCCTAACCTGCAAAGGATCTACAACACGGTATAAAAGTTAGCACACACACACACACACACACACACACACATATATAGAAGATAAGCATAAGCACATACACACATCATAAAATCATAAACATCTCATCATGGTATCACACATTTACCCAATTTATTATCTTTATATAAATAGTCCAACACCCAACTCATATATATATCAATATGAACATATGTGACACGAGGAATATATAATCCTCGCCTCTGGGTCCAATAGCCAGCTGGAATGGTGCCTAGAACACCTCCCCGTGTACCCTAAGAGAATGGAGAGTGCCCGAACCGTTTACCAGGTATGGCCTGTCTACAGAGAACCTCCCCGACTCCGCGGCGGGATGAAAGGGCAAGCTATCACCCATAGGTCGGTAATAATAATCTCACATGCTATCAAGCATATAACACACACTACTCATGCAAACATCCAATATAAGGATGATAGCTAAGTAAGTCCTATGGACTTACCTTAACCTCGGAGTAATCTCAACCACGATCAACTCCAAACACGATCCACTCCACTCTGGAGGATAGCACGGCCTAAAAACAAGGCATAACGAGATATAAATCTCCTATCTCTCAAAGGGGTCACACCTAGACCCAAGGGATCCATAAGGATCATATCCAACTTATAAACCTCAAGGCCATAACCGGCATATAACTCTATCATACTCATCATCATTCATTTTATCCTCATACACAAACCTAGCATGCTACTACCGCTCATACTAGGAAAGGAAAAGATCCTTACTACTCTAGTAGATCCGGGACAAGACGCACCTGCGTGACAAGAGGGATGCAGGGCGAAGCAAGGCAAACCGCAGGCGCGGCGGCACAAGGACGCAGGCGCGGTGACCGTGGCCGCGGGGGCGGCAACTTCCAGGGCGCGGGTGGGCGGTGACAATCTTCCGCAGGGGCGGCGTCATTGGAACGCGGGGCGGTGACAGTGCAGAATGTGATCCGCGATTCCTCTTCGGCTCTTCACGTGATGGAATCACGTCTTCATCAAACCATTAACCATACATATGCATATATACACACATTTCAACATCAAACTACATCCAATACATCTAATCTAAGCTAAGGAAGATGGAATCAAAGAAAGAAAGAAGAGAAGAAGAAGAATGAAGCTTACCTACTGTTGGTCTAGGCAAGGAATTGATCACAAACACCTTCTCAGCTGGCTCCCAAGCTCAGCAAACAACATCACCATCATCATCATCAACAATCACACACAAACTCTTTCAAACTCTAAGGAATCCAAGATCAAGATCAGAAGGAGGAAGGGAGAAGCAAGAAGGACGTGAGAAGATGGAATGGGAATGAAACCCTTGATCATAAGCCAAGGAAGACTTAAGGAGAAAGAAAAGAAAGGGTAAATCAGCGAGTCAAAGGGTCAACAAAAGCCGGGGGCAGCCGCAGGAAACCGCAGGGGCGGGAATAACGCAAGAAGCCGTAGGGCAGCGCAGTGAACCGCGCAGGGGCGGCTAGGCAAAACGGCTCCAAGACTAAGGCTCTTACAGAATGGGGCTCCAAGAACTCGAGGATCACACTGCAGTGCGACAGATCCTGCAGTGTTTCGCTCTCCCCTGGCGAGTATGAAGGCATTGTTTGGTATCTTGTGCAAAACTCACGTTAACATTGAAGTTGATGGTGAAGCAAAGGCACTGAGCAAAGTTCTTTGCATATTGAATTGGATCCTACAGTTTGAATAGAAATCAACTACAGTAATTCTTTGAAACTTCCATATTATCATATACATATAGCCATCAATGTGTAAGTTCTTACTGTCCTAACAAACAAACAACAATAATATTATATAGGCATCAATGTGTAAGTTTTTACCGTCGTAACAAACAAAACAACAATAATTTATGCAAAGGTTAATATCATAATAAAAAATTCCATATTTTCATTAATTTTAATACCTACAAACGAATTATATAAACAGTTCCTACACACCTCTCTAATTAATATTATATACACAGATGTGTATTGTTTTTTTTATAAATTTTTTTTAATTCAGTTAAGATTATAACACTAAATTATACGATAAAAATTTATTAATGTGCATTATCTAAAAATAAATACATAAATTGAATCAAATACAAATATTATTGAAACCAATATTAATGCTTATAATATGGAGTTATTTTTTGGGTGAGATTGGAAAGTATGTACTTTTTTTAGTGCAAAAGAAAGTGTGTAGGATAAATTTATTAAATAAAGTAAATATGCACCTATATAAGGATTAAGTTAAAATTTTTGGGCTCTTTTTTTACATTCACTGTTTCATTGAAACAACCGTCTCTCATCCTTCCCCGATGACAAAAAGCTTCAAATGATTTTCGCAATGTCCATACCTGATTCTTCATCAAATTCAACACAAATCTCGTCATATCCTTATATGCTCCGTCCATCAACTCAAATTCTTCCACAATTTTAGCCAAATTCAACAACGATCTTCCCGATTTTCAAACACACTAATCGGAAGAGGAAAATTGGGATAATCCGAAATCAATCCTTCAACAACATTCTTCAAAGACAATCGTTCACCTTCATTTAGTCAGGTATGAAAATTTTACAGATTTATGTTATAATTTTGGTTGAATGTGTTGAGATTGTCTTCCTTTTACCTCAAAAATTATGGTATTAAGATGTGTAAAGTGTTGCTGAGTATAATTGGGTAATAAATGAAGCTGATTATGGTATTAAGATGTGTAAAGTGTTGCTGAGTATAATTGGGTAACAAATGATGCTGAATTATGGTATTAAGATGTGTAAAGTGTTGTTGAGTATAGTTGGGTAACAAGATGCTAAATTATGGTATTTAAGATGTGTAAACTGTTGCTGAGGATAGTTGGGTATAAAATGAAGATAAATTTGGAGGCAAATGTGTAACACTTATATTTTATATATCATAGTTATTGTTGATGAATATGTAATGAAAATTTGTTATACAGGAATGACGTTTCTTATACGTTACGGCATATTTTGGAGGCAATTGGTATTGAGGATGGAGAATGGAATTTTGTTTGGAAATATCTCAAGTAAGCATTGATTGTTGAAGAAGGAATTTCATTTGATGATCTAAAGACTTTGTCTCAATTAATATGTACATCAACGTATGAAGTTGAGTTATCGTACAAGAATCCTTTCTATTGCTCACTCCGTCCATTTGATGTTAATACATTAGAGGTTTTGAAGCTTTTGTGGAAATTAATAAAAATGGAAAAGTTTTCTTGGAGTATTCCGTTGTGTATCAAAACAGTTGAAGTTGGATATTATTTGGTAATGAAATTGTGGAAGATGAAATTGTGGAAGAGCCAATTAAGGAAGTTTTGCACTTGTATCACAAACAATGGATATAGAGCCTCAAACTGAGATTGGGTTACAGAAGATCAGGTACATAAGATTGGGTAACAGATTGGTTAACAGAAGATTGGTAAATTATGAAAAGGCAAAACTTACAAGAACAAGACAGAAGTGAAAGAACTCATTGTGTTTAAATGCAATAGTGGAATGTTCTCAATACAGAATAGTGAAATCAAGAAAGAGGTCGGTAACAGCAAGGTGTATTGACAAAGAGTGCAATTGGAGGGTGTGTTTCACAATGCAAGGCAAATCATCAACCTTTATCACAAACAGTGTTTGAAAAAACACACACTTGTTCAATGCACTTGAGGAGGAAAAACAAGAGGAATCCTTCATTTTATGTCATAGCTAAAAAGGTGAAAGCAATGTAAGTAATACCCAACCTTCATTTTATGTCAACACTTAATTTTGTAACCATATGTTTGAATACCAAAATTATGTTATATGCAAGACTATTACCAAGACATTGATATATTAATACCAAAACTTGTTACCAAATAGGTTAATACCCAAGTAGTTTGTATTCAATAATGTTACCCAATAGGTTAATAACCAAGATTGTTTACCCAGTAGGTTAATACACAAGATTGTTACCCAATACAACATACAATATTGTTACCCCAATAATTTAATACACAAGAATGTTACCCAATAGGTTAATACCCAAGCAGATTACAGAATTTTAGATTTGAATTTATCTTTTCATACCCAATAATGTTACCCATAATTTATTTCCCAATAGTTTAATACACAAGAATGTTTACCCAATATGTTATTACCCAAGTAGATTACAGAATGTTAGATTTAAATTTATCTTTTTATACCCAATTATGTTACCCAATAGTTTAATACACAAGGATGTTACCAATATGTTATTACCCAAGTAGATTACAGAATGTTAGATTTAAATTTAATCTTTTCATACCCAATAATGTTACCCAACATTAATACTGATACGTATGAATGTTACCCAACCTAATACACAATATATTTAAATGCAATTGTGTTACCAAATATTTATTGTTTGATATGTTGATATAAATCCACGTACCTATTCCTATTACCAACTTGTTATACTATGTTATGTTATGTTAATGTGTATGTATTGTATAGGTATGGTGATACAAATACATTACCTTCAGTCAATCAAATTATCACTGTTATGAAAAGTCTACACCATGTTGATGCTAGCTACTGGAAGTGTTGGAAAACACAAGAAGCTGTGAAAGACATGATAAGAGGAACGTCAGAGGAAATTACAATGGAATGCCGTCTTACTTATACATGTTGATGTATTCCAACCCAGGAACCGTTGTTCATTTGGAACGTGATGATAATAATCGATTCAAATATTTATTTCTAGCCTTTGGGCAATCTATTAGAGGATATCAAGCAATGCGAAAGGTAAGAAATGTCCTTCAATTATTCGTTCATATAATATTTTGGGTATCTTATATTTAGCTATGTTGTTAAAAATATAACAAATGACAAATTAAATATAGGTGATTACAGTAGACGGTACTCATTTGAAAGGAAAGTATGGAGGAGTGTTGTTACTTGCATGTGCACAAGATGCAAATCAACAAATATACCCGATTGCATTTGCGATCGTTGATGGGGAAAATGATGCCTCGTGGAAATACTTTTTCAGAATCATGAAGCAGATCATACCGGACGACATTGAACAAGTGTTTATTTCTGATAGACATAATTCTATAAAAAAAGGCATTGCAACCCACTATGAAAGAGCATTCCATGGATTTTGTATTTGCATATTAAAGGGAATCTTAGAAAGAGAACAACATCAAACAGAGTCTTGGAATGTTCATAGATGCTGCAAAGAGTTATAAAAAAGGTGAAGTGCATGGAAATACTTAATAATATAAATGGTAAGTTTCATTTATCTTAACAATCAATTTCTATATGTATTTTAATTTAAGTTATATTTCTTGATTCACCTAGTTCATTGGGTATTTGACAGAGAAACCGAGGGTTGGAGAGTTACTTCAAGAGATTTCCATTTCAACATGGGCGCTTGCATTCTCTCCGGCTAAAAGGTACAACATTATGACCAGTAACAATGCTGAAAGTGTGAATAAAGTTTTGAAGGATGGAAGGAGTATCCAGTTTTAGCATTGTTGGATGAGATTAGACAGTTCATGTGTAGATGGTTTGCAGAGCGTCGTAAGAAATCTAATGCTTGGGTAGATTTAGCTCCTCCAAATATTGAAGAAAAAATCCAAAAGAGGTTTGTAGAGTGTTCAGACTACTTTGTTTACGTGATGGATGAGAATATATTGCAGTTTGAAGTACGAAAGGGAGAAGAACGTGAAATAGTTTGTTTGGAATTACGATGTTGTACATGCCACGAGTTCGACATTGAAGAAATTCCGTGTATTCATGCCATAGCTGCAGCCAACGTGTGAATCAAAACCCATCTTCCCTCATTGGAAAATATTACACTTGTGAAAATTGAAGGTTGGGTATGTGGAAACAATATATCCTGTACCTAACAAATCGGAATGGAATGTTCCTTTAGAAACTGCAATGTTGGCATGTGAGCCTCCTAAAAGGCGTAAAAGGACTGGAAGAATGCCAAAAGCTAGGATTAAAGCTTCATGGGAAAAGGATCGCAAGAGGAAATGTAGTTGTTGTGGTATAGTTGGACATAACAAAAAGACTTGTACAAATCAACCAAAGTAAGTTGTTTGGATGAGTAGGAAGTGGATTATGGACTCGTTTTTACAGATTTTTTTGAGGAAGTTTTGGAGTATGTTTTTACAGATTTGTAATGAAAATTATTGTTACACAAGTGAAATTGTTTCTTTGATAATATTTTTAATACTTAAGCATGTAACTACTAGTTCAAACTTGTTAATAGTTAAAAGCACAAGTTGTTGTCACCCAATGATTTAAAAGTAAAAAACAGTTACCAAACTTTTACATAAACTTACTACAAAACTTCATGAATGGTAACCTTATGAACTTTGACACAACTTTGATACCGTACTTTGTTACCCAACGTCAAAATAATAACCCACTTTATTACCAACGTAAATAATTGTTAACAGAATTTGTTACCCAAACGTTATTACCCAACGTTGTTACCCAAACTTATGAACTGTTAGCAACTGTGATACCATACCTTTGTTACCCAACGTTGTTACCCAACCTTATGAACTTTTGTACCCAACTTGTTACCCAACTATATTACCCAACTTTATTACCCAACCTTAAGAACTTTGATACCCAACTATATTACCCAACTTTGTTACCGAACTATATTACCCAACTTTATTACACAACCTTAAGAACTTTGTTATCCAACTATATTACCCAACTTTATTTCCCAACCTTAAGAAATTTGATACCCAACTTTATTACACAATCTTAAAAAATGTTATCAAGTTTGATAACAAAACGTAGATGTTCAAAAAATTAAGACATAACTAGTTTTAAAAGCAAAACATACTAGATAATAAAATATTCAGAAATCATTCAACTGTCGAGAAATCAGAATGTGACTACATCAAAATATACACCAAAACCCAACAGATTCAGAATGTGACTACATCAATCATCAAAATATACAACAAAACACAACAGTTTCAGAATGTGGCATCATCAATCCAAGTTACTGCATCTCATAAGGCTTTATGCCAATCCCTTACAAAAAGTACATTGGCAAGCTGTTCTCTGTAGGCAGCACATAATCGTCATTGATCATCGATAAATCATCACGGCCAGATGACAAGTACTGGATGTACTTGACTGTGAAAATTCCACAACTTCCCCTAAAATGTAACAATAGTTTAATTTGAAACCATAATGAATTTAAATAAATTTATATAGGTAAATTGATAGAAAATGTATACATACCCGTCTATATTTATTGGACAGTTTGCCTTCCTTGCAACCTTGAACTGCTTTGACAAATTATCACCGAGCCTTGAATGCTTCCCATGAAGCCTCAACACATGAGGCAACATACAAGAAAGAGGCTTTAACAAATCAAGCAGCTTGGAATCGGTGATCAGACTGGGCTGACAATCACATACATAAATGCACCAATGAAGGAGGTTGATCTCCAATGCAACCCAGTGGTTACCAAGTATGTGATATGGAGAATAGATGACATCAACATCGTATAAATTCTTCCGGAAAAATGCCGGTTGATCTCCTGTTAATATATCATACAGCTTCCCACCAAAATTTTCGTAGGCATCAGCACCTACCTCAGAAAATTCCTTAAAACGTATTTCGTTGCATGCATCTGCCCAGTTACAGCCTAAAATGGCAACACGGCCATAGATTTCGGGATACTCGATCACACTTTGCGTAAAAGCATAATAAGCTCATCTATTTGCTGAAAAAGGATAACACCAAAAAACAGAACAAGATAAATAAAACCATAATTGAAACTTGTACAACGATTCACGTTCTGTCGTGGAGAGAAAGCTGTGTTTTGGAACCTTAGGCAACTTAACTTTGCTCCTAAAAGGGTCTTTTTGAACTGGCTTTCTTTGCGTAAACGCAAACTAACCCTCAGTTTTGGTTGTTCATCTGGAGCAATATCCTGCAAATTGAAAAAGATAAAAAAAACAGAATTATAACACAAGTACATAAAGTATAGTGTTACCCAAGTATATGTATATACCTTAGATTTTCCAACATCAACAATATTGACATTGGCATTGCCTTCACTGCTTCTACATTGCAAATTTCAACTGCAGCGGATTGAGGTTCCTTGTTTTCCACGTCCTCAACATTGGCCACTTCACCTGCTGCAGCTTGAGTTCCTTGTCTTCCTCGTCCTCAAGATTTCCAACTTCAACTGCAGCATGGTCGGGTTGCTTAGACGAAGAAGCATCCCGGTAGAAGCTGTTTTAATTACATTTTTTGATTCAATCCAGGACTTAAGTTTGTTAACAGTACGATTACTAGACGAAATATTTCAGTATCAACATAGAGAACACCTAAATCTCTAGAGTAAGAAACTAAGTCTTCAAGTGTATTCCCTTGAAGTTGAAGTTGTTCAGCAACTGAAGCTGCACATTCTTCACTTCATTCAGTTGATCAAGAATTAATGTTACCCAAGATGGTGTAGTCCCAACACTGCAGTGAAGAATAATTTTTTTTATTACATTACACTTGTAAAAAAGATAAAAAATACTGAGTAAAAATATATACTCACGTAGCATCATCACCACCAATTGTGCCAATTGCAGGATCAACAGGCTCCTGATCATCAGCAACTGAGGCAATCTGGGGAGCCTTACCCTTAGACCTTTTGGGTAACTACAAAATCAGAAAAAATACAATTTGTTAGCAATCTGTATTACCCAACCTTTTACCCAAACCTTATGAACTATTACCGTGAAGAAGGAGAAACAACCTTCCTTTTTTCGATTCCTTCTTCGCAGCAGGCTCGGAAGGTTCGAAGGCTCAACAGGTTCAACAGATGAAATAGCAAGAGCCTTGGTCTTAGACCTGATTGGGTAACTAAAAACATATTACAAAACATTTAATGTAATAACTATAACCAAAATCAACAGAATAACTAAGAATATAAAATTTACCGTGAAGAAGGAGATGCAGGAGCGGACATATCAGCCTCCTGGAATGCCGTCTTCGTCTTCGTCGTCTTCTTCTTCTTCTTGTCAGCTGGTTTTTGGGAACAAGTTTAGAAACAACAAGTTTCTTAGGGATTAACAAAATCATCCCCATCAGATTCTTGTTCAACCGAAACTTTGATTTGTTTAGAACTGTCAAAAAATGAGAAAATTAAGTGAATTGAAAATAAGATAAATTAAATATATGAAATTGTACAAACCTTTGTTTCTGGACATCTTCACTGATTGCATTACAAATTTGAACAGAACAAGCATCCAAGCCCAACTCAAATAAATCTTTAAGTCTAGAATCTATACACTCATCATCCCACCAATCCATGTCATCATTCTGTTCACTAAACTCAAAAGATTTTATACTATCTTCATCCAATGAAGAAACAACAGCCTTAATATCACCATACCCAAAAGCTTTCCTAGATTGGGTACGTGACTGATACTTTAAAGTAAGTATTTTAGCAGTCGGATCAATGTGTGCAAACAAGGAAGCCAACGATGGAATGGCCTCAAAAACCATTATCTAGAAATATGAAAAATTATAAGAATTAGTATAAAGCAAATAAAAATGAGACTAATATAAAACAAAATGTAACAAAGAACGGAACCTGCAAAGCAAGAGGAAAGCCGCCTATGTTATAGTTCAAGCTGGCTCTTTCCTTTGCGGGATCACAAGATTGAAGAAAATGAAGAGTATGGGTAAAAGCATGATTCCCCCAGTTAAAAGTGTCAAACGCATCCATATCATTCACAAGATCAATAACAAACTGGGATATCATAGTCTTCTTATCCCTAGAAACTAATACTCCTTCAACAAACAAAATTAAAGCCATTTTCAACTTATTCGGAGATTCTGCAGGTTCAGTTTATAGAGCTCTTCAAGGTGAGCAATTGTGCATCTATCATGGCCAACTGCATCTTTCATATCACAATGCTCCACTACCATTTGGTCAAAGTAGTCTGATTTTGAACAATCAAGACGAGTAATAAGATAGCAAACTCAATAATTCCAAATATAGTAAAAGTTTGTTACCAATTCCAAACCACATAGATTTTTTTCTGTTGGTAACAACTTGACGAAGAAGTAGAAAATGAATAAGCTTGTTAGAAGTTCGAAGCTTATCTCCCATTTTGATTATGTCTTGAAAGATGCCATGTGTGAGAAAATGATTTTGTCACGAGGTGACAACCCTTCTAATAGAAATGGAATCAACGACATTCGGAGAAAAGTTGTTGATTCGGGAATTCTCAATAGCTGGGGTCTCGGTAAATCTATAATTAAACTTCAAAAAACAAAAACAATATTAGTAATTAATTTGGGTAATAAATGAGAGATAGAGAGTACAAAAGTACTCACTTGAAAGGATTTTGAACCTTGGTTTGGATGTGCTTAACTGCAACTGAAATAAGTTATAAGGAAATATACAAATTCATAAACAACAATATATAAATTGCAAACTATCTATAAGCAGCTATTGTAAAAGAAGTATTCATTTGTATTGATGTTAGCCAGCTGCTCCACAACAAATATTGAACAGAAACAAGTACATAAAAGGACTTACAGATTTTGAATTGTCAGGTTCATCTTGAAGAGATGCTTGATCTGTAGTAGACATTATAGTACCTGAGAACATATAAGAAAACATAAGCCTATTACAAAACAGAGAAAAACCAATAATAATAAAAAAGACTATTACAAACAGAACAAGAAAAAGAAAAAGACAATAATACACATTCAAAGGTAGGTACATTAAAGAAAACACCATATAAGACATAATTATGTGATAGACAAACATATTACACAAGACTATTGTCCTCAGTTAGTATTAGGAACCAAAAATGCAGGGACAGTGTGAAGAGAAATTAAAACCTATTACACAAGACTATTGTCCTCAGTTAGTATTAGGAACCAAAAATGCAGGGGACAATATGAAGATAAATTAAGACCTATTACACAAGACTATTGTCCTAAGTTAGTATTAGGAACCAAAAATGGACGGGATAGTGTGAAGAGAAATTAAAACCTATTACCCAAGCCTATTGTCATCAGTTAGTGTTAGGAACCAAAAATGCATGGGACATTGTGAATAGAAATTCAAACCTATTACCCAAGACTATTGTCCTCAGTTAGAGTTAGGAACCAAAAATGCACGGGACAGTGTGAAGAGAAATTCAAACATATTACCCAAGACTATAGTCCTCAGTTAGTGTGAAGACGTAATAAAAGAAGTGAAGAGTCCTCAATTAAGTGTTAGGAACAAACCCTAGGTTGTGTGTTTAATTTATTCACAAGCAGGTCCAGCATAGTGTTAGGAAGAAAAACAACGACATGAAATTGATGACTTAGGTTGAGGATAGATCAAAAAATGGAAGAACGGGACAGTGTGAAGAGAAATGACGACAGAGAACAAAGCAAAAACTTAGCATAAACAATAAAACCAAAAATAACGACATAAACCATAATAGAAGAGTAAAACTAACCTTAATCGTTGACTGAATCGAAGATGAAGTAACTTAATCGTCAAAACGAAGATGAAGAGAGGAAATCGCAAAATAGAAGATGAAGAAACTGAAACAGGTAGAAGACAGTAGTGTGAATCACGTAATTAGAACGAAGAAGAAGAAGAAATCAGAGAAGAAGAAAGAAGAGGAGCGAAGGAGACGAACCTGGTGAGTAGAAATCGCCAGTAGGGTTCTCACCGAGAGAGAAGAGTAAGGGAGCGGGGAGAGAGAAGAGTGAAAAAAAACAAAAAAAAAACCTATTTATACCTACACAATTAGTTCCACTAATTAATCAACTTACATACTTTATACCAATACTAAAATAAGTGCATTTATAGCCCATTTAACTCTTAAAAAAATACCTACATACCTTGTACCCTAGTTAAAATAAGTGCATTTATAACCCATTTAACTCATAATTATTTATACTAACCTCTCAGTGGTTTAATATACATAAATTTACTTCAATTATATTTTTAGTATTTTAACTAGGATTATAATTTTTGATACTAAGATATATAATATTATTTTTAATAATAGTAAAAAAAGCATCACTAATATTTATTTAAAATAAATTAACCATGAGTTAATGAGTATTATTCAATTATAAAATTACCGAATGATAATATTTCAAATAAATCTATTATTTCAAATAAAACCATGAGTTATGAAAATAATATGTATGTACAATAATTTATATGTAAATATAATATTATTTTTTTTACTTAAACTCTGTTAGATATATTAAAATCTAATTTATAAATTAAATTTTTTAGATATATTTAAAAATATTACAACAAAAGGAATATAAAATTCCCACAAAATTACAATTTTGTTAAAGATAAATTTCTTTAATCATGTACAAATGTTTACTGTATCTATATTTTTTTTTTAAAAGGATAAACCTATCGATTATATAGGTCAATAAGTCCATATAAATTGATTTAAGAGAAATTCCGTTTGGTACCCTTCAGGTTTTGGCTTTTTCGGTTGGTGATCTCTACGTTCGCATTTTTGGTTGGTGCCCTTAACGTTTTGTCTCTTTTCGGTTTGTGTCCATTCTTCTAAAAAATGTTAGATTTTTATTTTTCTATTAGTAACTAAAAATAAATAAATAAAATACGTGAGAAAAAAATCGACATCGTCTTCGCTTATGTATGGATTGTGAAAACGTAGTTAGCATTGTGAAATTACAATTTGTATAGGATAGACACACACCTATGCTCTTAAGAAATTACAAATATATTGGTTCTCAATTTCTATCAGACAAAAGTTGGGTGGAGCGAGAAAGAGACAGAGGCAACAACGAGCGAAGATTTGCTTCACAAAAGCTTCTTTGCCGAAGTTAGTGAAGTCGGGAGGGACGACGAAATTGTAATTTGCAAAAGCCACCGGGTAGTGGTTATCTCAAGAACATAGGTATCTATTCTATTATATGCAAATTGTAATTTGCAAAAGCCATATGCGTATATACACTATCCAAACAAGGAGCAACTTTTGTTTTATTTTTATTTATTTCTTAATTAATAACAGGAATTTTTTTTAAAAAACTAACTTTTTTGAAATTTTTTGAAAAGAATGTACACAAGCCGGAAAAAGGCAAAATCCTAAGGTTACCAACCGGAAATGTAAGACTTAGTGGACACCAATGTAACACCCCGAATCCGTAGGACTCGAGGCGCTACTGGGCTAGGATCTCACAATGGATCATGACCCTAGCCTGACAACAAGTTTATTGGATCTTACAACAAGACACAGATAGATTAAAACCAATACATAAAACTGTAATATATAAATCAAAAGGTTTATACAAGGTACCGTTGAGTACAATCAAAAAATATAATTGTATATGACAAAAGACCCCATATCCCACGATAACGACCTAGTGTACGGAGCCCTCAGCGGATCACCCACTCTGGATCACTCTGCAGCTCTCTTAACCTGCAAAGGATCTACAACACGGTATAAAACCGTGAGCTAACCATACACATATATATAGAAGATGCAAGAGCACAAACACACTTCAGGAATCATAACATATAAACATGTTGTCACACATTTACCCGGTTAATTATCTTTATATAGTCCAACACTCAAATATATCGTATAAATATCTGCATATGAATATATGTGACACGAGGAATATATATAATCCTCACCTCTGAGTGCTATAGCTAGCTGGAGTGGTATAAGCGCACCTTCCCGTATACCATAAGGAGTGGTAAGTGCCCTTCTCGTATACTAGATCTAGCCTGATTACAGAGAACTTCCCAGACTCCACTACGGGATGAAAGGCAAGTTGTCACAACCACTACAATGGGCGGTCACTAAACCATAGGTCGGTAATAATCAATATCACATGCTATAAAACATATAAAAAACACCACTCATGCATACATCCAATATAAGGATGGTAGCTAAGTAAGTCCTATGGACTTACCTCAACCTCAGAGTAATCTCAACCACGATCAACTCTCAACACGATCCACTCCAATCTGGAGGATAGCACTGCCTAATAACAAGGCATAACGAGATATCAATCTCCTATCACTCAAAGGGGTCATCACACCTAGACCCAAGGGATCCATAAGGATCGTATCCAAATTATAAATCTCAAGGTCATAACCGGCACCTATCAGTATCATACTCATCATCATTTTATCCTCGTACATAAACCTAGCATGCTACTAAACCGCTCATACTAGGAATGGAAATGATCTACACTACTCTAGGTAGATTCGGGACAAGACGCACATGCGTGCCAAGAGGGACGTAGGGGCGAAGCAAGGCAAACCACAGGCGCGGCGGCGCTCCAACGCAGGGGCGGTGACCGTAGCCGCAGGGGCGGCGGCTTTGAGGCACGGGTGCGGTGACAAGGTTCCGCGGGGTGGCGTCTCGCTGGTGCAGGGGCGGCGACTCTGCAGAACGTAGAGTCCCGATTTCTCTTTCACTCTTCACGTGATCAAATCACGTCTTCTCCATTCCATATCCAAACACATACATATACATACACATTCTAACATCAATATACATTCAATACATCTAATCCTAAGCTAAGGAAGATAGAATCAATGAAAGAAAGAAAAGAAGAAGAATAATGGAGCTTACCTACTGTTGGAATAACCAAGGAAATGATCCAAACTAACACCTCAACTTGCTTTCAAGCTCAGCCACAACATCCATCATCATCATCATCAACAACCACACACAAACTCTTTCAAATCTAAGAAGAACAAGAGCAAGATCAAGGAGGAGAAAGGGAGAAGCAAGAAGGACGTGAGAAGCTGGAGAATGAAGACTGAAACCCTTCATAACGAGCCAAAGAAGAAGCTTAAGGAGAAAGGAAAGGAAAGAGTAAAGCACGGTCAAAAGGTCAACAAAGCCGGCTGCAACCGCAAGAAACCGCAGGGGCGGAATCCTGGGCCGTAGGGGAGGTAACACAGGCTCAGCTTCTGGGGCGGCTCCACGAACCCGCAGGGGTGGCTAAGTCCTATCTCGGCTCTACAAGACTAAGGCTCTTACATCTCACCCCCCTAAAAACAAGTTTCGTCCCGAAACTTGTGAAATCCTCAAATCATTCGGACTCATAAGACGAGGTACAACTCTCTCTATAACCTCAAACACGAGCATTGAGGAAATCATCATCTCCAGCAACAAAATCACTATCCAAGGCATAGAGGAAATCCATCTCTAGCCAATACTATAATCACATCACCAGGGCATAGAGGAAAAACATCTCTAGCCATATCATACTCATAACACAAGGGCATGGAGGAAAAAAATCTCCAGCAATACTATGTCCATCAAAATAGCATGGAGGAATAACCATCTCCAGCTGAATCCTAATCGTATCACAATAGCATGAAGGAAAGATCCATCTCTAGCTATAATCAATCGCACTAGCACAACAAGATCTAATAAGATCACACATCATATCATAGCTAGTACGAAAATAAACACATCATAGCATATAAGCACATAAACACGTAATCACAACACTCACCAAGATAATACTAAAATCTACTCGTCGATCCTACAGATACGTCTATCTCGGCGTAGAACTCTGGATAGTTCCTCTGAATACTATCCTCATTCTCCCATGTAGCCTCATCAGGTCCTCGTCTCGACCACTGTATCCTCAGCATAGGAATGTCCTTCGAATGCAGGCGTCTCATACCTCGTTCAAGGACTGCAATCGGGTGCTCAACAAAAGTGTGGTCCGGCTCAACCACCAAATTATCATAACTCACGATGTGTCTCGGATCTGGTATGTACTCCCTCAGATGAGACACGTGAAACACAGGGTGAACACCCTCTAATCTAGGAGGCAAAGCTAACTTGTATGCTGCACTCCCAACTCGGTCCAGAATCTCGAACGGTCCGACATATCGGGGGCTCAACTTCCCCTTAATGCCAAATCGTCTAACACCTCGTGTCGGAGACACTCTCAGCCACACATGGGCTCCTACTCTGAACTCTAGGGGTCTACGCCTCCTATCTGCATATGACTTCTGACGGCTTTGTGCAGTCTGCATCCTCTCTCTAATCAGTGCTACACGAGCAACATCATCCTGAATCTGATCAGGTGTCAATCCACTAATACTGCTCTGCTCATCCCAACATAATGGTGTACGACACATCTGTCCATACAATGCCTCATATGGGGCCATCCCAATAGATGCATGCCAGTTGTTGTTGTACGAGAACTCAACTAGTGGGAGATGATCCATCCACACTTGTCCCCAGTCCAACACACAAGCTCACAACATATCCTCCAATGTTTGAATGGTCCTCTCTGACTAACCATCTGTCTGGGGATGAACGCAGTAGTAAAGTGCAAACTCGTCCCCAGGGCAGTATGAATATGCTGCCAGAACCTCGAGGTAAATCGTCCATCTCTGTCAGAGACGATCATCCTCGGTACACCATGGAGTCTCACTATCTGTCTAGTGTACTCCTCAGCTAATCTGCTCACTGGCCACGTTTCCCGGATAGGGATAAAACGTGCCGTCTTCGTCAGTCTATCCACTATAACCCAGATGGCATCAAAACTCCTGCTCGGTCTCAGCCCAGTCACAAAGTCCATGGTGACGTCCTCCCACTTCCTCTGTGCTACATGTAGTTAATGGAGTTCACTCCAAGTCTGCAATGCTTGATCTTGACCTGCTGACAAGTCGCACATTGTGCCACAAATCTGGCTACATCGGGCTTCAGCCCTCCCACCAATATGAACGTCTCAAATTCTGGAACATCTAACTCGTACTTGGGTGCACTGAATAAGGCGTACAGTGAACCTCCTGTAATATCCTCTGGCGCAAATCCGCATCAGCGGGTACAAAGACGCGATCGCGGCGTCTCATCACTCCATCTGCTCCTATGGATAACTGTGGTGCCTCATCACGGGACATCCTCTCTCGGATCCTCGTCAGTGTCGGGCAAGTCCCTTGCTTTTGTTGGATCTTACTCTACAGATCAGGGAGAACCTCTAAAGTACTCAGTTGGGCATCCTCATCAGGAAACTAGATGTCCAACTTTAACCAGACCAAATCTCTCTGCAGCTGAGGTTGAACTATCAGTCTCGCAATCGTCTTCTCTAGAGGCGTCTTCCTGCTCAGGGCGTCGGCGACAACGTTCGCCTTCCCCGGATGGTATAAAATCTCTAGATCAAAGTCCTTGATCAGCTCGAGCCACCTACATTGACGGTTATTCAATTCCCGTTGCGTGAAAATATACTTCAGACTCTTATGGTCTGTGAAGATCTGACATGTAGCACCATACAGGTAATGTCTCCAGATCTTCAGTGCATGAACTACCGCTGCCAACTCCAGATAATGAGTCGGGTAGTTCTCCTCATACGCCTTCAGCTGTCTAGACGCATATGCAATCACTCTACCTCGCTGCATCAATACACATCCCAAGCCTAGCTTGGATGCATCACTGTAAACTACAAAATCAGTGGTGCCCTCTGGCTATGCTAAGATAGGAGCGGAAGTCAGACGTCTCTTCAGCTCCTCAAAACTCTGCATACACTGATCAAACCATACATATGGTAGTCTTCCTCAATAGACTCGTTAGTGGACGGACAATCACAGAAAATCCCTCCACAAAGCGTCGGTAATAACCGGCTAGGCCAAGAAAGCTACGTACTTCCTTGACGTTCGTCGGTGTCGTCCAGGCTGCTACTGACTCAATCTTCGCCGGATCAACCTTGATCCCCTCGGCGGAAACAACATGACCAAGGATTGCTACCTCTGGCATCCAAAACTCACACTTAGAGAACTTTTCATAAAGTTCTCTATCTCGTAGAACCTGTAACACAGTCCTCAGTTGCCCTACATGCTCCTCTCGGCTGTGAGAGTACACCAAAATATCATCAATGAAGACTACTACAAACTGATCCAGGAAGTCGATGAAGATGTTGCTCATCAACTCCATAAAGACTGTTGGGGCATTCGTAAGCCCAAATGACATCACTACAAACTCGTAGTGTCCATATCTGGTCCGGAATGCGGTCTTGTGCACGTCCTGCTCTCTCACCCTCAGCTGATGATATCTTGAGCGCAGATCAATCCTGGAGAATACAGTCGCTCCCTGAAGATGATCTAACAAGTCATCAATACGAGGCAATGGATACTTGTTCTTGATGGTCACCTTGTTCAGCTCTCTGTAATCAATACACAATCTCAACGATCCGTCCTTCTTCCGTACGAAGAGGATAGGTGCTTCCCATGGGGATACGCTAGGGCGGATAAAGCCCTTCTCACCTAACTCCTCCAATTACTTTTTCAGCTCCAGCATCTCGACAGGCGCCATCCGATATGGGGCCTTCGAGATAGGTCTCGTACGAGGCTCTAAATCAATGCCAAAGTCCACGCTCCTCTGAGGCGGCAAACTACACGGCTCAACGAATATATCTGTAAACTCGCAGACCACTAGGATATCCTCTTATGTTGGACTCTCCCCCTCCTTCATGACATAACACTAGAAGGCCTCACAACCCTGTGCAATCAGTCTCGCTGCCCGTATCGCACTGATAACCATGCCCGATTTTCCCAGGTCCCAACCTCGGAAAACCTCTATTTGTCCTAACTCGGTAGAGAGGGTTACAGTCCTCCTACCTACATCTAACACTGCCTGATGTCTATCCATCCAATCCATACCTAGAATGACTTCTTTATGCTCTAATGGCATGACAAAGAAGTCAACGAACAATACACGGGTCCCTACAGAAATGGGACAGTCACGAATCTCACGGGTACCTCTGACCCTACTACCATCGGGTAACCCTATACTAAAGGGTATCCCCTCAGTCGTATCTAGACTCAGACGCTCAACACATGAATCAGAGATAAAAGAATGCGTAACACCCGTATCAAATAAGACTCTAATAGGTAAACCATGAATCAGAATGGTACCTGTAGCAGTCGGTGCAGTTGGCTCCTCTGCACTCCTCAGCTCAAAAACTCTACCATGTGGTCCTCTGGTGTCCGTGGTATTCCCACCACGACCTCTTCCTCTACTCGGCCCAGGAGCAGATCCCTGAGGCGTAGGACGGTCTGAGACTCTTTGTTATCCGTGAGTCTACAGCTGCTGAGGTGGTCTCTGCCCACTTCCCGCTACACTGGCAGGAGAAGAACCCTGTTGAGATGAAGCTCCGCCTTGTCGGCAGAAAACAGCTCTATGACCCGGTCTACCACAGGTGTAGCAAGTCACTAGCGGCCTCGTGCACTTTGGCCTCATATGTCCTGGGTCACCACAGTTATAACACTGTCGTCCCTTATCTGCAACCGGTGCAGATGAGGGGTAACTCTGACGTCTCTGGCCTCGCCCAACACTAGCAGCTCCACCAGTACCACTAGTCTGCCCAGTACGCTGTCTCTTCTCAGACCCTCCGGACTGAGAAGCTCTCCTCTGTCCATCTCTCCCCTCTCATAATCAGAAGCCCTGTCCTGATAATCCACCAAGGTCTCACAGTGAAACCCCGCCATGTAAGTCCGGGTAGCATCCCTCAGTCGTCGGGAGAAAAGATATACATGCTGATTTGCAGGAGGTGCAGCTGGACCCAGTAAAGCCAGCTACTCCTGGAATCTCCTGATGGCCTCTGAGATTGGTACATCCTCGAATCCAGCCTCGACAAAATCTTGTAGTTTCTCCCTCAGTGAGGCAGGGCAAAAACGCTCTCTAATCATGGTCCTCATCTGATCATAACTACTAACCTGACCCCGTACAGATCTCCACCAGTGCTGTGCCAAATATCTGAATAGAGTCTGCACTAACTCTATATGTCGGTCTACAGGACATCTGATCATAACTACATCCTCGAATCCAGCCTCTAGCCCCACCTTCCCAGAGAAAGGGGGTACTCCCATCTGATGGAATGCCTTCAACCAAGTATTTGGTCGAGGCCCTCTATACTCCTCTGGAACCTGAGGAATCTCAGCAGCACGTACCGGTACAACTTGCACCTGAGTAACTCCATGGGATCTCCCAGATGATCCTTCCTGTGATGGCAGATCAGGGGCACGTCTACCTACTCTGGCAGTCTCCTCCACTCGCATGATATACTCACGAAACTCTGATCCTCCCATGGAGACACGATCCGAGTCATCAGACTGGGCTCTCTGTGATCTTTGTCTCTCAGCCCTACCGTTCCCAGTCTCAGGAACGACACTCAACAACATCCTCATGAATCTCCTCCGCTGCATGTGGATCACCAACGGGAATCCGACCCCGTCCTCTACCTACTGGATGAAGAGGGGGTCTACCCCTACCTCGTCCAACTGCACATAAGGCACTAGATATATACAAAGTTAATCACAACATAATATCTATATATATCTATACTGTCGAGACCTTCAGAGGGGTGATGGCTTCATGTACACACTATCCCAAAACAGTTGTACTCATTTCAAAACCAAAACCTTTTGAAAAGTCAGACCCCTTTCGGGTTCTATTTATTTATCTATTCGACCTTTATCGCAAATTACAAGTGCCATTGTTGTCAACCTAAGGCTCTGATACCAACTTTGTAACACCCCGAATCCGTAGGACTCGAGGCGCTACTGGGCTAGGATCTCACAATGGATCCTGACCCTAGCCTGACAACAAGTTCACTGGATCTTACAACAAGGCACAGATAGATTAAAACCAATACATAAAACTGTAATATATAAATCAAAAGGTTTATACAAGGTACCGCTGAGTACAATCAAAACATATAACTGTACATGACAAAAGACCCCATATCCCACAATAATGACCTAGTGTACGGAGCCCTCAGCAGATCACCCACTCTGGATCACTCTGCAGCTCTCCTAACCTACAAAGGATCTACAACACAGTATAAAATCGTTAGGTAACCATACACATATATATAGAAGATGCAAGAGCACAAACACACTTCAGGAATCATAACATATAAACATGTTGTCACACACTTACCCGGTTAATTATCTTTATATAGTCCAACACTCAAATCGTGTAAATATCTGCATATGAATATATGTGACACGAGGAATATATATAATCCTCGCCTCTGAGTGCTATAGCTAGCTAGAGTGGTATAAGTGCACCTTCCCGTATACCATAAGGAGTGGTAAGCGCCCTTCCCGTATACCAGATCTAGCCCGACTACAGAGAAATTCCCAGACTCCACTACGGGATGAAAGGCAAGTTGTCACAACCACTACAATGGACGGTCACTAAACCATAGGTCGGTAATAATCAATATCGCATGCTATAAAGCATATAACAAACACCACTCATGCGTACATCCAATATAAGGATGGTAACTAAGTAAGTCCTATGGACTTACCTCAACCTCAAAGTAATCTCAACCACGATCAACTCTCAACACGATCCACTCCGATCTGGAGGATAGCACTGCCTAATAACAAGGCATAACGAGATATCAATCTCCTATCACTCAAAGGGGTAACACCTAGACCCAAGGGATCCATAAGGATCGTATCCAACTTATAAACCTCAAGGCCATAACCGGCACCCATATATATCATACTCATCATCATTCTATCCTCGTACATAAACCTAGCATACTACTAAACCGCTCATACTAGGAAAGGAAAGGATCTACACTACTCTAGGTAGATCCGAGACAAGACGAACCTGCGTGACAAGAAGGACCCAAGGGCGAAGCAAGGCAAACCGCAGGCGCGGTGGCGCTCCAACACAGGGCAGGTGACCGTAGCCGCAGGGGCGGCGACGCTGAGGCGCGGGTGCGGTGACAAGGTTCTGCGGGGGCGGCGTCTCGCTGGTGCAGGGGCGGCGACTCTGTAGAACGTAGAGTCCCGACTTCTCTTTCACTCTTCACGTGATCAAATCACGTCTTCTCCATTCCATATCCAAACACATACATATACATACACATTCTAACATCAATATACATTCAATACATCTAATCCTAAGCTAAGGAAGATGGAATCAATGAAAGAAAGAAAAGAAGAAGAATAATGGAGCTTACCTACTGCTGGAATAACCAAGGAAATGATCCAAACTAACACCTCAATTGGCTTCCAAGCTCAGCCACAACATCCATTATCATCATCATCAACAACCACACACAAACTCTTTCAAACTCTAAGAAGAACAAGAGCAAGATCAAGGAGGAGAAAGGGAGAAGCAAGAAGAACGTGAGAAGCTGGAGAATGAAGACTAAAACCCTTCATAACGAGCCAAAGAAGAAGATTAAGTAGAAAGGAAAGAAAAGAGTAAAGCACGGTCAAAAGGTCAACAAATCTGGCTACTGTTGTAAGAGCCTTAGTCTTTCGGACCGAGTTCCGTCCTTAGCCGAGTTTTCCTTTGGCCGAGATTGGCCTTGCCGCACCCGCGGGCATGATGGCCGCCCCTGCCGCTCATGGGACCGCCCCTGCGGTTTCCGGCGGCTGCAGCCGGCTCTGTTGACCTCTTTACCCGTGCTTTACCTTTTGTTTCTTCTTCCTTAAGCTTATTCTTTGGCCTCATGAGCAACTGTTCCTTTTCCTTCCCAGCTAAACCTACGTGCTTCTTCTTCCCTTTTCTCCCTTGATCTTGATCTTGGTTTTCCCTTGGTTGCAAGAAGTTTTGTGTGGCCATGTTAAGGTTGATGCTAGTGGTTGTTGTGGTTGTGCTTGGAAGCCAGCTTTGGTGTGTGTTGATCCTCCCTGCAGCCTAGGATCTTCAGTAGTGGTAAGTCTTGCTTCTTCTCCTTCTCTTCTTCTTGGATTCAATCTTTCTAGCATAGGATTAGATGTATGCTAAGGGTATTGATGGTTGGTATGTGTATGTGCATGTGGTGTGTGGATTTGGAATGGTAAGGACGTGATTTAATCACGTGAAGAGCCGAAGAAGAATCACGAGATCTTGTTCTGCACTGTCGCCGCCCCCGCGGCCAGAAGTCACCGCCCCTGCGGACCTTGTGCCGCAGCGCCCGCGCCGTGCATGCGTTGCCAGCGACCCTTGTCACCGCCCCCGCGGTTGAGTGCCACCGCGCCCGCGGTTTCCTGCGTTCCGCCCCTGCGTCCTCCGTTCGCGCAAGTGCGTCTTGTCCTTGGACTACCTATAGTTAGGTAGTTCCTTTCCTTTCTAGTATGAGGAACTTAGTACCATGCTAGGTATCGGTTTATGACGAGTATAATATAGATATGCCGGTTACGGCCTTGAGGTTACGAGTTGGATATGATCCCTTATGGATCCCTTGGGTCTAGGTGTGACCCCTTTGTGTGATAGTAAATTGATATATCTATGTGTGCCTTGTATAGGTTGTGTTGTCCTCCAGTTTGGAGTAGACGTTTCTGAGAGTTGTTCGTAGCGAGTTACTTCTGAGATCGAGGTAAGTCCATAGGACTTACTTAGCTACTATCCTTATATTGGATGTATGCTTGAGTGGTGTGTTTTATGTGCTTTATAGCATGTGTTATTATGGTCACCGACCTATGTTATATTGACCGCCCATTGTAGTGGCTGTGACAACTTACCTTTCATCCCGTAGTGGAGTCTGGGAAGTTCTCTGTGAGCTAGTTAGTTCTAGTATACGGGAAGGGCACCTACCACTCCATATGGTATACGGGAAAGTGCGCTGATACCACTCCAGCTAACTATTGCACGCAGAGGCGAGGGTTATATATACATTCCTCGTGTCACGTATATTCATATACATTTATTATACGATCGAGTATTGGACTTATTAAAGATAATAAACCGGGTAAATGTGTGATATCATGATGATGTGTTAATATTATTGACGTGTGTTTGTGCTCTAGCTTCTTCTTATATATGTGTATAGTTAGCTAACGGTTTTATACCGTGTTGTAGATCCTTTGCAGGTTAGGAGTACTGCAGAGTGATCCGGAGGGGTGATCTACTGAGGGTTCCGTACACTGGGCGTATTCGTGGGATTTGGGTTTATCGTTATTGTACGGATTTCAGTTTGACTTTGTACTCAGTAGTACTCTGTATCATCCTTTTGACATATATATATATATATATATATATATATATATCAGTTTTTATGTTTTGTTTTAATCTATTGGTGCCTTGTTGTAAGATTCAGTGAATTTGTTGTCAGGCTAGGGTCAGGATCCATTGTGAGATCCTAGCTTAGTAGCACTCCGAGTCCTACGGATTTGGGGTGTTACAAAGTTGGAATCAGAGCCCAGGTTGACAACAATGGCACTAGTAATCTACAATAAATTCGAATAGATAAATAAACAGAACCCAAAATGGGTCTGACTTTTCAAAAGGTTTTGGTTTTGAAATGAGTACAAATGTTTTGGGTTATCGTGTACGTGAACCATCGCCCCTCTGAAGATCTCGACAATATAGATATATATAGATATTCTGTTGTGATTGATCTGTGATATATCTATACATATGGCATATATATAGCCTTCTAAGATAGGTTTACGTCTTCTGCAGATGGTTCAGACTAGAGCCTTACCTGCAACAAGACGAGGTAGAGGTAGACCCCCTCTAGGTAGAGGACGGGGTAGGACTCCTGCTGACGGTTCACATGCGGGAGAGCTACTATGGAGGTTGCTGAGAGCGCCGTTCCTGAGACTGGGAACGGGGCAACTGATAGACAAGGGGCACATAGAGCCTAGTCTGGCGAGTCTGATCGTGTCTCCATGGGGAAATCAGAGTTCAGAGCATATATCAGACGTGTTGAGGAGGCTGCCAGAGTCGGTAGACGTGCCCCAGATTTACAGGCACAGGAAGGACCATCTGCGAGGTCCCACACCGTTACTCAAGTACCAGCTGTACAGGTCCCTGTTGTTGAGATTGCTAGAGCACCAGAGGAGCATAGAGGGCCTAGACCAGATACCTGGTTGAAGGCATTCCATCAGATGGGTATACCCCCTTTCACTGGGAAGGTGGGGTTGGAGGTTGAGCTCTGGATCGGGCATGTAGACTCAGCTATGGAGTCTATTCGATGTCCAGCTGACAGACAGATCGATCTGGTTCAAACTTTATTCCGGGACTTGGCACAACACTGGTGGAGATCAGTACGGGGTCAAGTTACCAATTATGATCAGATGAAGACGATGATTAGAGTGCGTTTCTGCTCTGCCTTTTTGAGGAGGGAGAAACTACGAGATTTTGTGGAGGCTGGGTTTGAGGATGTACCAGTCTCTGAGGCCATCAGGAGGTTTCAGGAGGAGCTGGCATTACTGGGACCAGCTGCACTTGCTGCTGACCAACACATTTATCTCTTTTCCCAACGACTGAGGGATACTACCCGGACCTACATGGCGGGATTTCATTGTGAGACTCTCACAGATTATCAGGACAGAGCTTCCGATTATGAGAGGGAGCGAGCTGGACAGAGGAGAGCTTCTCAGACCGGAGGGTATGAGGAGAGCTTCTCAGACCGGAGGGTATGAGAAGAGGCAACGTACAGGGCAGACAGTGGTACTGGTGGTTCTGCTAGTGGTTGGCGTGGTCAGAGACGCCAGACTCAGCCTTCATCTGCGCCGGTTCAGAGAAGGGACGTCAGTGCTTTAACTGTGGAGATCCAGGGCATATGAGGCCAGAGTGCAAGAGGCCATTGGTGACTTGCTACACATGTGGTAGGCAAGGTCACCGAGCTGTTTACTGCCGCCAGGGCGGAGCTTCATCTTAGCAGGGTTCTTCTCCTGCTAGTGCAGCGGGAGGTGGGCAGAGGCCACCTCAGCAGCAGCAGACTCAGGGACAGCAGAGAGCCCTAGATCGCCCTACGACTCAAGGATCTGCTCCTGGGCCGAGTAGAGGCAGAGGTCGTGGTGGGGGCACCACTGATACCAGAGGCCCACAGGGTCGTGTTTTTGAGTTGAGGAGTGTAGAGGAGCCAGCTGCACCTACTGCTGCAGGTACCATTCTGATTCATGGTTTACTTGTTAGAGTTTTATTTGATACTAGTGCTACGCACTCTTTTATTTCTGATGCCTGTGTAGAGCGTCTTGGTTTAGATACAATTGAGGGGATGCCCTTTATTATAGGGTTACCCAATGGTGGTAGGGTCAGAGGTACCCGTGAGATTCACGGTTGTCCCATTTCTGTAGGGACCCGTGTGTTACTAGTTGACTTCTTTGTCATGCCATTAGAGCATGAAGAAGTCATTCTAGGTATGGACTGGATGGATAGACACTCTGCAGTATTAGATGTAGGTAGGAGGACTGTTACCCTCTCTACCGAGTAAGGCCAAATAGAGGTTTTCCGAGGCTGGGACCTTGGAAAGATAGGCACAGTTATCAGCGCCATACGGATAGCTAGATTGATTGCACAGGGTTACCAGGCCTTCTGGTGTTATGCCATGAAGGAGGGGGAGAGTCCAACGTTAGAGGATATCCCAGTTGTCTGTGAGTTTACTGATGTTTTTGCTGAGCCGTCCAGTTTTCCGCCTCAGAGGAGTGTGGATTTCAGTATCGAGTTAGAGCCTGGTACGAGACCCATCTCGAAGGCCCCATACCGGATGGCGCCTGTCAAGATGCTGGAGTTGAAGAAGCAACTCGAGGAGTTGGCTGAGAAGGGTTCATTCGCCCTAGCGTGTCCCCATGGGGAGCACCTGTCCTCTTCGTACAGAAGAAGGACGGATCACTGAGACTGTGTATTGATTATAGAGAGCTGAACAAGGTGACCATCAAGAACAAGTATCCACTGCCGCGCATTGATGATTTGTTAGATCAGTTACAGGGAGCGACCGCGATCTCCAGGATTGACCTGCGTTCCGGGTATCACCAGTTGAGGGTGAGGGAGAAGGATGTGCACAGGACAGCATTCCGGACCAGATATGACCACTACGAGTTTGTAGTGATGCCATTTGGGCTTACGAATGCCCCAACCGTCTTTATGGAGTTGATGAACAGTATCTTCATCGACTTCCTGGATCAGTTTGTGGTGGTTTTTATTGATGACATTCTGGTATACTCTCGCAGTGGAGAGGAGCATGCAGGAGATCTGAGGAATGTATTGCAGGTTTTGCGGGATAGAGAACTTCATGGTAAGTTCTCTAAGTGTGAGTTCTGAATGCCGGAGGTAGCATTCCTGGGTCATATAGTATCAGCTGAGGGGATCAAGGTGGATCCAGCGAAGATAGAGGCAGTAGCAGCTTGGACGACACCGACGAACGTCAAGGAAGTACGTAGTTTCCTTGGCCTAGCCGGTTATTACAGACGTTTCGTGGAGGGTTTTTCTGTGATTGCCCGTCCACTGACGAGTTTGTTGAGGAAGTCTACCAGATTTGTGTGGTCTGATCAGTGCAGGCAGAGTTTTGAGGAGTTGAAGAGGCGTTTGACTTCTGCTCCTATTTTGGCACAGCCAGAGGGTATTGAGGATTTTGTGGTTTACAGTGATGCATCCAAGCTAGGCTTGGGATGTGTTTTGATGCAGCGAGGCAGAGTTATTGCATATGCGTCTCGACAGTTGAAGACGTATGAAGAGAACTACCCGACTCATGATCTGGAGTTGGCAGTGGTAGTTCATGCACTGAAAATATGGAGACATTACCTGTATGGTGCTACATGTCAGATCTTCACAGACCATAAGAGTCTGAAGTATATTTTCACGCAGCGGAAATTGAATAACCGCCAACGTAAGATTTAGAGATTCTGTACCATCCAGGGAAGGCGAACGTTGTCGCCGACGCCATGAACAGGAAGACGCCTCGAGAGCAGGCGATTGCATGGCTGACAGTTCAGCATAAGTTGCAGAGAGATCTGATCTGGTTAGAGTTGGACATCCAGTTTGTTGATGAGGATGCCTAGCTGCGTACTCTAGAGGTACTTCCTGATCTGTTGGATGAGATCCGACAGAAACAGGAGACCTGCCGACTTTATAGAGGATCAGAGATAGGATGTCTCGAGATGAGGCACCCCAATTTCTGCTTGGAGCAGATGGAGTTTTGAGGTGCCGCGGTCGCGTCTGTGTACCTACTGATACAGAGCTGAGGAAGAGGATTTTACAGGAGGCTCATTGCACCCCTTACTTGGTACATCCATGTACGAGTATGTTGTATCAGGATTTGAGACGTTCATACTGGTGGGGAGGTCTGAAGCCCGATGTAGCTAGATTTGTGGCTCAGTGTGCGACCTGCCAACAGGTCAAGATCGAGCATTTCCGACCTGGAGGTGAGCTCCATCCCCTTCCTGTTCCACAGAGGAAGTGGGAGGACGTCACCATGGATTTTGTGATTGGCTTGAGGCTAAGCCGGAGTTTTGATGCCATCTGGGTCATAGTAGACAGATTGACGAAGACGGCACGTTTCATTCCTATTAGGGAGACGTGGACGGTGAGCAGATTAGCTGAGGAGTACATTAGGCAGATAGTGAGACTCCATGGTGTACCGAGGACGATCGTCTCTGACAAAGATGGACGATTTACCTCGAGATACTGGCAGCAGATTCAGACTGCCTTGGGGTCGAGTTTACACTTCACGACTGCGTTTCATCCTCAGACAGATGGTCAGTCAGAGAGGACCATTCAGACGCTGGAGGATATGCTGCGAGCTTGTGTGTTGGATTGGGGGCAAGTGTGGACGTATCATCTCCCACTTGTTGAGTTCTCGTACAACAACAGCTGGCATGCATCTATTGGGATGGTCCCATATGAGGCAATGTATGGACAGAGATGTCGTACCCCGTTATGCTAGGATGAGCAGAGGAGTGTGAGTGGTTTAGCACCTGATCAGATTCAGGATGATATGGCTCGAGTAGCATTGATCAGAGAGCGTATGCTGACTGCGTAGAGCCGTCAGAAGTCTTATGCTGATAGGAGGCGTAGACCTTTAGAGTTCAGGGTTGGAGCCCATGTGTGACTGAGAGTGTCCCCGACACGAGGTGTTAGGCGTTTTGGGATTAAGGGGATGTTGAGTCCCCGATATGTCGGACCGTTCGAGATTCTGGATCGAGTTGGGAGCGCAGCTTACAGATTAGCCTTGCCTCCGAGATTAGAGGGTGTTCACCCTGTGTTTCACGTGTCTCAGCTGAGGGAGTATATACTAGATCCGAGACACATCGTGAGTTATGAGGATTTGGTGGTTGAGCCGGACCACACGTTTGTAGAGCATCCTATTGCAGTCCTAGAGCAAGGTATGAGACGCCTGCGTTCGAAAGACATACCTATGCTTAGGATACGGTGGTCGAGACGAGGACCTGATGAGGATACATGGGAGACTGAGGATAGTATCCAGAGGAACTATCCAGAGTTCTATGCCGAGATAGGTGCCCCAGTAGGATCACCGAGTAGATCTTAGTACTAGCTTGGTGTGTCTTACCTGCTTATATGCTTATATGCTATGATGTGTTTATTTCATGCTATCTTTGATGTCTTTATGATCTTATTAGATCCTGTTATGCTAGTATGATTTCCTGTTTATAGCTGGAGATGGTTCTTTCCTCCATGCTATTGTGATACGATAGGTTTAGCTGGAGATGGTTCTTTCCTCCATGCTAGTTTTATGGACATAGTAGTGCTGGAGATTTATTTCCTCCATACCTTTTTGTTATGATTATGATATGGCTAGAGATGTGCTTCCTCTATGCCTTGTGATATGTTTATGGTTTGGCTAGAGATGGTTTTCCTCTAGGCCCTGGATAGTATGGTTGTGTGCTGGAGTTGATGTTTTCCTCCATGCCCGTGTTTGAGGCTATAGAGAGAGATTACCTCGGCTTGTGATTCCGAGTGGTTCGAGGTTTTTGCAAGTTTCGGGACGAAACTTGTTTTTAGGGGGGTGAGGTGTAAGAGCCTTAGTCTTTCGGACCGAGTTCCGTCCTTAGCCGAGTTTTCCTTTGGCCGAGATTGGCCTTGCCGCACCCGCGGGCATGATGGCCGCCCCTGCGGGTTCCCGCCCCTGCGGCTCATGGGACCGCCCCTGCGGTTTCCGGCGGCTGCAGCCGGCTTTGTTGACCTCTTGACCCGTGCTTTACCTTTTGTTTCTTCTTCCTTAAGCTTATTCTTTGGCCTCATGAGCAACTGTTCCTTTTCCTTCCCAGCTAAACCTACGTGCTTCTTCTTCCCTTTTCTCCCTTGATCTTGATCTTAGTTTTCCCTTGGTTGCAAGAAGTTTTGTGTGGCCTTGTTGAGGTTGATGCTAGTGGTTGTTGTGGCTGTGCTTGGAAGCCAGCTTCGGTGTGTGTTGATCCTCCCTACAGCCTAGGATCTTCAGTAGTGGTAAGTCTTGCTTCTTCTCCTTCTCTTCTTCTTGGATTCAATCTTTCTAGCTTAGGATTAGATGTATGCTAAAGGTATTGATGGTTGGTATGTGTATGTGCATGTGGTGTGTGGATTTGGAATGGTAAGGACGTGATTTGATCACGTGAAGAGCCGAAGAAGAATCACGAGATCTTGTTATGCACTGTCGCCGCCCCCGCGGCCAGAAGTTACCGCCCCTGCGGACCTTGTGCCGCAGTGTCCGCGCCGTGCCAGCTCCATGCCTGCGTTGCCAGCGACCCTTGTCACCGCCCCCGCGGTTGAGTGCCACCGCGCCCGCGGTTTCCTGCGTTCCGCCCCTACGTCCTCCATTCGCGCAGGTGCGTCTTGTCCCGGGACTACCTATAGTTAGGTAGTTCCTTTCCTTTCTAGTATGAGGAACTTAGTACCATGCTAGGTGTCGGTTTATGACGAGTATGATATAGATATGCCGGTTACGGCCTTGAGGTTTACGAGTTGGATATGATCCCTTAAGGATCCCTTGGGTCTAGGTGTGACCCCTTTGTGTGATAGTAGATTGATATATGTATGTATGCCTTGTATAGGCCGTGTTGCCCTCAAGTTTGGAGTGGACCAGTCGGAGAGTTGATCGTGGTTGAGTTACTTCTGAGATCGAGGTAAGTCCATAGGACTTACTCAACTACTATCCTTATATTGGATATATGCTTGAGTGGTGTGTGTTATGTGCTTTATAGCATGTGTTATTATGGTCACCGACCTATGTTATATTGACCGCCCATTGTAATGGCTGTGACAACTTACCTTTCATCCCGTAGTGGAGTCTGGGAAGTTCTTTGTAAGCTAGTTAGTTCTGGTATACGGGAAAGGCACCTACCACTCCATATGGTATACGGGAAAGTGCGCTGATACCACTCCAGCTAACTATTGCACGCAAAGGCGAGGGTTATATATACATTCCTCGTGTCACGTATATTCATATACATTTATTATACGATCGAGTATTGGACTTATTAAAGATAATAAACCGGGTAAATGTGTGATATCATGATGATGTGTTAATATTATTGACGTGTGTTTGTGCTCTAACTTCTTCTTATATATGTGTATAGTTAGCTGACGGTTTTATACCGTGTTGTAGATCCTTTCCAGGTTAGGAGAACTGTAGAGTGATCTGGAGGGGTGATCTGTTGAGGGTTCCGTACATTGGGCGTATTCGTGGGATTTGGGTTTATCATTGTTGTACGGATTTCAGTTTGACTTTGTACTCAGCAGTACTCTGTATCATCCTTTTGACATGTATATATATATATATATATATATATATATCAGTTTTTATGTTTTGTTTTAATATATTGATGTCTTGTTGTAAGATTCAGTGAAGTTGTTGTCAGGCTAGGGTCAGGATCCATTGTGAGATCCTAGCCCAGTAGCACTCCGAGTCCTACGGATTTGGGGTGTTACAACTGCCGCAGGAAACCGCAGGGGCGGAATCCTGGGACGTAGGGGCGGTAACACAGGCTCAGCCGCAGGGGCGGCTCCACAAACCCGCAGGGGCGGCTAAGTCCTATCTCAGTTCTAAAAGACTAAGGCTCTTACAACCAACCGGAAAAGTCAAAACCTCGAGGTCACCAAATGAAATTTCTCTTGATTTAATCACATCCCTTTCTTCTCAAAACTCTTTATGCCGATTTAGTTTTCCTCTCCCTCAAGTTGCTAAAAATCCATGGCGGCTTCATCTTCAAGAAAGATTATTCTAGTGAGCAACGACAATAAGTTCTTTGATATAGACGAAATTGTGGCATTGCAATCGCAGACAGTCAGACACATGATTGAAGACGTCGTCGACGAGAACACATTCCCTCTCTCCAACGTCGACGGAAAAACGCTCGGTAAGGTGATCGAGTACTGCAAGAAGCACGTTGAGAGTCCCACGCCGTCCGATGAAGATCTGAAAGTATAAGATTTAAATTACAATTTCAAAATCAATTCCTTTAATGGATCTAAACTTAGACACGATTCAATCGAAGTACATACTTGTATAAATCGAAGACTAACCTTTATTCGTAGTATTCTTCATTACGAATCGATCGAGTGCTTAGGCGTAAGCGAGTATTCTCCTTCTTTTATCCTTCACATTTCCTTTTAATCTTTAATGGATGACCCATCGGGCCGCTAGCCTTCTATTTAGTGCCCCGAATTGCTTTCCTTGTAACAAAAAAGCAGTTATTCTCTCAAAATGAAGTAAAAAAACTCCTTCTCAGTAAATAAGGGAATATTGAATTCAAAAGATGCCGTTTGTAACTGCTATTTAATTGTGCCGTTTGTAATGAGAATGAGGTATGCGTTATGAATTATAGGCAAAGAAGGAGGGATTATAATTAATCCCGTAATTTTAACGTCTTAAACCGATACCGATCCATTACGGTTTCGACTTTATATTAAAATTATAAACTATACTTTGGACTTAACTTTATAAATTAAACCTAGACACATTTGCCACATAGAATATATATCTTATAAATATTCTTACACAAAGATCTCAAGGCCTTCGATTATGAGTTTACGAAGCTCGAATAGAGCGATATCTTCGAATATTGCCGGTAATTTTCTCTCTGTTTTGATCTATTTTCAATTGAATTAATTGTTTTGATCGATTTCAATTGGTTAAAAATTAAATCTTTTAGGCTGCGAACTATGTTGATATCAAGGAGTTTTTGGATTTGCTATGCCAGATTGTAGCGGACTTGATTAAGGATATGTCTGGTGAGGATATAAGGAAGACTTTCAACATCGTGAATGATTTCACTCCCGCGAAGGAAGAGGCAATTAGGAAAGAAAATGAATGAGCGTTCGAGAAAGCTTACAGACCTAAGTCAATGGTCGCCATTTTAATTTGTCTGTCCACCTTAGTTGCTTTATAGTTCTTCTCTTTTTAGTTTGTTAAGTGTAATAGAACATATCCTTCATTATACGGTTTGAATCCTTTTAGTGCATTTGACAACTTTTAGTCTGAATCTTTTTCTTTTCTTATATTGAATGGATTGTCGTTAATGGATATGATGAGCTGCAGCCCCATAAGCATACGATCGAATCACATATATAGAACCAATGTAGAGGGTACAATCTACATAATATAATTATACAAATGATAATTAAAACAGCAAAGGGTAGTTTAATACTGTATCATTAAAATAAACAAAAGCATGTAAATGTATGATTTCTTCTTATTTTTCTCTTAATCTGAGAGGAGTAAAAAGCGGGTATGCAGGAAAGAGCAAAAGAATAAAGCAACTATCTGTTTTCTACTCTTTAGAAAATATGAGTATTCACGATTATGAAGAAATATTGTCTATTAATAGAATTAGTATAACTTATAAAATTTTATAGGGGTCGTGCATAATTTTTATAACCGTTGATTTACTATTTTGTTGGTCGTTGACTTACTGTTTTGTGGATCGTTATCCCACATCGATTTTCAAATAAGTGTAACAGTTAATTTGAGAAGGGTTTGAAGATATATTGTAGTGTGTTAAGTAGAACATATATTTTAGAATGCATTTTACAGTTTATAGTCCGAATCTTAGGTAAATCTGTTAATAAAATTTTTTTCTTATATTTATGGATTTTGGAATGGATTTAAAATTATTAAATATTGAATAAATGATACATTTTTTTGGCCTTCTGGATGAGTTAAAAAATAATTTCTATTGATAACCAATTAATATTTTTTTAGATGACCTAGGTTTTGTGGGTCGTTCACCTACTTTTTTGTGGGTTGGTCATGAAGATTAAACAAATTATACATTTTTTGACCTTTTTGTAAGTTAAAGTATAATTTGTATTGATAATCGGTTAATATCCTTCGTATGGGTCGTTGACCTAATGTTTTGTGGGGCGTGAAGATTAAATAAATCATACATTTCTTGGCCTTTGTTAAAGTTGAAGTATATTTTTTTTATCAATCTTGTTTTATGACTTACTGTTTTGTGGGTCTTTGACTTACCCAAACGATTTTGTTATCCCACATCGATTATAAAATAAGTGTGATATTTTGAGAACTTGTATAAATAGAGGGTTTGAAGATATATTTTAGTTTGTTAAGCATAGTAGAACATAGATTTTAGATTGCATTTTACAGTTTATAGCCCGAATCTTAGGCAAATTTGTTAATAAAATCTTTTTCTTATATTGATTGGTTTTGGAACGGATTGTCTAACGAGTAAAATCATGAGTTGCCGTCAACATGGTATGGCTAAGACGCGATGAGCATACGCTCAAATTATCATAACTCGATTATAGCACAATCAATATACATATAGGAACAACTCTTAGAGTAGGGAGTAAGAACCCATAAGATACGTTGGATTAAAGTTAATGAACGTACATGATTAAAAGTTATATATGGTTGTATATTGTATCAGACACATCTTCTTTTCTCTAATAGAATTATAGATTTTTTAATTAATGACTAAATATTCAAAAATAAATGTTCATTTTTTAATAAAAGTCTCTGCCTAAAATATATCTATTCGTGTTAATTTTCATACAAATTGTATATTTTCAACGACCGACTTAAAATATAACGAATACTAAAACACCATATATGCAAAAATAACGACCTACCTAAAATATATCTATGCGTGTTAATGTTCATACAAATTGTATATTTTTAACGACCGACCTAAAATTTAGCGAAAACTAAATTTCGTTTTTATTTAAAATTTAACGAGTATGTCATATAATAAATTAACGAGCATTACAAATGTGAACAAATACTAACGACCATAATAACAGACGAAATTTAACGAGCATAATAAAAAAACTAACGACTACTATATGCAAAAATAACGACCAATAAATCAACAGAGCTATATAACGATTTCTTTGATTTGAACAAAAGTCATACAAAAAAAAAGAGATCTTGATACATTTGCAAACATAAACAAACCAATTTGTATGAACCTGAACACGCAAGAAAATTCTAATTTAATGATCTAACATATAAAATCAAGTTTTAACGATCAACATATAAAATCAAGTTTTAACGACCATTACACAAAAATTCTAATTTAACGTGAATCTTCATTCAAAATTTAACGAGTGTGATATATAAAAAATGACGAGTAGTATAAATACGAACAATTGTGTGAATGTTAAATTGGGATATTGCGTAAGTTATATTAATACATTTAGCCCGAAAATAAAATAAAAAACTGATTTCTATTATGGAATTGGTCAAGAAGTGAAATAAATTGTACAAGGTAAATCATTCATCTTCTAACATCCTAATTTACTTTATTAGTAATGCCTCCCATACTAACTCCTTTTGTTAATAACTCTTCCTAGTTGTGACCTATAAATAGAGGTCATCCTCATTGTAACAAGGTGCACCAAGAGCAAGTTAGAAATCTACTCTTCTTGTTCTCTTCTCTTTTATTGCTTCATTCTAAGTTTTCTTGAACACATTCCACAAAGTTTAAGTAAAGAAAGAAATTCAAAACAATCTTTTTCATAACAATTTCCTAATATATATTCTTTTTAATGAATGGAAAAAAAAACATTGAACATTCTTGTGATTCTCTTCTTTAAAATCTTATTATGCACCTCCCATCATGAGAACAATTATAGAGCTTTAGATTAAAGAGCGTTATATTAAAATACGAATGGTTGAGATCTTACGTCTAAATAAGGTTAAAAGTTAATCTTGTTACGTTGTTTTGGAAAAGAATATTTTGCACCCTTTAAAAACGTTTGTGCATATTACATTTATGGAAATAAATATTGAATACCTATTATTGTATTATATATTGCACGGATGAACTACTCGTATAATTCGAAGTTTAACCTTAAAGTCTAACTTTGGCCGGCGATTGCACTTAAAGTTCGAAAAGAGATATTTTTTGATCTTTGTATTACGATTCGTGCTTAATATGATATATGTATGCGCTTTCATTCGTTTTTAGAAAGTGGTATATGCTTTAGTCATGTCGTGCTTTTGTTTAATTGGTGTTAATATGTTCAATGCTTTAGTCGTGCTTTTGTTTTATAATTTTTTTTAGTAATACTGTAACGATTTTTTTGAAAGTGGTATATGTTAAATGTAGTAGTGCTATAGTTTTTATTGGTGTTATTAGTACTTAAACGTTTTTAAATTGTTGTTAGTCGTGCATTATACATAAATATTGCAGGTATACACTGGCACACGCTAAATTTGAATGATCATGTTAATATGCACTACTGGTATAACACGAATGGTATAAAAAAGCACGACTAAATATAAAAAGCATGACTAAAAATAATATAATGTACTCAGAGCACGGTTTCATTAAAAATCAAATTCAACATTGCACGAGAAGTATTCAAACAGTATAAACTTCATATACATGGACCATCGCCACCATCACCGCCGCCATCGCAACCATTGATGTGAGAGCCCTTTTCTTTCGGACCGAGATCGGACCATAGCCGAGATTGGCTTTGCCCGAGATTGGCCTTGCCGCACCCGCGGGCACGTATGCCGCCCCTACGGGTTCCCGCTCCTACGGCCCTGTGATCCGCCCCTGCAGTTTACGGCGGCTGCAACCGGTTTTGTTGACTTCCTTGACCCGTGCTTTACCTTCTTACCTTTACCTTCTCTTACCTTGCTGAGCAAGGGTTTCACTTCTTCACTTCACTTCTCCAACTCCTTACGTCCTTCTTGCTTCTTCTTCATTCCCTTTGATCTTGTTCTTGGTTCTTTCCTAAGTTTACTTGAGTTGGTGTGTGTGGTTGATGTTAGTTGATGATATGCTTTGATGCTGAGCTTGAAGCCAGCCTGTGAGACCTTGGTTCTGTTCTTTCCTTGCGGAGCCACAGCTGTGGTATGTCTTCCTTGCTTCTTCATTCTTTCTTATTCCTTGTTCTCCCTTCTTTAGCTTAGGATTAGTTGTATGGATCATAGGGTTAATGTTGGTATGTGTTGTACATGTTTGTGCCTGGTTTTGGCTGAGTGAAGACGTGATTTGATCACGTGAAGAGTGAAAGAAGACTCACGGGATCTTGTTCTGCACTGTCGCCGCCCCGCGGCCAAGAGCCACCGCCCCCGTGGCTACCGTGCCACAGCGCCTGCGTCGTGCCAGCGGCGTACCTGCGCTTGCCAGCGACCTTGTCACCGCTCCCGCGGCTACGTTCCGCCGCGCCTGCGGTTGTCTGCGTTCCGCCCCTGCGTCCTCAGATCACGCTGGTGCGTCTTGTCCCGGGACTACTTATGGTTAAGTAGTTCCTTTCCTTTCTAGTATGAGGGAACTAGTATTTTTCTAGGTATCGGTTTATAACGAGTATGATATAGATATGCCGGTTACGGCCTTGAGGTTATGAGTTGGATTTGATCCCTTATGGATCCCTTGGGTCTAGGTGTGACCCTTTGTGTGTGATAGGATTGTGATATATATGTGTGCCTTGTATAGGCTGTGTTATCCTCCAGTTGGAGTGGACGTTTCTGGGAATTGTTCGTAGCGAGACACTTCTGAGATTGAGGTAAGTTCATAGGACTTACTTAGCTACCGTCCTTATATTGGATGTGTGCTTGAGTGGTGTGTGTTATGTGCTTATTAGCTTGCGATATGATTCATTACCGATCTATGTTATATTGATCGCCCATTGTAGTGGCTGTGACAACTTACCCTTTCATCCCGTAGTGGAGTTTGGGAAGTTCTCTGTACGCTAGCTAGACTTGGTATACAGGAAAGGTACTGATACCACTCCTTACGGTATACGGAAAGGTGCGCTGATACCACTCCATCTAGCTATTGCACGCAGAGGCGAGGATTATATTCCTCGTGTCACCTATTTTCATATACTGATTTATATACTCTTGCGTGTTTAACGTTATAAAGATAATAAACCGGGTAAATGTGTGATATCATGTTGATGTGTTATCGTTTATATGATGTGTGGTTGTGCTCTTGCCTATCTTATATTTGTGTATGGTTAGCTAACGGTTTTAAACCGTGTTTTAGATCCTTTGCAGGTTAGGAGAACTGCAGAGTGATCCGGAGGGGTGATCTGCTGAGGGTTCCGTACACAGGGACGATATCGGGGTTTTGGGTTATTTATGTTGTACGGAGTTGTGTTTTGACTTTTGTACTCAGCAGTACTATGTATTAACTTTTGATCAGTATATATATATACATCAGTTTTATGAGATCCTAGCCCAGTAGCACTTTGAGTCCTACGGATTCGGGGTGTTACAATTGACACCACCATCGCCAACATCACTACCATCGACGGCGGTCGGAATCGTTGTTGCTGGCACGATTACAATAAACCATATCACATAATATATTAAACGTGTAAGCAATAAAATTCATACACGAATATCAAAACACCTACATTCATTTTCATCCATGATTTGGATTTTGAGAAGACGGTACATGACGATGAAAATACTCGTTATTGATTTTTTTTACGTCAAACGTGTACATTTATTTTAGGTAGTAAATGTTTTGATTCTAAAATATGATAACCGTATATATCAGCCCAAAAATATAAACAATACCTTTAATTTACAAACATACAATTGAATCATAGACGTTGATTTTGTTTAATCGTGTGGCATATGGTTGTTCTTATTTCTTAATGTAACTTTGGTTGTTACTTGATTATCTCTCTCTCTCTCTCTCCATATATATATATATATATATATATATATATAGAGTTAGGATCATGTAGGAACCTCTCTTAGAGTAGGGAATAGGGACTTATAATAGCCGTTGGATTAATATAGATGAACGTCCAAGATTTAACATTGTTTATGGTAATAATTAATGAGAATATTATATTGCCTCTAATAGAATTATGATAAAAATATTTTAACGACCAAAATTTCTCTATAAAATATAATAACGACCAAATTATGGTAATACATTATTTTCATATTGGGTCGTTATTATATTTTATAGAGAAAAAATTTGGTCGTTAAAATGTTTTTTATATCATTAATATAGTCATTGTTAAAATTTTGTGGGTCGTTAAAATTTTATAGAGAAAAATTGGGGGTTAAAATGTTTTTTTCATATTTTAACTACCAAAACAAATTTTAACGACCAATCCTAACAAATTTAACGATCAAATTTCTTATAAAATTTATTAACGATCAAATTTCTCTATAAAATATATTAACGACCAAATATATTAACGATCAAATTTCTTATAAAACACAAATTTTGATCGTTAATATTTTTTTAGTCGTTAATTTTTTTTATTTTTTGTTTGATTCTGGTCGTTATTTTTTTTAAAATTCTGGTCGTTAATTTATAGTATTATACATATTAACGACTAAAAAAAATAACGATCAATCTTATAATATAAAATTAACGAGCATCCTTGTATATAAAAAATTACTAGTCAATGGGAATCAATTCATTCAACGTTTATTTTTGGGATAGCCCAAAAATGGGATATTTGTTTTTCTAATATGTATAATATTTAATGATTTATTTGTGAAATTTGAACAATCATATGAATCTCACATATGGAAGCTTATTATGTACCTTCCATCATGTCCGTTCAAATTTTAATCCAACGGATCTTAGAGGTTCCTATTCCCTACTCTAAGGGTGGTTCCTACAGGATCCTGACCCTATATATATATATATATATATATATATATATATATATATATATATATATATATATATATATATATATATATATATATATATATATATATGTATATATAGAAGGGCTATAATCACGTCGTCGGATGTGAATAGTGATATGATTTGACCCAAAATGTATAGAAGAATAATGAGATGATTTATCGGAGGTAAAATGGCTATCTACAACGGCTAAATTGTAACGGCTATTTTTCAAATGATTCCGCTTCAAGCTAGGGCGGATGCGGAATCCACTTCCGTAGTGTAGTTTGTAAAATTTGACCGCGCCAATAGTAACTATGATAATAAAACAAGTAATCATTTAAAGTAGACTTGGGCATAGACAAACCAAAACCGTGCTTTCCAACTCATGTAGCTCTCAATCCAGCAATTCAGCGAGTATAGGAAAACCTATTCAACTTTAGAAACACGAAAAATACCTAGGTAAACCTTATCCTAAGGTTTCATCAGTTTAAAAAGGTACAAAGACCGGTGAAATATGATGATTAGGATTCCCCGATGGTTTGATAGACTAGTATTTTCTAAACCAAGCTCTTTTCAAAGCTTTCCAATAATTTTTTTTGACTCTTTACTTTGTTTACCTAAACCAATTAAAAACGTCACTTCGGATTAACGAAGGTAGTTAAAAGGTAGAGTTAAGCCCTTTGAATTGAAGGATTATCAAATATCTCAATTCACAATTATATATGCAATTAACATAATTAAAGCATTATAGGGTTCATCCCAATTGTCAAGGAGAAAGACTAGCCAGACATGCTACAATATAAAGCAAAGAAAACAATATATTCATGAAACATGAAAGATTAGATATCAAGTTTTGTTCAAGGGAGAACTTTACAAAGAAACTCTTGTTGGATTTCGGTGTCTGGTTTTAGACCAAAGGGCCGTAGTCTCACTTATGTGAGTAGACGGTTGTCCCTATTGCCAAACAAATTTATATATATAATTATGTTGAAGTGAAATCAAATTATTAATTAAGGGTTTGTAATCTCCACAAAGGAGTAGACAAAACCCAACCAAAAGTTTGTAATCTCCGAAAAGGAGTAGACGAAACTCTAATATAAATTAAGTTCAATTGCAAGTCTTATAAACCGATTGTTATATGTTATAATCATTGACTTGGATTATGTAATGAGTCATTCATAAAAGAATTTCCTTCTAAGTGTATTATCCTCTACACCGAGAATATCCAAATACCTTAGTGGGATAAAACGTTACACGTTACAAAGACTAAGTAAATGACTTACTTGTCTTACTTTGTAAGAAAAGGGTATTCTTAGGTTTTGTCAAAACAAAACCAATCTAATATGGATGCCTATCCTTTGTCAATACAAATGAACTATACTGGTCTTTCGAGTTTTGCAAACAAGCTATAAGAAGGCCTATCCAATGTCAATACAATGGAACTATAAGCTTATTCGTTGCTGGATCTTTGTTGAGGCTGGCGTTTCTGCCCTGCCATCGCCAACATCACTACCATCGACGGCGGTCGGAATCGTTGTTGCTGGCACGATTACAATAAACCATATCACATAATATATTAAACGTGTAAGCAATAAAATTCATACACAAATATTAAAACACCTACATTCATTTTCATCCATGATTTGGATTTTGAGAAGACGGTACATGACGATGAAAATACTCGTTATTGATTTTTTTTAGGTCAAACGTGTACATTTATTTTAGGTAGTAAATGTTTTGATTCTAAAATATGATAACCGTATATATCAGCCCAAAAATATAAACAATACCTTTAATTTACAAACATACAATTGAATCATAGACGTTGATTTTGTTTAATCGTGTGGCATATGGTTGTTCTTATTTCTTAATGTAACTTTGGTTGTTACTTGATTATCTCTCTCTCTCTCTCTCTCCATATATATATATATATATATATATATATATATATATATATATAGAGAGAGAGAGAGAGAGAGAGAGAGAGAGAGAGTTAGGATCATGTAGGAACCTCTCTTAGAGTAGGGAATAGGGACTTATAATAGCCGTTGGATTAATATAGATGAACGTCCAAGATTTAACATTGTTTATGGTAATAATTAATAAGAATATTATATTGCCTCTAATAGAATTATGATAAAAATATTTTAACGACCAAAATTTCTCTATAAAATATAATAACGACCAAATTATGATAATACATTATTTTCATATTGGGTCGTTATTATATTTTATAGAGAAACTTTGGTCGTTAAAATGTTTTTTATATCATTAATATAGTCATTGTTAAAATTTTGTGGGTCGTTAAAATTTTATAGAGAAAAATTGGGGGTTAAAATGTTTTTTTCATATTTTAACTACCAAAACAAATTTTAACGACTAATCCTAACAAATTTAACGATCAAATTTCTTATAAAATTTATTAACGATCAAATTTCTCTATAAAATATATTAACGACCAAATATATTAACGATCAAATTTCTTATAAAACACAAATTTTGATCGTTAGTTTTTTTTAGTCGATAATTTTTTTTATTTTTTGTTTGATTCTGGTCGTTATTTTTTTTAAAATTCTGGTCGTTAATTTATAGTATTATACATATTAACGACTAAAAAAAATAACGATCAATCTTATAATATAAAATTAACGAGCATCCTTCTATATAAAAATTTACTAGTCAATGGGAATCAATTCATTCAACGTTTATTTTTGGGATAGCCCAAAAATAGGATATTTGTTTTTCTAATATGTATAATATTTAATGATTTATTTGTGAAATTTGAACAATCATATGAATCTCACATATGGAAGCTTATTATGTACCTTCCATCATGTCCGTTCAAATTTTAATCCAACGGATCTTAGAGGTTCCTATTCCCTACTCTAAGGGTGGTTCCTACCGGATCCTGACCCTATATATATATATATATATATATATATATATATATATATATATATATATATATATATATATATATATATATATATATATATATATTATATATATATATGTATATATAGAAGGGCTATAATCACGTCGTCGGATGTGAATAGTGATATGATTTGACCCAAAATGTATAGAAGAATAATGAGATGATTTATCGGAGGTAAAATGGCTATCTACAACGGCTAAATTGTAGACGGCTATTTTTTCAAATGATTCCGCTTCAAGCTAGGGCGGATGCGGAATCCACTTCCGTAGTGTAGTTTGTAAAATTTGACCGCGCCAATAGTAACTATGATAATAAAACAAGTAATCATTTAAAGTAGACTTGGGCATAGACAAACCAAAACCGTGCTTTCCAACTCATGTAGCTCTCAATCCAGCAATTCAGCGAGTATAGGAAAACCTATTCAACTTTAGAAACACGAAAAATACCTAGGTAAACCTTATCCTAAGGTTTCATCAGTTTAAAAAGGTACAAAGACCGGTGAAATATGATGATTAGGATTCCCCGATGGTTTGATAGACTAGTATTTTCTAAACCAAGCTCTTTTCAAAGCTTTCCAATAATTTTTTTTGACTCTTTACTTTGTTTACCTAAACCAATTAAAAACGTCACTTCGGATTAACGAAGGTAGTTAAAAGGTAGAGTTAAGCCCTTTGAATTGAAGGATTATCAAATATCTCAATTCACAATTATATATGCAATTAACATAATTAAAGCATTATAGGGTTCATCCCAATTGTCAAGGAGAAAGACTAGCCAGACATGCTACAATATAAAGCAAAGAAAACAATATATTCATGAAACATGAAAGATTAGATATCAAGTTTTGTTCAAGGAGAACTTTACAAAGAAACTCTTGTTGGATTTCCGGTGTCTGGTTTTAGACCAAAGGGCCGTAGTCTCACTTATGTGAGTAGACGGTTGTCCCTATTGCCAAACAAATTTATATATATAATTATGTTGAAGTGAAATCAAATTATTAATTAAGGGTTTGTAATCTCCACAAAGGAGTAGACAAAACCCAACCAAAAGTTTGTAATCTCCGAAAAGGAGTAGACGAAACTCTAATATAAATTAAGTTCAATTGCAAGTCTTATAAACCGATTGTTATATGTTATAATCATTGACTTGGATTATGTAATGAGTCATTCATAAAAGAATTTCCTTCTAAGTGTATTATCCTCTACACCGAGAATATCCAAATACCTTAGTGGGATAAAACGTTACACGTTACAAAGACTAAGTAAATGACTTACTTGTCTTACTTTGTAAGAAAAGGGTATTCTTAGGTTTTGTCAAAACAAAACCAATCTAATATGGATGCCTATCCTTTGTCAATACAAATGAACTATACTGGTCTTTCGAGTTTTGCAAACAAGCTATAAGAAGGCCTATCCAATGTCAATACAATGGAACTATAAGCTTATTCGTTGCTGGATCTTTGTTGAGGCTGGCGTTTCTACCCTGCCCGGTCTCAAAGGCCATTAGGAGATTTCAGGAGGAGCAGGCGTTGGTTTGTCCAGCTGCACCTTCTGCAGATCAGCATGTGTATTTGTTTTCCCAACGTCTGAGGGATACTACCCGTACCTATATGGCGGGTTTCCACTGTGAGACCTTGGTCGATTATCAGGACCGGGCTTCTGACTATGAGAGAGAGAGAGAGAGCTAGCCAGAGGAGAGCTTCTCAGACCGGAGGGTCTGAGAAGAGACAACGGACTGGGCAGACCTATGGTACTGGTGGAGCTGCTGGTTCAAGGCAAGGCCAGAGTCACCAGAATCATCCTCCATCTGCACCGGGTGCAGTTAAGGGAGTGTAGTGCTTCAACTGCAGTGAGTATGGGCATATGAGATCTGAGTGTACGAGGCAGCCGGTGACCTGCTTCACTTGTGGCAGACCTGGTCATAGAGCTACCTTCTGTAGACGAGGGAGCGCTTCTTCTCAGCAGGTTTCTTCCCCTACTAGTGTAGCGGGAGGTGGGCAGACGCCACCTCAGCAGCAGCAGACACCGGGACAACAGAGAGTCCCAAATCGCCCTACGACTCAGGGATCTGCTCCTGGGCCGAGTAGAGGCAGAGGCCGTGGTGGGGGTACCACTAATACCAAAGGCCCACAAGGCCGAGTTTTTGAGTTGAGGAGTGCAGAGGAGCCAGCTGCACCTACTGCTACAGGTACCATTCTAATTCATGGTTTACTTGTTAGAGTTTTATTTGATACTGGTGCTACACATTCTTTTATTTCTGATGCCTGTGTAGAGCGTCTTGGTTTAGATACAGTTGAGGGGATGCCCTTTATTATAGGGTTACCTGATGGTGGTAGGGTCAGAGGTACCCGTGAGATTCACGGTTGTCCCATTTCTGTAGGGACCCGTGTGTTACTAGTTGACTTCTTTGTCATGCTGTTAGAGCATGAGGAAGTCATTCTAGGTATGGATTGGATGGATAGACATTCTGCTATCTTAGATGTTGGTAGGAGGACTGTTACCCTCTCTACCGAGTTAGGCCAGATAGAGGTTTTCCGAGGTTGGGACCTTGGAAAGACATGCACGATTATCAGTGCGGTACGGGCAGCTAGATTGATTGCACAGGGTTGTGATGCCTTCTGGTGTTATGCCATGAAGGAGGGGGAGAGTCCAGCATTAAAGAATATTCCTGTGGTTTGCGAGTTTACAGATGTATTTGCTGAGCCGTCCAGTTTTCCGCCTCAGAGAAGTGTGGATTTTGGCATTGAGTTAGAGCCTGGTACGAGACCGATCTCGAAGGCCCCATACCGGATGGCGCTTGCTGAGATGCTGGAACTGAAGAAGCAACTCGAGGAGTTGGCTGAGAAGGGCTTTATTCACCCTAGCGTGTCCCCATGGGTAGCACCTCTCCTCTTTGTACGGAAGAAGGACGGATCGTTGAGACTGTGTATTGATTACAGAGAGCTGAACAAGGTGACCATCAATAACAAGTATCCATTGCCGCGTATTGATGACTTGTTGGATCAGCTTCAGGGAGCGACAGTGTTCTCCAGGATTGATCTGCGTTCCGGGTATCACCAACTGAGGGTGAGAGAACAGGATGTGCATTGGACAACATTCAGGACCAGATATGGACACTACGAGTTTGTAGTGATGCCATTTGGACTTACGAATGCCCCAACAGTTTTTATGGAGTTGATGAACAGCATCTTCATCGACTTCCTGGATCAGTTTGTTGTGGTTTTCATTGATGATATTCCGGTATACTCTCGCAGTGGAGAGGAGCATGCAGGACATCTAAGGACTATATTGCAGGTTTTGCGGGATAGAGAACTTTATGCTAAGTTCTCTAAGTGCGAGTTCTGGATGCCAAAGGTAGCATTCCTGGGTCACATTGTTTCCGCCGAGGGGATCAAGGTTGATCCGGCGAAGATAGAGGCAGTAGCTGCATGGAATACACCGACGAACGTCAAGGAAGTACGTAGCTTCCTTGGCCTAGCCGGTTATTACAGACGTTTTGTGGAGAGATTTTTTGTGATTGCCCGTCAACTGACGAGTTTGCCGATGAAGACTACCAGATTTGTGTGGTCTGATTAGTGTATGCAGAGTTTTGAGGAGTTGAAGAGATATCTGACTTCTGCTCCTGTTAGGCTTGGGATTTGTTTTGATGCAGAGATGCATCCAAGCTAGACTTGGGATTTATTTTGATGCAGAGGGGCTAGGTGATTGCTTATGCGTCTCGACAACTGAAGACATATGAGGAGAACTACCCGACTCATGATCTGGAGTTGGCAGCGGTAGTTCATGCACTGAAGATCTAGAGACATTACTTGTATGTTGTTACATGTCAGATCTTCACAAACCATCAGAGTCTGAAGTACATTTTCACGCAGCGGGAATTGAATAACCGCCAGCGTAGGTGGCTTGAGCTGATCAAGGATTTTGATCTGGAGATTCTGTATCATCCGGGGAAGGCGAACGTTGTCGCCGACGCCCTGAGAAGGAAGACGCCTCGAGAGCAGGCGATTGCGAGGCTGATAGTTCAGCATCAGTTGCAGAGGGATCTGATCTGGTTAGAGTTGGACATCCAGTTTCCTGATGAGGATGCCCGGCTGAGTACTTTAGAGGTTCTACCTGATCTGTTGGGTGAGATCCAACAAAAGCAGGAGACCTGCCCGACCTTGATGAGGATCAGAGAGCGGATGTCTCGGGATGAGGCACCACAGTTTCTTCTGGGAGCAGATGGAGTTTTGAAACGCCGCGGACGCGTCTGTGTACCTGCTGATGCAGATTTACTTTAGAGGATTTTACAGGAGGCTCATTACACCCCTTACTTTGTACATCCAGGTACGAGTAAGATGTATCAGGATCTGAGACGTCTATATTGGTGGGGAGTGCTGAAGCCCGATGTGGCCAGATTTGTGGCACAGTGTGCGACCTGCCAGCAGGTCAAGATCGAGCATTTCAGGCCTGGAGGTGAGCTTCATCCACTTTTCCTGTTCCACAGAGGAAGTGGGAGGATGTCACCATGGACTTTGTGACTGGACTGAGGTTGAGCCGAAGTTTTGATGCCATCTGGGTCATAGTAGACAGATTGACGAAGACAACACGTTTCATTCCTATTAGGGAGACGTGGCCGGTGAGTAGATTAGTTGAGGAGTACACTAGGCAGATAGTGAGACTCCATGGTGTACCGAGGACGATCGTCTATGACAGAGATGGACGATTTACCTCGAGGTTCTGGCAGCAGATTCAGACTGCCCTGGGGACGAGTTTGGACTTCACGACTGCGTTCCATCCTCAGACCGATGGTCAGTCAGAGAGGACTATTCAGACCCTGGAGGATATGTTGCGAGCTTGTGTGTTGGATTGGGGGAAAGTGTGGACGGATCATCTCCCACTTGTTGAGTTCTCCTACAACAACAACTGGCATGCATCTATTGGGATTGCCCCATATGAGGCACTGTATGGATAGAGATGTCGTACCCCGTTATGTTGGGATGAGCAGAGCAGTGTTAGTGGTTTGGCACCTGATCAGATTCAGGATGATATGGCTCGAGTAGCATTGATCAGAGAGCGTATGCTGACTGCCCAGAGCCGTCAGAAGTCTTATGCTGATAGGAGGCGTAGACTTCTAGAGTTCAGGGTTAAAACCCATGTGTGGCGTAGACGAGGACCCGATGAGGCTACATGGGAGACTGAGGATAGTATCCAGAGGAACTATCCAGAGTTCTATGCCGAGATAGATATACCTGTAGGATCTACGAGTAGATTTTAGTACTATCTTGGTGAGTGTTTGCTTATGTGCTTATATGCCATGCTGTGTTTATTTTCGTACTAGCTTGATATGATGTGTGATCTAATTAGATCTTGTTGTGCTAGTGCGATTGTTTATAGTTGGAGATGGTTCGTTCCTCCCTACTAGTGTGATGCTGGTTGGCTAGAGATGGTTTTCCTCTATGCCCTGGATAGTGTTCGTGCTGGAGTTGATGGTTTCCTCCATGCTTATGTTTGAGGTTATAGAGAGAATTGTACCTCGGCTTGTGAGTCCGAGTGGTTTGAGGATTTTACAAGTTTCGGGACGAAACTTGTTTTTAGGGGGGTGAGGTGTGAGAGCCTTAGTCTTTGGAGCCGTTTTTGGCCTTAGCCGCCCCCGCGGGTCTTTGAGGCCGCCCCTGCGGCTCCCCTGTTGTTCCTCCCCTGCGGCCAGGAAACCCGCCACTGCGGTTTTCGGCAGCTACAGCCGGTTTTGTTGACTCCTTTGACCCGTGCTTTACCTTTCCTTACTTCTTCCATTTTACCTTGTTGAGCAAGGGTTTCATCACATTTCCAATCCAGCCTTCACGTCCTTCCTGCTTCTCCTTCATCCTTCTTGAGCTTGAGTTTGGTTTTCCCTTGAGTTGGAAGAGTTTTGTGTGGTTTTGTGGTTGTTGATGAGCTATGTGCATGGCTGAGCTTGGAAGCCAACTGAGGTGCTAGTGGTGAGCAGTTCCTGGTTAGGCCACAGCAGTGGTAAGACTTCTTCTCCTTCTTCTCTTCCTTCTTCCTTTGTTTCTTCCTTCCTTAGCTTAGGATTAGATGTGTTCATCATAGGGTGATGTTGGAATGTGTATGTTTATGCATGTGTGTGACTTTGGATGAGAAAAGACGTGATTTGATCACGAGAAGAGCCGAAGAGGAATCGTTGGGCTACGTTCTGCACTGTCGCCGCCCCCGCGCCTGGAAGCCGCCGCCTCTGCGGAAGCCGTGCCGCAGCGCCTGCGCCGTGCCTGCGTTTTCCTGCAGCCTTGTCACCGCGCCCACGGCTGAGTTCTGCCGCGCCTGCGGGTTGCTTGCTCCGCCCCTGTGTCCCTTGTGTCACGTAGGTGCGTCTTGTCCTGGATCTACCTAGAGTTAGGTAGATCCTTTCCTTTCCTAGTATGAGCGGTAGTAGCATGCTAGGTAGCGGATGTTGATGAGTATGATATAGATATGCCGGTTACGGCTTTGAGGTTACGAGTTGGATATGATCCTTATGGATCCCTTGGGTGTAGGTGTGACCCTTTGTGTGATAGGAGTTTGATATATATGTATGCCTTGTATAGACCGTGTTATCCTCCAGTTTGGAGTGGACTGAGTTGAGGGTTGATCCAGTTGAGACGACTATGAGGTTGAGGTAAGTCCGTGGGACTTACTTAGCTGCCATTCCTTTATACGATGTGTGCATGAGTGGTGTTTGTATAGTGCCTGAACCGTTTACCAGACCTGGTAAACGGTTTGGGTACTCTCCATTCCCTTAGGGTACACGGGGAGGTGTTCCAGGCACCATTCCAGCTGTCTATTGGACCCAGAGGCGAGGATTATATATTCCTCATGTCACACATGTTTATATGGATATATATACGAGTTGATTGCTGGACTTTATAAAGATAATGAACCGGGTAAATGTGTGATATCATGTTGACGTGTTTAATATTATTTGATGTGTGTTTGTGCTCTACATCTCTTATATATGTGTATGGTTAGCTAACGGTTTTATACCGTGTTGTAGATACTTTGCAAGATAGGAGAGCTGCAAAGTGATCCAGGGTGGCCGATCCGCTGAGGGCTCCGTACACTGGGGCGTTATCGGGGTTATGGGACCTTTTTGTTGTACAGTGTGGTTTTATTTGTACTCAGCGGTACATTGTATTACCTTTTGGATATATATATATATATATATATATATATATATATATATATATATATATATATATATATATATATATATATATATATATTAGTTTCATGTTTTGTTTTAATCTATTTGTTCCTTGTTGTAAGATCAGTGAAATTGTTGTTAGGCTAGGGTCAGGATCCATTGTGAGATCCTAGCCCAGTAGCACTCCGAGTCCTACGGATTTGGGGTGTTACAAAACTGGATGTCCAGCTCTAACCAGATCAGGTCTCTCTGTAACTGATGTTGAACCGTCAGCCTCGCAATCGCCTGCTCTCGAGGCGTCTTCCTGCTCAGGGCGTCGGCGACAACGTTCGCCTTCCCTGGATGGTACAAAATCTCCAGATCAAAATCCTTGATCAGCTTGAGCCACCTACACTGGCGGCTATTCAATTTCCGCTGCGTAAAAATATACTTCAGACTCTTATGGTTTGTGAAGATCTTACATGTAGCACCATACAGGTAATGTCTCCAGATCTTCAGGGGATGAACTACCGCTGCCAACTCCAGATCATGAGTTGGGTAGTTCTCCTCATATGTCTTCAGCTGTCTAGACGCATATGTTATCACTCTGCCCCGCTGCATCAACACACATCCCAAACCTAGCTTGGATGCATCAATGTAAACCACAAAATCCTCTGTACCCTCTAGTTGTGCCAAAATAGGAGCAGAAGTCATACGTCTCTTCAGCTCCTCAAAACTCTGCATACACTGATCAGACCATAGAAATCTGGTAGTCTTCCTCAATAGACTCGTCAGTGGACGGGCAATCACAGAAAATCCCTCCACAAAGCGTCTGTAATAACCGGCTAGGCCAAGGAAGCTACGTACTTCCTTGATGTTCGTCGGTGTAGTCCAAGCTGCTATTGCCTCAATCTTGGCCGGATCCACATTGATCCCTTCAGCTGATACAACATGACCCAGGAATGCTACCTCTGGCATCCAGAACTCGCATATAGAGAACTTAGCATAAAGTTCTCTATCCCGTAAAACCTGCAATACAGTCCTCAATTGTCCTACATGCTCCTCTCTGCTGCGAGAGTACACTAAAATATCATCTATGAAGACCACCATAAACTGATCCAGGAAGTCGATGAAGATGTTGTTCATCAACTCCATAAAGACTGTTGGGGCATTCATAAGCCCAAATGGCATCACTACAAACTCGTAGTGTCTATATCTGGTCCGGAATGTTGTCTTGTGCACATCCTGCTCTCTCACCCTCAGCTTGTGATACCCTGAGCGCAGGTCAATCCTGGAAAATATTGTCGCTCCCTAAAGCTGATCTAACAAGTCATCATACGCGGCAATGGATACTTGTTCTTGATGGTCACCTTGTTCAGCTCTCTGTAATCTATACATAATCTCAACGATCCGTTCTTCTTCCGTACGAAGCCCTTCTCAGCCAGCTCCTCAAGTTGCTTCTTCAGCTCCAACATCTCGACAGGCGCCATCCGGTATGGGGCATTCGAGATAGGTCTCGTACCAGGCTCTAAATCAATGCCAAAGTCCTTGCTCTTCTGAGGCGGCAAACTGGACGGCTCAACAAATACATCTGCAAAATCACAGACAACTGGGATATCCTCTAGTATTGGACTCTCCCCCTCCTTCATGGCATAACACCTGAAGGCCTCACAACCCTGTGCAATCAGTCTCGCTACCCGTATCGCACTGATAACCATGTCCGATTTTCCCAGGTCCCAACCTCGGAAAACCTCTATCTGTCCTAACTCGGTAGAGAGGGTTACAGTCCTCCTACCTAGATCTAACACTGCCTGATGTCTATCCATCCAATCCATACCAAGAATGACTTCTTTATGCTCTAATGGCATGACAAAGAAGTCAACGAACAATACACGGGTCCCTACAGAAATGGGATAGTCACGAATCTCACGGGTACCTCTGACCCTACTACCATCGGGTAACCCTATACTAAAGGGTATCCCCTCAGTCGTATCTAGACTCAGACGCTCAACACATGCATCAGAGATAAAAGAATGCGTAACACCCGTATCAAATAAGACTCTAATAGGTAAACCATGAATCAAAATGGTACCTGTAGCAGTCGGTGTAGTTGGCTCCTCTGCACTCCTCAGCTTAAAAACTCTACCATGTGGTCCTCTAGTGTCCGTGGTACTCCCACCACGACCTCTGCCTCTACTCGGCCCAGGAGTAGATCCTTGAGTCGTAGGGCGATCTAGGACTCTCTGATGTCCTTGTATCTGTTGCTGCTGAGGTGGTCTCTGCCCACCTTCCGCTACACAGGCAGGGGAAGAACCCTGCTGAGATGAAGCTCCGCCTTGTCGGCAGTAGACAGCTCTGTGACCCTGTCTACCACAGGTATAGCAAGTCACTAGCGGCCTCGTGCACTCTGGCCTCATATGTCCTGGATCACCACAGTTATAACACTGACGTCCCTTATCTGCAACCGGTGCAGATGAGGGGTAACTCTGGCGTCTCTGACCTCGCCAAACAATAGCAGCTCCACCAGTATCACTGGTCTGCCTAATACGTTGTATGTCTCTTCTAAGACCCTCCGGTCTGAGAAGCTCTCCTCTGTCCAGCTCTCTCTCTCTCATAATCAGAAGCCCGGTCCTGATAATCCACCAAGGTCTCACAGTGAAACCCTGCCATGTAAGTCCGGGTAGTATCCCTTAGTCGTCGGGAGAAAAGATATACATGCTGATCTGAAGGAGGAGCAACTGGACCCAGCAAATCCAGCTCCTCCAGGAACCTCTTGATAGCCTCTGAGACTGGTACATCCTCAAATCCAGCCTCAACAAAATCTCGCAGTTTCTCCCTCCTCAGTGAGGCAGGGCAGAAACGCTCTCTGATCATGGTCCTCATCTGGTCATAACTAGTGACCTGACCCCGTACAGACCTCCACCAGTGTTGTGCCAAATCCCTGAACAGAGTCTACACCAACTCTATATGTTGTCTACTGGTTATCTAATAGACTCCAGAGCTGAGTCTACATGCCCAATCCATAACTCAACCTCCAGCCCCACCTTCCCAATGAAAGGGGGTACACCCATCTGGTGGAATGCCTTCGACCAGGTATCTAGTCGAGGCCCTCGATGCTCCTCCTGAACCCGAGCAGTCTCAGCAGCAGGTGCCTGTACAGCTGGCACCTGAGTAACTCCGTGGGATCTCTCAGATGATCCCTCATGTGCCCGTAGATCAGGGGCACGTCTACCTGCTTTGGCAGCCTCCTCTACTCGTTTGATATAAGCACGGAACTCTGATCCCCATGGAGACGTGATAAAAATCATCAGATTGGGCTCTTTGTGATCCCTGTCTCTCAGCTGCACCGTTCCCAGTCTCAGGAACATCACTCTCAACAACATCCTCGTGAATCTCTCCCGCTGCCTGTGAACCACCAGCAGGAGTCCTACCCCGTCCACTACCTAGAGAGGGTCTACCCCTACCTCGTCTAGCTGCAGGTAAGGCTCTAGTCTGAACCATCTGCAGAGGATATAAACCTGACTTAGAAGGCTATATATATGTCATATGTATAGATATAAATCAAATCAATCACATCATAATATATATATATATATATATATATACTTATACTGTCGAGATCTTCAGAGGGGTGATGGCTTCATGTACACGCTATCCCAAAACACTTTGTACTCATTTCAAAACAAAAACCTTTTGAAAAGTTAGACCCCTTTCGGGTTCTGTTTATTTATCTATTCGACCTTTATCGCAGATTGCAAGTGCCATTGTTGTCAACTTAAGGGCTCTGATACCAACTTTGTAACGCCCCGAATCCGTAGTTCTCGAGGCGCTACTGGGCTAGGATCTCACAATGGATCTTGACCCTAGCCTGACAACAAATTCACTGGATCTTACAACAAGGCACAAATAGATTAAAACAAAACATATAACTGATATATGTATATATGTATATATATATATATATATATATATACATATCAAAAGGTAATACAGAAAAACCGCTGAGTACAAATCAAAATATATATCCGTACATCATAAATATCCCATAGCCCACGCATAAACCTAGTGTACGGAGCCCTCAACGGATCACCCACTCTGAATCACTCTGCAGCTCTCCTAACCTGCAAAGGATCTATAATACGGTATAAAACCGTTAGCTAATCATACACCTATATATAGAAGATGCTAGAGCACAAACACACTTAAGGAATTATAACATATAAACATGTTGTCACACATTTACCCGGTTAATTATCTTTAATAAGTCCAACACTCAAATAGTATATATATCTGCATATGAATATATGTGATATGAGGAATATATAATCCTCGCCTCTGAGTGCTATAGCTAGCTGGAGTGGTATAAGCTCACCTTCCCTTATACCATAAGGAGTGGTCAGTACCCTTCCCATATACCAGATCTAGCCAGACTACAGAGAACCTCCCAGACTCCACTACGGGATGAAAGGCAAGTTGTCACAGTCACTACAATGGGCGGTCACTATATCATAGGTCGGTAATAAACCATATCACATGCTATAAAGCATATAACAAACACCATTCATGCATGCATCCAATATAAGGATGGTAGCTAAGTAAGTCCTATGGACTTACCTCAACCTCGGAGTAATCTCAACCACGATCCACTCCAATCTAGAGGATAGCACTGCCTAATAACAAGGCATAACAAGATATCAAACTCCTATCACACAAATGGGTCACATCTAGACCCAAGGGATCCATATAGATCATATCCAACTCATAAACCTAAAGGCCATAACCGGCACCTATAGATATCATACTCATCATCATTCTATCCTCATACCCATACCTAACATGTTACTAACCCGCTCATACTAGGAAAGGAAAGGATCTACACTACACTAGGTGGATCCGGGACAAGACGCACTTGCGTGACAAGAGGGACGCAGGGGCGAAGCAAGGAAAACCGCGGGCGCGGCGGTACAAGGACGTAGACGCGGTGACCGTGGCCACGGGGGCGGCAACGCTGAGGCGCGGGTGCGATGATAGATCCCGCGGGGGCGGCGATACTAGAACGCGGGGGCGGCGACAGTGCAGAGTGCGATCCCGCGATTCCTCTTCGGCTCTTCACGTGATCAAATAACGTCTTCTTCATGCCATAACCACACATATACATACACAACCACATTCCAACATCAATATACTTTTACATACATCTAATCCTAAGCTAGGCAAAGGAACCAAGAAAGGAAGAAGAGAAGAAGAAGAAGAAGACTTACCACACTGTGGTCTAGGCAAGGAAATGATCAAAAACACCTCTTCAGCTGGCTCCCAAGATCATTAACAACAACACAACATCAACCTCCACCAAAGCCACAAACAAAACCTCTTCCAAACCAAGAGGAATCCAAGCACAAGATCAAGGGAAAGAAGGAAGCAAGAAGGACGTGAGAACTGGAGAATGAAGATGGAAACCCTTGCTCATAAGCCAAGGAAGAAACTTAAGGAGGAAGGGAAAGAAAGGGTAAAGCACAAGTCAAAGAGTGAACAAAGCCAGCTGCATCCATAGGAAACCGCAGGGGCTGAAATCCTGAGCCGCAGGGGCGGATTACTCCACTAGCCGCAGGGGCGGCTCCACAAACCCGCAGGGGCGGCTAAGGCCAAAGTGGCTCCAAAGACTAAGGCTCTTACAATCATACACTTGTGTCTCTCATAAAAATAAAAGTATAGTGATCTAATCCATTCATTTTATTTCACAAGAATAACACACACTACCCTAGTGCACACTTGGTATTAAATGGTAGCTAAGTGAGTCCTACGAACTCACCTTATCAGTACTGGTGTCAACGTCTCACGATCTTTCTAGTCAGAGATCCGATTATCACGTTTCACATTTATCATTCCTTAGAACGATTTCACCCTTAATATTATACGACTTATCATAATATATACTCAAGGTATGATATCTAGCATCGATACCCTGGCTTCCTTAAACAACTTAGGTTCGGGAACTACACTTCCATTTCCAATTCTCATATGTCATCTATTCATATTTGGCGTCAAAGACTTATCTTATTCTATTCCAGTCCTAAAACGAACATCACATTCACTAAACTCATCATCAAACTTTGTTGCTCCTCACATTCTATAACAATTCTTCAACATCATCCTACTACTTCATTTGACTAGCCAAAGCATTTAAATAATTAACGGTTACTTAATTATTTACTGTTATCAAAACTTAATTTAGCAGGATTAAATTAACGAGGCTGAAGCGGTTCGGTTCTAGTAACATACTTCTCAAATTTGATAAATTCCACATTCCAGTTCTTCCGATTAGTTCCACAATTATCGTTCATTTCGACATTTATACTTTAACTATATCTCCTCCATTAAATCATAATTTAAGTTAGCACCAATTAATTAATTAATTAATTAATTATATGCATGATTTAATATTAATGGAATTTTAATTTAACGGAAATTAATTTATCGGAAAAGAATCGGGTACGAGCCTAACCGGAATCGAGTGGGTAGCAAGAGTAATCGGTTAAAGTAGCAAGAGGTTGTGGGTTTGATTCCTGGGAACGGCATTGAATGTGGATTTAATTAGAGCTATAATCGAAGTCTGGAGTTCGAGTCCTCCTGCAGGCAAAATACATTTTTCGATTAGTTTAGGGGGACAATACGTCATAGGTTCAGCTCGTGGTGACAACAATGTTACTACCTATTTTCAAGACTTCCAGGTCGTGTGATCGAGGGCTCTTCAACGCAATTTCACCAGACAAAAATTGGTTGTTGCTGAGCCAGGATGTGTAGCTGCTTGGGTTATGTAGTTTTTGCTCCCTTGGTGTACTTTGCAGGTGTTCAGGCCTATGAACAGGCGAGATAAAAGATCGGGAAGTAGAAAGTCGATACAACATCAACGGATTTTACAGGCCTTGTCTACTTGGGGAGAGGCTGAGGGTGCTTCGAGTCTTTTGCGGGCGTTGTTAGACGGTTCTGATCATAGGCCTTTTGTGAGGGTGGTTTGTGACTCGGGTGATGGAGCTGATCTAGCCAAGAACCCTAATATCAAGAAATGCCTACGTAAGGTTTCAGATGGACATTTTACAACTGTTGTTAAGGTTTTGTGTTCTTCTGGAGTTGCTCCTTATAGCGATGAGACTTTGAGGGTGTTAGAAGCTAAGACCCATACAAACCTCCTCCTTCTAAGCGTTGCCTTACCTTTCTTGAACCACCCCTTGTTGTTGATGTCGATTTGACTTTTAAATGCATTAAGTCCTTTCCCAAGGGTACTTCATGTGGTAGAGACGGTTTGAGGGCACAACACATCTTAGATGCCATGTGTGGGGAGGGTTCTGCGGTGGCCACGAGTCTTTTGAGAGCGATTACCTCAGTGGTTAATTTGTGGTTGGGAGGTAGGTGTCCGTTGAGTTTAGCCTGACAATGGGGTCCGATCCATTGCAGTGGGTACTGTATGGAGACGGTTGGTGTCTAAAGTAGCCATGAAGGGAGTGTGTAAAGATATGAGAGAATATCTTGGAGATTTTCAGTTTGGAGTCGGTGTTTCAGGTGGTGCACAGGCTATTTTGCATAGTGTTAATAGGCTTTTGAGCGAGCGCTATGACGACGGTTCCTTGGCTATGCTGACAGTGGATTTTTCTAATGCCTTCAACCTAGTTGACCGGTCTGTTTTGCTTAGGGAGGTTAGAGAGAGATGTCCATCTATCTCTTTATGGGTTGAGTTCTTATATGGTCAGGCTGCTCGGTTATACCTTGGAGATGGATGCATATGGTCGGCTACTGGTGTGCAGCAAGGGGACCCTTTGGGGCCACTCCTTTTTTCTCTTGTCTTGCACCCGCTTCTGCATAGGATCAGGGATAGTTGTAAGCCTCTCCTTCAAGCTTGGTATCTGGATGATGGTACGATTATTGGTCGGTCTGCGGAGGTGGCTAGAGCTCTTGACATCATTCGACAGTTTGGTCCGGGTTTAGGGATGGAGTTGAATGTTCGCAAAACTGAGCTCTTTTGGTCTTCATGTGATGGGTCGAAACTTATAGATGGACTATTCCTACAAGACATTGCAAGGCCGGCGATGGGAGTTAAGTTGTTGGGAGGGGCAGTGAGTAGAGATGTGGGGTTTATTAGAGAGCTTGTCGTGAAGAGAGTGGTCAAGGCAGTTGAGTTGATGCATCTTCTTCCACAGTTGAGAGACCCGCAGAGTGAGCTTCTCCTAATTCGTTCTTGTATGGGTGTTTCTAAGATGTATTTTGGCTTGAGGACGTGTCATCAGGAGCATTGGGAGAGTGCAACAGCTTATTTTGATGATGGACTTCGTGGAGCGGTAGAAGATATTGTGATGTGTGGGGGCCCTTTCTTTGGGGATCTTCAGTGGCGGCTTGCTTCTTTGCCCCTTCGGTTTGGGGTCTTGGGATTTACTCGGCTATGGAGGCTTCCTCTTTTGCTTTTGTGGCCTCCAGGGCCCAATCTTGGGACCTTCAGGACCACATTTTGCGGGACAACGGAGTTGTGGATATAGGCGCTGAGTTTTGTGGAGCTTTGGGCAATCTTCAGGATTCTATTCATGAATTCGATCTTTCGGTTTTTACTATCAAGAACACCGTCCCTCGTAAAACCCAACAAGTTTTGGCGGGTGCTCTTTTCGGTAAGATTGTTCAAGAGATGGAAGTTGCCTTCAATTTGACCTCAAGACAGAAAGCGGTTTTTAAGTGCCTTCAATCAACGCATAGCCAAGATTTCCTTCTTGCCATTCCCATTGATGGGCTTGGGCAGTGTATGTCCCCGGTTGAGTATCGTTCGGTCCTTAAGTATCGTCTGATGATTCAACTTTATCCGGTTGATGGGACTTGTCCTATGTCAAACTGTCGTAAGCCTTTAGATATTCCGAGGTCGATCTCAAAGACTAAGTTAGATGACAATGAGAATCATCTATAATACTATAAATCCAGAATAAGAAGGGATTGTAAAAGAAAGGGAAGAAGGTCAAAAAGGTTTTGAAGGTTGTGGTGGATTCGCAATCAATTATTCTGAATTGATTGAAAATCAAATAACAAACAAAGAAAACAAATAATGAATATATGGAAAGAAATGTAGTTTCAAGGATTTAAGATCAATGCTTATACACATGGACTCAGGATTATGGATTCGCACGTGGCATATATATAAGATTGAAGAGCTCTGGATGAATGTTTCTTAATTTATGCTCTTTAACAATGATGTCTCAAGAACATAAAGTTCTGCAGCCTAATACCTATAGCTTTCAAGGTAAAGAGGGAGAAATATATGAATAAACCTTATTCTATCAATTAAAGAACCGAATAACCCTTTACAGTTACGTCGCATGAATTATTGCCTTAAAGGAAGGAATAATGGCACATTCTATCCAATAAAGCTTAAACTTTTATTACCTAGGAACAAGTTTTCTTATGTATCTAAATAGGAATATCTCAGTTACGACTCAATTACTACTTAGGTAAGGTGGTTTAGATGGAGTCTAAACCTACAAAAACCAAACCTTTCCATAGGATTTAAAGCGATTTATACAACCTATTATAAAGAAAAATCAATTCATCATAGTCCAAGGTATAAATAATTCTCTATCTACCTTGGAATTACAAAAGGTTTCTAGCCAACAATATTCATATCAAAACCTGAATTCAAAATGGTAAAGGAAAACAAACGAATTAAAGAAGAAAAGGGAATGAAGAAAGTACCTAACTTTATTGAATCTCAAAACAAATTTGTCTTCAACTTGCAAATCTCTAACAAACCCTAAACAAACTGCTAAGATTGGATCTTCCTCTAACTAATATAAAACCTAACAATGGTGACAAACGAAGAAGAAACGTAGGAGAAGAATTCTCCTTTCAACAATTCTTGGTAAAACACCAAACCGGACAAACGAACACTTCTTTCCTTCGTAACCAAGCATACCATTTCAATTCGGAACCCTACTTTTATAACCTGAAACCCGTCGAGAGACGTGGGCTGGGATAAAAGTCCGAAATAAAATAAAAACCGACGCTCAGGGAAGTATCTTGGTCAGGATCTCGGCTGAGATAGGTAAATTTCGGGGCCGGAATTTCGATTTCGTACTTCAGCGTCATGGGGATCTCGGTCTGATCACCCGAGATCTCGGTCGAGATGTCGACCGAGGTTTTACAACAGAGACTCCAATCTCGACCGAGGTATATGGATCTCGACCGAGATGTCCTTCACTTCGGGCACTTTGTCTCGTTTGCTCCAAATTCGTCCTCTTCTCCTTTCCTATGCTCGTATGACAACTCCTAAGCGTCCACTCCGAGGCTTGATCCTCAAATGCATCGTTTTAGCTCCAAAACACGCCAAAATACCTACAAAGTAACCAAAAACGTGTGTAGACATTCATACTTGCAAAGTAACACTAAACAAGCATAAAAGATACAAACTAAGGCTAAAACATGCACGCGGAAAGGGAAAAACTAACTATATGATTATCTAAACTTGGTCGATAAATCATGTTATCAAAATACCCAATACTTATATTTGCTTGTCCTCAAGCAAATAGTAAATCCAAGATAGGATAACATGAGTTATCTATGCAAAACAAATATGAAAAACTCTTTTTGGTTATGTTATGCTTCTATACATGATCACTCTCAAAGGTGTAGTCATATGGCTAAAGACATATTACAATCAAGCTCAAATGAAATTGGCAAGTGAAAGAAAATCAAACTTTACAAGGAATTTATAATCATCATAGAAATTTCAAATGCCTAATATCTATGAAAATTGAAGTATAAGTCATTAAGTCAAATACATGTATACATAGATCAAAAGGACTTAGGCCTTGTTCGTTAGAGCTTTTTCGCTAGATTATTGGAGAGCTTTGAGAATTTTGAAAGCTAATAGGTGTTTGGTGGGAGGAGATTTTGTGGAGATTAGAGTTTTAGTAGCTTTTCGTGTAGCTTTTTGGGTAGCTTTTTGAAACCTTTGTGAGAGAGGTTTTTCATTAGCTTTCTATAATTTTGGTCCAATTTACCCTCAAATATATATATGCATGTTTTATTATTATTTTTAATACTTATCCTTTTTAGTAATTTCACCACAAAAATCTACCCTTAAATCTCCACATACCAAACACTTTTTAGCTTTTTCGTTAGATTTTCATATTTTACAAAGCTACCCAATACTCTACCCAAAAGTCTTTCGAAAAAGCTTAAACTACACAAAAAGCTTAAACTACCGAAAAATCTCGCTCCACCGAACAGGCCCTTAATGAAAAGACCATATAAACGTGATCAAGGTAGGATGATATAGGTAATGTGGTGGTAATCCGGGAAGAAGAACAACAATGAACTCTTTTTTCAACATCCATCCTTTCTTTTTTTTCTTTTTTTCTTTCTTTTTCTTAAGTGAAAGGCAGTGGTGCACAATAGCCGAAACCTTGGTGTTCAGTTTCCTTCACGTACCTCACACCAAAATACACATACCAAATCAACTCGTAGGAAAATATTTTTAAAACTAATTAGACTTTGGCAGGACACAAACACCCGATTATGTGAATGGTGCCGATTTACTCATCTTCATAGCCAACAATCCCTTCATAAGCTTTTGCTTTTAAATCACATCTCACACATTCACATTCAACTTCCTCATAAAACACATAAGAACTTTTTCTTTTAAGCATACACCTTCAAACTTTAAATTCCTAATTCCTGGATAAGTCAAAGGAGGCAAATATGATCAATGTTTGAGGTTCTAAACATGATTAAGATAGAGAAGAAGAAGAAATCAAATTGCCTAAATCATTCCTATGCAATGTACAAGAACTCATCACATAGCTTCAATTATCAAATTCCAATTCAATCAAACATCAAAATTCCCATCAATTATACAAATTTCAGGTAAAGAAGTCAATTCTTGCAAATACCATAAATCATTCAAACTCAAAAATAATAATAATCAAAAGCAAATAATATACACCAAGTTTCATCATAGAGGTCCCATCACATATTAAAGAAGCACATTACACGTTTTTTTTCAATGCAAGACATAACAAAAACGTGTGACAATAATCTGAAAATGTTCAGATGTAGTACAAATTATTCAAATCTGCTGAAAAAGATTGTAAGCATCCTACCCCATACTTAAATCTCACATTGTCCCCAATGTAAAAAATAATAAGGGATAAAAACAATACTTACAATGTAAAATGATGATGCAAGTCCCTGGCGCGTCTACTCGAAAGATGGAGGTGGATCACGAGGGAAGTGCAGGTTGTTCGGGTTGTAGAAATGCCCGAACATCTGGCGATACATGTCGCGTCGAACGTTAAACCAAGAATCTCGGCCGAGATCCATAAATCTCGGGCCGAGATCTCATCCTCTGTCTTGAAATCTCGTCGGCCCTTTGGGGATCTCGGCCGAGATACTCCCAGAGGTGACCGAGATTTGATCCTTTCGTGTGTATTTCGTCCTTTTTCCTCCGTTCTTCTACCTTCTCACCTAGATCCTACGAAAAAAACACAAAAACGTGCAAAAACGTAACAACAAAAGACATGGACAAAAAGACTCTTACCTCGGGTTGCCTCCCGAGAAGCGCATTGATTTAAGGTCTCTTTCCAGACCTAACTCCGCAATAGAATTAGTTTAGGTGATTAGATGAGATTTGATCTACCGGAATGTCCGGTGTATATTTCTTCAATCTCTGTCCGTTCACCTTACAAATTCTGGAGTTGTTACCCCATACATCAACTGCACCATGGGGTAAATCTTCTTCACAATGTATGGTCCTGTCCATCTTGACCTTAACTTTCCTGGAAAAAGTATGGGCCTGGAGTTAAAGAGAAGAACAAAATCACCTTCCCTGAAGTTTTTCGGCACAATGTGTTTGCCATGCCACTTCTTTCTTTCTTTATAGATCCTTGCATTCTCATATGCATTCAGCCGGATCTCCTCCAACTCATTGATGTCTAACAACCGTTTCTCTCCAGCTTCCTTCATGTCAAAATTTAGCAATTGCACTGTTCAATAAGTTATATGCTCCAACTCAACTAGCAGGTGGCAAAACTTTTCAAAAACAAGTTGTAATGGTGTAGTACCTATGGGAGTGTTGTATGCAGTCCTATATGCCCAAAGTGCATCATTGAGCTTCATTGCCCAATCTTTTATGGAGCGGGAAACTGTCTTCTCAAGAATCCTCTTAATTTCTCTATTTGAGATCTCTACTTGACCACTGGTCTGAGGATGGTATGGGGTTGCAACCTTGTGAGTTATCCCATACTTAGACGAAAGAGTCCCAAAACTTTTGGCTGTGAAATGCTTTCCTCCATCATTAATGATGACTTGAGGTGTGCCAAATCTAGGGAAGATAGTTTTATTAAAGAACTTGACTACAACTTTTGCATCATTTGTGGGAGATGCAATGGCTTCAACCCATCTACATACGTAGTCAACTGCGAAAAGGATGTAGAGATTTCCAAAAGATGCTGGAAAAGGTCCCATGAAATCAACTCCCCAAACGTCAAAAATCTCGACCTCTTGGATGTTATTCAAGGGCATCTCATTCCTCCTAGAAATATTTCCTGTCCTTTGGCATGCATCACATGGAGTGACGAAAACCTGCACATCCTGGAAAAGATTAGGCCAAAAGAAACTAGATTGTAATACCTTTGCGGATGTCTTATGGGCGCTAGTGTGTCCTCTGCAAGGTAGGGAATGGCAGTGTCGAATCACACTCTCGATCTCATCGTCTGGGACGCATCTCTTGCAGATCCCATCTGGTCCTCTCTTGAATAGCAGTGGCTCATTCCAATAGTATTGCTTCACATCCTTGTAAAACTTCTTCCTTCTACTAGGAGACAAATGTGGAGGAATTTCACCACAAACTATGTAGTTAACAAAATCGGCAAACCAGGGTTCCTTATTACCTGAAACATGTAGGAGATGCCCTTCCATCATTTGGAGTTGTTCGTCTATGAAGGCGTCATCTATGGGGATGTCGCCATTCTCCATAAGCTCCAATGGTAACCTGCTAAGATGGTCAACCACATAATTTTCCGACCCTTTCATGTCTCAGATTTCTAAACCAAACTCTTGAAGGAGAAGGATCCATCTGATTAGATGTGGTTTGGCATCCTTCTTGGTGAGAAGGTACCGAATCGCAGCATGATTGGTATAAACAATCACCTTAGCTCCTACAAGATATGAACGGAACTTCTCAAACGCATACACCACGGCTAGGAGCTCCTTTTCGGTAGTTGCATAATTCAGCTGGGCTCCATCAATCGTCTTTCTTGCGTAATAGATGGCGTGAGTAAGTCCTTCCTTCCTTTTTCCTAACACCGCCCCAACCGCGAAATTACTCGCATCACACATTACCTCGAATGGTAGAGACCAATCTGGAGGTTGTATGATTTGAGCGGAGATGAGAGCTTCATTCAACCTATAAAAAGTATCAAGGCACTCTTTCGAGAACACAAACTCAATGTCTTTCATTAGTAGGTTAGTGAGCGGTTTAGAAATCTTTAACAAATCTCCGGTAAAATCTGGCATGTCCTAGAAAACTCCTAACTTCTCTTACCGATGTTGGTGGAGGTAATTTCTCAATGGTCTCAATTTTGGCTTTATCAACCTCAGTACCATGGTTAGATATCAAGTGGCCTAAAACAGTGCCCTCCCTAACCATGAAGTGACATTTCTCCCAGTTGAGGACAAGATTACAATCCTCACATCTTTTTAAGACTAAAGACAAGTTATCCAAACAAATATCAAATGAAGAGCCATAAACAGAAAAGTCATCCATAAAAACTTCCATGATGTTTTCAATGTATTCATAAAGGATAGACGTCATGCATCTTTGAAAAGTGGCAGGTGCATTGGATAGTCCAAAATGCATTCATTTATAGGCAAATGTTCCCCAAGGACAAGTAAAAGTGGTTTTCTCTTTATCATCCGGGTGGATGGGAATCTGAAAGAAACCACTATATCCGTCAATGCAACAAAAAAATGAATGTTGGGAAAGTCTTTCCAACATTTGATCAATAAAAGGTAGAGGAAAGTGATCTTTCCTGGTAGCTGAATTTAGCTTCCAATAATCAATACACATTCTCCACCCTATGACAATCCTGGTAGGGATTAATTCATTATTTTCATTAGTAATGACAATCATCCCACCCTTCTTGGGTACAACATAACCGGACTAAACCATTTGCTACCCGAGATAGGGAAGATTATACCTACATCAAGAAGTTTTATGATCCTCTTAACTACTTCTTTCATATTAGGATTCAATATTCTTTGAGGTTCAATAGAAGTTTTATGATCCTCTTCTAACATGATCCTATGCATGCACATAGATGGCTTAATTCCAACAAGGTCATCAATGGTGTATCCTAAAGCCTTTCTATGTTTCCTAAGTTCCTTCAAAAGTCTTTCAAGTTCATCCTCATTTAAGCTAGCATTAACAATGACATGATATGAAGAGTTAGGACCAAGAAATGCCTACCTTAGGTGTGTTGGGAGTGGTTTCATCTCGACTTTAGGAGGGTCGGGAGATGAAAGCGATGATTCAAGAGCTTCGGATGAATCACGAGAAGGGTCCACTGCTTTGGAAGGTTTATCTTCAACCCTTGACGATGCTTCCAAAATCTTGGCCGAGATTGATATATCTCGGGCCGAGATCGAATCCTCTTTTGCGAAATCTCGGTCGAGATGATTTATCTCGGGCCGAGATGCTTCAAACGATCTCGGCCGAGATAGTTTTTCCTCGGTCGGGATCGGAACTTCCTGTTGTGAAATCTCGGCCAAGATTTTTGCATCTCGAGCCGAGATTTTGTGTACGTACACCAATTCTTCGAATCTAGCTTCTTCGTCGACGGGAAGTAGACTCAAAGCTTGGATATCCTTGAAATATTCATCTTCTTCCCCCACATCCATGTTGCTCATGATCAAAACCTGTTCAAGAGAATCCGAGGATAGAATTGGATGTACTTTTTCCCAAAAATCCTCTTCGTCATCAAGGATGTTGTACATGTCATCTTCAAAGGTTGGTTCCTTGAGTAAAGAGGGGAGCTTGAATTTTACCATTTCTTCATCAATGTTGAAAGTGAGTGTTGCTCCCTTACAATCAATTAGAAAACCGGATATAGCAAGAAAAGGTCTCCCAAGAATGATAGGATGGAACAATCAGCTGGAATGTCCATTACCACGAAATCAATAGGGATGAAGAACTTCTCAAGCTAGACGGGAACCTTTTCAATAATGCCAACCGGACTTGTAGTAGATCTGTCAGCCAAGTAAAGAGTCATCTTTAAAGGTTTCGGATCTCCAAGTCCAGTTTTCTTGCACACTAGCCCCAAGATCGCATATTGCTTCGTACGTTCTATCTCCAACCTTGATTTGTGCACAAAAAGATCCGGGATCCTTCAACTTTGGTGGCATTCTTCCTTTATTACTCTGGATGAGCTCGGTGGATTTCCAGGTCATCCTAATTCTGCCATCTCCTCTAATTTTCACTTGTTGGAGAGGATCTCTTTTAAGAACTTCCCATAGGTCGGCATTCCTAGAATAGCATCAACAAAAGGGATGTTAATTTGCATTTTATTCAAAATGTCAAGGAACTAACCAAAGTGCTTGTCCAGATTGGCTTTGGCTCTAGATTGAGGGAATGTAAGAGGAGGTGAAACGTAGACGGGTTCCTTCTCCTTAGGCTCCTTCTCCACTTCTTTTGGTTGTGGATCATTGGTTTCCAATCCACTCATAGTAGTAATTTCCATGGCTTGCTTTCTTGAATCAATTTCAGTGTTTTTAATCTCCTTTTGTCATTGAATATCCAAATCCTTTTGAGTTTTGGTAATGCTAGTGACAGAATTCTCCAAGTTACTCATCTTTGCCATCATTTGCTCAAACATCATCTCAACTCGATCCTTCGGTTGAGGCTTCTCATCTGGCTTAGTTGATTGACATGCACCACTAGACGATGGTTGAGGGTTCAAAGCACCCTCAAGATTAAAATAACAAAAGCCTGGATGATTATGGTTAGACCTGAAATTATTTCCTTGGTAATTCCTGTTAAAGTTATTATTATAACCTCTTTGATTTTGGTATCCTCCATGAAAATTACCTATATTCATGTAATTTGCATCCTCTTCCTTGGATGCTACCTACGTTTCAGCGTGCTGATTTTTCACATTAGATGCAAATAATTCCTTCAAAGATTTAATTTCATTATAGTTAATTGATTCCAACACTTCATAGTAGTTCATGTGCTCGTTGAATGTAGAATAATCCTCTATCCCATGTCCTGCACCCTTGTAAAATTGACAATTAGTATCTGAACTTGCAAGCGAGGAATAAGCATTACTATCCATTTTCTTCATCAAGGCTTTCACATGATCAGCAAGCTTGTCAATCTTGTCATCCTCCTAGATATTATAAACACCCTTTGTCTTGGTACGACTCTTTGCGTAATTTTCTGTATGTAAAGAAGTAGTGACAAGGTAAATCCAAACATCATGTTTGTGAATCCATGGGAATTGGTGGTGTCCTCCAAATTCCAACGTCATTCAATCCATTATAGAAATGTTCAAGAAGTGCGCCCCTCTCAAATCCATGGTGATGACATAAATGCAGCAATTCATTGAACTTTTCCCATGCGGAGTGGATGTTCTTTTCATCAACCATGTCAAAGTGTGATATCTTCTCCGTAATCTCAGTAATTTTTTGTGAAGAAAAATACTTGCTCTAGAAAGTTGTTGTCAATTGTTCTAATGTGGTGAATATACATGAGGGATGATTTTGCAACCAATTTGCATTTTTTCTTGTCAAATAAAAAAAGTAAACGCTTGCATTCTCAATGCATTAGAGGTAATATTCTCATAGTTCAAAGTGTTTATAATGTTTTCAAAATTCCAAAAATGTTGACGCGGGTTCGATCTCATTGAACACTCCTAAAAGTTGATCATTTTGGATCAATCTGATGGTATATGTGTGGAGGTTGAAATATTTGTAACACCCCAAATCCATAGGACTCGAGGTGCTACTGGGTTAGGATCTCACAATGGATCTTGACCCTAGCCTGACAACAAGTTCACTGAATCTTACAACAAGGCACCAATAGATTAAAACAAAACATAAAACTGATATATACATATCAAAGATGATACAGAGTACTGCTGAGTACAAAGTCAAACAGAAATCTGTACAATATAAATAACCCAAAAACCCACGATATCGCCCAGTGTACGGAACCCTCAGCAGATCACCCCTCTGGATCACTCTGCAGCTCTCCTAACCTGCAAAGGATCTACAACACGATATAAAACCGTTAGCTAACCATACACATATATAAGAAGATGCTAGAGCACAAACACATATCAAGAATATTAACACCTCATCATGATATCACACATTTACCCGGTTTATTATCTTTATAACGTTAAGCACTCAAGAGTATATAAATCGGTATATATAAATATACGTGACACGAGGAATATATATAACCCTCGTCTCTGCGTGCAATAGCTAGCTGGAGTGGTATCAGCGCACTTTCCCGTATACCATATGAAGTGGTAGGTGCCCTTCCCGTATACCAGAACTAACTAGCTTACAGAGAACTTCCCAGACTCCACTACGGGATGAAAGGTAAGTTGTCACAGCCACAAAAATGGGCGGTCAATATAACATAGGTCGGTGACCATCATAACGCATGTTATAACGCATATAACAAACACCACTCATGCACACATCCAATATAAGGATGGCAGCTAAGTAAGTCCTATGGACTTACCGCAATCTCAGAAGTCGTATCACTACGATCAGCTCTCACTCAGGTCCACTCCAAACTGGAGGACAACACGGCCTATACAAGGCATACATATATATATCAAACTCCTATCACACAAAGGGGTCACACCTAGACCCAAGGGATCCATAAGGATCATATCCTAACTCATAAACCTCAAAGCCATAGCCGGCATAAACGATATCATACTCATCATCATTCTAACCTCAAAGTCAATAGGGATAAAGAACTTCTCTAATTGGATTGGAACATCCTCAATGATTCCCACAGGACGTGTGGTGGTTCTGTCTGCCATGCAAAGAGTCATCTTTACTGGCTTTGGTTATCCAAGTCCAACCTTCCTGCATAAAACGAGTGGGATAATACTTACACTAGCTCCAAGATCGCAAAGTGTTTTGTACGTTCCATCTCCAACTTTGATTGGGACACAGAAAGATCCGGGATCACTCAATTTTGGTGGCATCTTTCCACTGTTCCTCTGGATGAGGTCAGCAGATCTCCGGGTCATTCTGACTTCTCCATATTCCTCTAGCTTCCTCTTGTTGGAGAGGATTTCCTTCAAGAACTTTCCATAGGCAGGCATCCCTAAAATAGCATCAACAAAATGGATGTTAATATGCAATTTATTTAAAAGGTCAAGGAACATACTAAAGTGTTTGTCTAATTGAGCTCTAGCACGGGATTTAGGAAAAGAAAGTGGTGGTTTGTATGGAGGAGGAGGGATGTAGACATTCTCTTTTTCCTTAGGCTCCTCTTCCATTGGTTGCTTTCCTTTATCCAAAACCTTTGGTTGTGGATCATTTGTTTCTAATCCACTTCTTGTAGTGATTGCCATGACTTGCCCCTTGGGATTATTTCAGTTTTTCCAAGAAGTCTTCCTAGATCTCTTTGAGCGTCTTTGGCCTTCTTGAACACTTGAGTTTCCAAAACCTTTTGGGCTTTGGTTACACTAGTGATTGTACTCTCTAGATTTCCCATCTTAGCCATCAATTGCTCAAACATTGCTTCAACTCTATCCTTTGGTTGAGCGGGTTCAGCTGGCTTGGACGGCTGGTCTGCATTGCTAGAAGAAGCTTGAGGGTTCAAAGCACCCTTAGGATTAGAATAAGAAAAACCAGGATGATTATGATTAGGCTTGTAGTTATTTCCCTGATTATTCCTATTATAATTGTTGTTATGACCTCTTTGGTTTTGATAACCTCCTTGGTAGTTACCTTTACCCATGTAACTCGCATCCTCTTCCTTGGATGCTACCTGCACTTCAGCTTGCTGAGCTTTCAAGTTAGATGCAATAAATTCTTTCAAAGATTTAAGTTCAACTTGCAAAGCATCTAACCTTGAATCATTAAGAGTGCTTTGGTTTACCTCATAGACTCCTGGTCTAGTCTTTCTCTCTTCAACTTTCCTGTGAGAATACTTTTCAATAGTCTTGGCTTGCTTCGTAAAGAATTCCCAAGCTTCATCCACAGTTTTTTTCATAAAAGTACCTCCAGAAAGTGATTGCAATTTAAATTGAGTATTTTCATCAAGTCCCTTGTAATAAATCTCTAGCAATTCAATCTTAGAGATCCCATGATGAGGACATTCCAACGTAAGGTCAATGAACCTCTCCCAAGACTTATACAAACTCTCCTTATCTTTCATCACAAAAGAATTTATCTTCCCTCTAAGTTCAGTAGTCTTGTAGGGTGGGAAAAACTTAGTGACGAATTGAGACACCATCTCCTCCCATGTGTTAATCCGCCCATATGGAATAGTTTGATACCAAGCTAAAGCTTTATCCTTTAGAGAGAAAGAAAAACCTCTTATCTTATGATTGTTACCTTCCATACGAGCTGGACTTACCGCATCCATAAGAGTCTCGTAGTTGTTCATGTGTTGGTGAGGAGATTCTGTCTCTGTCCCACCAAACTGATTCTGGCGAATCATTTGTATCACCTGCGGTCGCAGCTCATGCTCATGATTCGCGGGATCTCCAAAGTTAACTCCAGGACGATTAACTCTTTGGGTAGGATCCATCCTCTGTCCAAGTGTTTGTGGAACTTCCACAAAAGGCTGGTGAATGACAGGTCTGAGAAGAGCGGGAGGTGGAGCTTGTGGAGGAGCTTCAACTCGAGGAGGAATTAGAGCTAATTGTGGTGCTGGAATTACTTGTTGCACTGGAGCTGGAGCTGCAGCTGGCCTTTGGTTCATGGCTTTGGCTATCTCTTCCATTTGAGCTCTCATTGCAGCCATTTCCCTTTCTGTAGTTTGCTCTCTTTCTCTAGCAATCCGTCTCTCAGCTTCTAGTTGTTCTAAAGCATCTCTGAGTTCAGCTTCATAATCTCTGATTTCAGCCATTTTAGAAGTTTTCCGGGCTCTTAGTCTCTCTCGCAATGTCCTTTCAGGTTCAGGATCGTATGGAACTAGTTCTTTCAAACCCCGAGTTCTTTGCATACACTGTGAAGGATACCTAAAGTCCTGAAAATTCCAAAAACAAAACCAGAAACGAGATCAAAAGTAAAAGAAAGACTTACACTAAAAGAAATCACAAAACAAAACAAATGACTTAGTCCCCGGCAACGGCGCCAAAAACTTTGTTCGCTATTTTCACGCCCCTGTAAACTTTTATCAAGAATGATTAAAGCTCATAGGTTAGTAAAAATACGGTATGTTTTAAATTTATAAACAAGAAATAAACACCGAATCTGTAGCGAACCCACAGTGTATGGGTCAATTACAGTAAGGGTAAGTATTACAAGGTCGAACTCAAGGACTAAATATTTGGAACGCAGATGTGATCACAGATAGCGTAAATCAAAATAAAAGAACGAGGTTGGAAAAGAAGGGAAGAAAGATCAAATAAGGTTTGGAGGGTTTCTGTAAAGTTCGCAATCAAATAACAGATTTGATCGAAAACCAAGTAAAACAGATAAACGAAAGTATATCAATAAAGAAAATGTGGATTCCAAGGATTCAAGGTCATCGTTATCACGCACGGACTCAGGAAATTTCTCAAAAGATCTATGGTTACAAACTTCAGGGAAGAACGTTTCTAAACTGATAGTCTATTACCGGGTAAGTCTCAAGACTATCTAGTTCCAAACCAACTACCTATTACCGGGTAAGTCTCAAGGTAGAGAGGTAGGAAATTCTAAACAAACCAAATTCCGAACTAAGGGAAAGGTAAACCATTACCGGGTAAGTCTCAGGTAATACCCTAATTAGGACAAAATCTAGGCACACTCAACCCAATAGAGGTTTCCACCTCTATTACCTATGGTCGAACACTCAAGTATCCAAACGGAACATTACCGGGTAGGTCTCAATTCCGGTTTAGGTTACTATCTAGATGAATTCTAACTAGGTTTAAGAACAGGCCAACCATAGGATTTCAAAGCTACTCGAACCAAGCAATAAGTACAATTCCATCATAGTCCGGGTAATAACGAATCCCAATTCACCTTGGATCCACACGAGTTTTAGCCAACAATCGACATTTCAAACGCAATCATCAATCCACTCAATTCAATGGAAGAAACAATCATCAATCCAAGCAATTCAATGGAAGAAGCAATTATCAATCCAATCAATTCAATCAATTCAAGAGATTCAAGAGAGAATGCATAAACAAGAATCTAAAATAGAGATTAAAGAAGAAACTCAGCTTTATTGATAGAGGATTAGCAAAACGTCAAATTCCCCAATATTCGTGAAGTTTCTCCAAGATCCAACAAGTTCAACAATGGCCTAGGGCAAAGGGAGAAGAAAAGGGGAAAAAGCTCTCTCCAAAGGAGCTCGAAATTTGAATGAAACGGGAACCCCCGGAAATCATTTAGGGCTTTGCTTTTATATCCCACAACGGGCTTCCCTAAAACGAATCCGAAAATTAACGAAGTAAAACGGCGAACAGGAATCTCAGTCGGAAATCTCGGTCGGTGACCGAGATTTTAGAAAGTCGGGGCCGAGATTTGCTTTGTGATCCAGCGTTGACGAAATCTCGGTCAAATGTCAAAAATCTCGGCCGAGATCGGGACCGAGATGGGGACCGAGATTCTTCGACAAAAACTTCTGATATGGGATCTCGATCGAGCTGGCTCGGATCTCTGCCGAGATATCTTGGATCTCGGCCGAGATTTCTCGGATCTCGGCCGAGATCATGTGGATCTCGACCGAGATTGCTCCAATCTCGTGCGTTTCGTCTTGGCTCGTCTTTTCCTCCTTTCCCGTGCTTGCGTGATCGCTCCTAAGCGTCCATCCCGAGGCCTGATCCTCAAATGCATCGTTTTAGCTCCGAAACACACCAAAATACCTACAAAGACACCAAAAGTGTGTGTAGACATCTATACTCGCAAAGTTGCATTAAACAAGTATAAAGAACACAACTTAAGGCTAAAACATGCATGCGGGAAAGGAAAAACTAACTATATGCTCTGCTAAACTAGGTCGATAATTCATGTTATTAGAGTTTCCTAAGGAAGACTACCAGATTTGTATGGTTTGATCAGTGTGTACAGAGTTTTGAGGAGCTGAAGAGACGTCTGACTTTTGTTCCTGTTTGGGCACAGCCAGAGGAGATAGAGGGATTTGGTCTGATTAAAGTTGGACTTTTGGTTTCCGGATGAGGATGCCCGGCTGAGTACTTTAGAGGTTCTACCTGATCTGTTGAGTGAGATCCAACAGAAGTAGGAGACCTGCCAGATCTTGATGAGGGTACGAGATAGGATGTCTCGGGATGAGACACCACAGTTCCTGCTGGGAGCAGAGGGAGTTTGGAGATGCCGTGGTCGCGTCTGTGTACCTGCTGATACAGAGCTGAGACAGAGATTTTTTATAGAAGGCTTACTGTACACCTTACTCTGTACATTCAGGTACGGGTAAAATATATCAAGACTTGAGATGTTTATATTGGTAGAAAGGGTTGAAGCCGATGTAGCCGATTTGTGGCACAATGTGCGACCTGCCAGCAGGTCAAGATAGAGCATTGCAGACCTGGAGGTGAGCTCCATCCACTTCCTGTTCCACAGAGGAAGTGGGTGGACATCACCATGGATTTTATGACTAGACTGAGGTTGAGCCAAGGTTTTGATGCCATCTGGGTCATAGTGGACCGATTGATGAAGACGACACATTTCATTCTTATTAGGGAGACGTGGCCGGTGAGCAGATGGTTGAGGAGTACACTAGGCATATAGTGAAACTCCATGGTGTACCGAGGACGATCGTCTTAGACCGAGATGGATGATTTACCTCGAGGTTTTGGCAGCAGATTCAGACTGCTTTGGGAACGAGTTTGCACTTTACTGCTGTGTTCCATCCTCAACCAAATGGTCAGTCAGAGAGGACCATTCAAACGCTGAAGAATTTGGTACGAGTTTGTGTTTTAGTATGCATCTGTTGGGATGGCCCTTATGAGGCATTGTATGGGCAGAGATATCGTATACCGTTATGCTGGGATGATCCTGATACAGCCAGGGGTGTGACACCTGATCAAATTCAAGATGATATGGCTCGAGTAGCACTGATTCGAGAATGTATGCTGACTGCGCAGAGCCGTCAGAGGTCGTATACAGATAGGAGGCGTAGACCTCTAGAGTTAGAATTGGAGCCTAGTATGGTTGAGAGTGTCTCCGACACGAGGTGTTAGATGCTTTGACATTAAGAAGAAGTTGAGAGTGCAACTTACAGATAGTCTTGTCTCCGAGATTCGAGGATTTACCCTGGGTTTCATGTGTCTCAGCTGAGGGACTACATACCAACTCCGAGACACACTGTGAATTAGGATGATTTGGTGGTTGAGCCGGACCACATCTGTATTGAGCATTCTATTACAGTCCTAAGCAGAGACATGAGATGTCTGCGTGTATAGAACAAACCTGTGTTGAGGATACAGTGGTTGAGACGAGAACCTGATGAGATTTTGGGAGAGACTGGGGATAGTATCCAGAGGAACTATCCAGAGTTATAGGCGAGGATAGATATACCTATAGGATCCAGGAGTAAGTCTTAGGACTAGCATGTGGAGCGATATGATTACGTGCTTATGTGCTTACATGCTATGCTATATTTATTTTCGTGCTAGCTATGATGTGTTTATGATCTTACTAGATCCTGTTGTGCTAGTACGACTGTTAGGTATAGCTGGAGATGGTTCTTACCTCCATGCTATTGTGATACGACGGTTAGGGATAGCTGGAGATGGTTCCTACCTCCATGCTATTTTGATGGACATAGTTTGGATGGAGATGTCTTCTCCATGCCCCGATGATGGTTTGGCTAGAGATGTCCCTCTATGCCCCGGATAGTAGTGTGATCTTTTGAGGTATAGTGTCACATGAGTTGATACCTTATGTACGAGATATGATACCTCCGATGGAGAGAGTGTATCCCAGTTTTGAGTCTGAGTGCTTTCGGAGTTTGTACAAGTTTCGGGACGAAACTTGTTTTTAGGGGGGTGAGGTGTAAGAGCCTTAGTTCTTGGACCGAGTTTGATCTTTAGCCGAGACTAGTTTTGACCGAGTTGTGGCTTAGTCGCACCCGCGGATGGGGGTGCCGCCCCTGCGGGTTACCGCTCCTGCGGCCCTGGCTGCCGCCCCTGCGGTTTCCGGCGGCTGCAGCCGTCTTCTTTGACTCTTTGACCCGTGCTTTACTCTTTACCTTTCTTAATCTTTGCCTTGGCTGATCAAGGGCTTGTTCTTCACTTTCCTTCCAGCTTCCCACGTCCCTAGCTTCCCTTGCTTCCCTTTGACCTTGATCTTGGTTTAGGAAGAGTTTGGCTTGAGTTTTGTGTGAGTAGTGGTTGTTGTTGTTGTTGTTGATTGTGTGCATGTTGAGCTTGGAAGCCAGCCTGGAGGTGTGTGGGCTCTTTTCTGCAGCTAGGACCACAAGAGTGGTATGCAATCTTGCTTCTTCTTCTTTCTTTCCTTGGATTCAACCTCTTAGCTTAGGTTTAGATGCATGTATAGGTGTGTATTGATGTTTGTATGTGTATGTATATGTATGTGTCTGAACCTGGATGAGAGAAGACGTGTGTGATCACGTGAAGAGCTTAGGAGAAATCGCATAATCGTTTCCTGCATTGTCGCCGCCCCGCAGCCGAGAGTCACCGCCCCGCGGCTACCGTGTCGCAGCGCCTGCGTCGTGCCAGCGGCGTGCCTGCGTTTGCCAGCGTTTCTTGTCACCGCCCCAGCGGCTACGTCCCGCCGCGCCCGCGGTACCTGTCTTCCGCCCCTGCGTCCCTTGTGTCACGCAGGTGCGTTTTGTTCCGGTTCTACCTAAAGTTAGGTAGATCCTTTCCTTTCCTAGTATGAGCGTTAGTAGCATGCTAGGTACGAGTATAAGGTTAGAGTGAGGTTGAGTACGGTATCGTTTATGCCGGTTGCGACTTTGAGGTTTACGAGTTGGAATATGATCCTTATGGATCCCTTGGGTCTAGGTGTGACCCCTGTTATGGATATGAGTGTGATATATGTGTTATACCTTGTTTAGGCTGTATTGATCTCCAGAGCGGAGCCGTTTGAGTTTGAGTTTGAGACTCCCGAGGTTGAGGTAAGTCCATATTACTTAGCTGCTATCCTTATATGAGGATGTATGCATGGGTGGTGTATGTTATACTTGCTTGCATATGATATTGTTATTACCGACCTATGGTCTATTGTGCGCCCATTGTAGGGCTGTGACAACCTTGCCCACTCATCCCTCTGGGAGACTGGGAGGTTCTCTGCGGAGCATCCAGATCTGGTAAACGGTACGGGCACTGTCTTCATTCCCTCAGGGTACACAGAGGAGTCGTCCCGATTGACCACTTCAGCTGGCATTACCACCGAGAGGCGAGGGTTATATTCCTCGTGTCACCTATATTCATATTCAGATATTTATATGATGGAGTGACTGGACTTATAATACAGATAATAAACCAGGTAAATGCGTGATATCATGTTGTGGTATTTATGTTTTCATGACGTGTGTTTGTGCTCCTGCATCTTCTTATATATGTGTATAGTTAGCTAACGGTTTCATACCGTGTTGTAGACTTTGCAGGTTAGGAGAACTGCAGAGTGATTCAGAGTGGGTGATCTACTGAGGGCTCCGTACACTGGGGTCGTACTCGTGGGCTACGGGTTATTTGACTATGTATATACGTTATGTTATGTTTGTACTCAGCAGCGTTGTATAAACCTTTTGATACTTTTATAACAGTTTGATGTTTTGTATTTAATCTATCGGTGTCTTGTTGTAAGATTCAGTGAACTTGTTGTCAGGCTAGGGTCAGGATCCATTGTGAGATCCTAGCCCAGTAGCACTCCGAGTCCTACGGATTTGGGGTGTTACAAATATGTACCTAGGGAATCCACTCCTAAGCTAAGGGAAGAGGAAAGGAATCAAAGAAGAAGAAAGAAAGAAAGAAAGAAAGAAAGGAAGAAGAAAACACTCACCACAGCTGTAGCCTAAGCACGCTGAAAATGATCACAAAACACCGCTCCACTGGTTCCCAAGCTCAGCAACAACACACAACATCCACATCATCAAAGCCACACCACAATACTTGCAAACTTAAGGAAAAACAAGAACAAGCTCAAAGGAGAAGAAAGAGAGGAAGGAGGAACGTAAGGATGGCTGGAGAAGTGAAGAACCCTTGCTCCCTAAGCAAAGGAGAAGGTTATAAGGAAGAAGAAAGAGTAAAGCACGGTCCAATCGGTCAACAAAACCGGCTGCAGCCGCAGGAAACCGCAAGGGGCGGGCATCCTGAGCCGCAGGGGCGAAAATACAGAGCCAGCCGCAGGGGCGGCCTCTGGACCCGCAGGGGCGGCAACCCTGGCTCAGCTCCGAAAGACTAAGGCTCTTACAATAAAATCGGAGTAAAGAAGCTTTGCGTCGTGGGACAAGATCTCTTCGTGACGGCTAGAGTTACGGCCACCTTACAACCATCATCTAGCCGTAACAGGTCATAACACTATTCATAAACTTCTAGGCTAGACCACGATTTGGACTTCTGACGCTTTTGCAAGGTATGTTACATAAACCTTACGGCCGTTACCTGGGCATAACAAGCCATAACATAGGTCGTAATGGACGTTGATCTTTTAAATCATGATTCTCCACTTCAATGCTCGTTGTGTGGACATCTGTTCCAATTCTTCATTCATAGGGATCATCCTTTAAGCGCCAACTTTAGGGAAATGCAATTCCAATGTGTTTAGCACCTAAAATCCTAAAACACGGAAAAATCAAGGTAGATACCGAAATATAGAAAGTGAAAGCTTTCCATACAAATAGACATATGTGGGATGGAAAAGAGGGTATGAGTTTCATGAAAACAAAAGGAAAAAAAAGTGATACTTTTGACACTCATCGGTATCTTTTGTAGATAAGGGTGAAAGTATTTCAAGGCTTTTTGGATGATGAAGACATAATTCTTGGCAACTTCAGGCGGCTAGGATTTTCTGTGTATTTTCTCCATCCTCAATCCGTAGATGAGAAATGTATAACGCGTGGGAGGCGCGTAGTTTAGGGAGATTTTGGGTTTTCTTTGTATCTTTTTCCTATTTCCTCTTGTGAATATAAAGAAGTGTTTTGTCTAAAATAGATTTATTTCTATATGTACACATGATTCTATTTCTTTATTTGTTTGAAAGGATAAACCTACTCATTATGGGTTAAGAATATCCAAATAAATTGATTTCAGCACCACCACTTTCTTCTCAACTCTTTACATTGATTTATGTACCCCCACCCACCCCCCTCCCCCCTAAATTACGAAAGATCCATGGCGGCTTCATCTTCGTCTTCATCTTCAAGAAAGATTACTCTAGTGAGCAGCGACAATGTATCCTTCGAAGTAGACGAAATTGTGGCATTGCAATCGCGGACAGTCAAACACATGATTGAAGACGTCGTTGACGAGAACACGTTCCCTCTCCCCAATGTGGACGGAAAAACGCTCGCTAAGGTGCTCGAGTACTGCAAGAAGCACGTTGAGAGCCCGACGCCCTCCGATGAAGATCTAGAGGCCTTCGATGCTGAGCTTATGAAGGTTTTCAAGAACCATTTCTTCGATATACTACTGGTAATTTTATCTCTTCTTTGATCGATTTCAATTGAATTTCAACAATTTATTCGATATAACCTAAGTACTGTTATAAATTGAATTTTTAGGCTGCGAATTATCTAGACATCAAGGGGCTTATGGAATTGAGCAGTGAAGCTGTAGCAAACTCGATTAAGGATATGTCTGTTGAGGATGCGAGGAAGATATTCAACATCGAGAACGATTACACCCCTGAGGAAGAAGCTGCACTTAGGAGGGAAAATGAATGGGCATTTGAGTAAGCTTTACACACACTAAACCAACGGCCACCGTTTTGATCATGTCTGCCTACCATAGTTTCCTTTATAGTTATTTTCTTGTGGTTTGTTAAGCGTAATAAACCATATATACTACATTGCAATGTCCGAGTTTACTTCATACTTATTTTGATATTGAAAGAGGGTAAAACCCTCACGCCCCCGGGCATAAAACTATGCTACACCATCTTCATTCGAAACTTAACGTGTAATAACAATCCCTTTAATGTTATTAACTATAATAGGAATCAATCAGTTAGGAGGAATCATTAGAGTATGTTCTCCTGTGGGGATATCAAATGCCAAATTTGCGAGATAATCTGTAACGGTGTTCATATATATATATATATATATATATATATATATATATATATATATGAATGATCCGGAATATTCGGTCATACGAAGGAAGTCTTGGTAATGGCTTTCTAGACTGACCAGCAGCGGATGAGCTCTCATAGTCCAATTATGCAGCAAATTTACAATGATATTCGAATCCATCTCCAACTCCTCCCTTTTGTATCCCAATATGATATATTCCCCTCTAACCCATTGACCATCTTCATCTCTTAAGATTCCTCTAGTTGAACCTGCTATTCTGGCAAACAAAACCGTATGAGTTCCACTTGATCGGTTGATCCATCCTTGAGTAGGGGCATTTCCATTGTAATATGATTTTCTCTCTGTCCGTAAATGTTTTCATTCCGACTCCTCTTTTTATTGGTTTCCTTATACTCTTTGGCTTGATCTATGACAAAATTTACTATGTATATTCTCTTCTAAAGCCTTCTATGTAGCCTTCTCCGTTGCCTTTGTGTGATTGATTAAATTATACATTAACTTAGTTACTTAAACTTAAATTAACTGAAGATTTAACAACTTAAATAATTTAATTATATGATTTCCATATATTTTAACCTTAAACAAAAGATATCAAATCTTTTCCTCACTCTTCTTCCTAACGATGTTATCGTTCTTGATCTCCTCTATAATTCGATCTTCTCCCATGGATATCACCGGAGACAAAACCTTGCTCCACCGGATTTGAAATCCCGGCGTCGTGTTGACAAAAACTTTACCTATTCACCCCATCTCGACTTTGAATACCGAAGGTTAGAAACATCGGAAACGAAGTCCCGGCACTGTTGTTGACAAAGAGCATTGTCACCGTAAACGAACAGTTCCCGGGGTCTAGGATTGTTGCAAGGGAAGGCGATAGGCTCGAGATGAATGTTGTGAACCGTTTTAAATACAAATGTCACCATTCGTTGGCATGGGATTCGACAGTTGAAGAGCGGATGGGCTGAAAAATATCACACAAAGTCCCATTCAATCCGGACGGACTGGATAGAGTTATATTGACACTCGTGTTATGCAATTCATGTGCTTTATTTTAAGTTAGAAGAGAACTTGAACTAATATTTCAACGAATCGAAAGCTTTTACAATGTGCTTTAAATGCGAGATCAAATTGTTAGATTTATCTTGATTTACCTTGTGCCCAAACACTTTACAAAACTCATCGATGCAATTTGTTATAATCTGAATTTGAGAATTTGATGTTTCTAAACATGAAATAAAATCAGCATAAAAAAAATGTTAACGGTAAAAAACATCTCACTTAAGCTTGATTAGTTTCCAAATTCCTTAAATATTGTGACTGAGTCGTTCTAAATAGAAGTCTGACATTGGATCACCTTGTTGAATTCCTATAGTAGGACTAAAGGATATTTTCATCTCTCTATTCCATAATAAACACATGGAAGGGTAGGAAACACATGCCGTGATGCGTTGAACTAATCTCTTAGTGAGATTTGATGCTCTAATTGTATTCACTATGGAATCCCAATGAAGCCTACCGTATGTTTTTCAAGATCTAAATTGGATGAATTTAGTAAGTGTGTAGGTTTTTTTATTAAAGAAACAAAGTGTGTAGGCAAAATTTTATAAAAACACTAACTATGCACTTTCTATTTGTGAAGGAACCCAACGTTATATTCTGTTATCCAACTCTATTACCTAACTTTGTTACCCAACCTTGTTATCCAACCTTGTTACCCAACCTTATACTCTGTTACCCAAATTCTTACCCAACTTCGTTGTTACCCGATTTTAATATCCAACGTTCTACATCCAAATTCACTTATATTACCCAACTTCGTTGTTACCCGATTTTAATACTCAACGTTTTACATCCAAATTCACTTACGTTACCCAACTTCGTTGTTACCCGATTTTAAAACCCAACGTTCCACATCCAAATTCACTTATGTTACCCAACTTCGTTGTTACCCGATTTTAATACCCAACGTTCTATATCCAACTTCACTTATGTTACCCAACTTCGTTGTTACCCGATTTTAATACCCAACGTTCTACATCCAAATTCACTTATGTTATCCAACTTCGTTGTTACCCGATTTTAATACCCAACGTTCTACATCAAAATTCACTTATGTTACCCAACTTCGTTATTACCCGATTTTAATATCCAACATTCTATATCCAACTTCACTTCGGTTACCCAACTTCGATTACCCGATATTAGCTACCCGATTTCAATACCCAACGTTACAAAAATCGATTTTTACAAAACCTGATTTTTATAAGGAAAACAGTTTTGGGTCAAGGAAAGGACTAAACTAATATTTATGTGTATTTACCCTAATTAAGACTCAACGTCACAAACAGGAGCACTCGCTCCACATAGTATGTTGATTGATCTGCAACTGTACGTATTTTTTTATTATTGCGGTGTTGTTTGCAATATTTCACTAAATTTACAAAAGTTACATGATTTCCTACTTTCTTACTGACAGAAGACATGACAATTGACTAAGAAGCAATGATGCTACAATAATTATAAGAGTATGCATAATAATAAAATTTTCAACACAGATATTTGGTTTCCTACTTTCTTACTGGAAACATATTGGTTGAGATCTAAAAGGATGCATTCCTATGTACTTTGCATGTCGAGTCCATCAAATAGATATCCAAAAGGAGGCATTTCTATGTACTTTCCAGAGCCAGTTCATCATTCTCCCAAACAATTTTTCCTCCAGCAATTGTCACTTCAACTTTTTCCTATATAGACAATATGAATTTTATATGCATGAGAAGACCATAAAAGCATTAAACTTCCAAGCTTATTCAGACTTTATTTTTATAAATTCAAATAGCAGTTACCTTTCCGGTCATCCCTTCATAGACATTGGTGTCTGACCTGGAGTGGTGAGTTTTTGCTGTAATTTTAAAGCTAGAATTGGGGTTGAGTATTATGATGTCTGCATCAGATCCTGGTAGAATTGTTCCTTTCTTAGAATATATAATATTGAATATCATTGCACTGTCAAAAACCATTCCAAATGAGTTTCAAGTTACTCAAAATATGATAATATATCGCAAGCCACAATTTTACACATAAATTTGTTAGTACTGTACTATTTTTCATCTCTCAATAGTCTCATTCTACATTTCAATCAATTTCTAAAAAAATTTATGAATCAATTTACAAAACTCACCAATCCATGAAGAAGTCGTTGTATCTCTCTGCTGCTTTTATATCTTATGTTTGCATTCGTTGCAGGAACTTGCAGGCATAACTATGAAAGCAAGCAAGTTGATACCTATACTCCCATTCTGCTTAGCCTACAGCAAAATCAAGACAAGTTAGAATAAATACCAACTTAAGGAAACGGGATGTATACGGATCTGGTCCGCTTATATGTCTTTGTCCATTCTTAAAAAAAAAATTTTCCCATTATATTTCAATATTGGTATCAAAATTATCATATTCTACTCCAATTGTTTTAAACAACAAGGATTCATTTCTATATTATTACTATTTAACATCACATTCAGACAAACAAGAAATCATCTATTACACAATTTGTGTCATAGAAGATTTTGATAATCTTGTCCTTTTGCTGCATTTTCACCAATAACTACAGAGTTATGCTATACAACATATATGACATCCTAGGAATTTAAAGTCTGTTCTTTTTACCACTTTCACTTGCAATGAAATGATCATAATAACAGAAGTCCCATAAACTTGTTGCAGTGTTTGGGCAAATTTTTTCTATGGAACACTGCAGAGTCCATTATATCCATCATCATTGTTATATAACAAAATTATCATCACAAAGTTTGGGACGGCGAAGTTCTTTTCTTTGCCCTGTTTCAAAAAGCCCAACTAAAGGCTACATAAGTGTGTTTGAGAATGCAAACACTAATTTTTTAGAAAGAAGCTACTTCATAGCGTTACAGCAACTCAAATGTTACCTCAAATACTCAGTCAAACAGACAAACGCGATCCTAATCTAGTTTTCATTACATCAGCGTCACCACAATAGCTTGACAAACCAAACATAACAAGATAACTCTAAAATCTAGGTAAAGCATCAAGCTCTCACCATAAAACCTAGATATCCTGCAAGTGGCAATGAAATAATCAAAGATGTCTTTCTAAATTACTGCTATTTGAAGGATTACCTTATATTTTTTGACATTCTAACCACAAATTAACCCTAAGTCGTAATCTTATTTTATCAAAACAAATATCATTGCTGATTTTCCATCACATGAGAAAATTAGGAAATACAACATGTCAACAACCATACAAGACTTCGAACTGGAATAAAGTCCACAAAGAACCATCATAAATATAGTGATAGGTGCTATCTTGTTGCCTTAAATTTGGTTATTTTGTAGGTAGAAGGAAGAGTGCCATCAAGCAAATTGGAATACAAATGTTGTAGAAGGTAACTAGCATAATACCCGTGCCTCGCACGGGATGACACAAAATTTATTCATGAATTAAAAAAGTTAGTATAATAACCGTATAGGTAAGCCAAAAACCAAATATTATTTTATGACAAAAATACGTAATTTTGTTATAAGAATATTTATATATTTTAATCATAATATATTACAATTGCTAAAATATATATTTCATGATTTTCTTATAGAAATAAATGACAGTTTTTGCCTAATATACATAGTTTTAGTCTATTGAAATATTTTATTTCTTATATCTTAATATGGTATTGACATGTGGCAAAATCTTAGTGGTTTAATGTGATTATGACACATGACAAAATTCAGTGTGGCTTAATGTGACAATGACACGTGGCTTTATACACTTTTGTTTTAGTATTATGTGTTAAAATCTTGTAACGTGAAATAAAAATAATTTAAAGTCAACGGAATTTCTCAATCATTAGAAACAAATGACTCTAATAACTCTAATATAGAATCGATACTTGTAATCCATATACACTTCATGTTTTATACTTTTTAATTGTGTAGTTATTTAAATAAATATAAAAAAACCATATAAAGATTTAAAATTTGTATTAATATAATAAAATATAAACATATAGTTGAATTGGACAATATAATTTATCTATATATTATTTTATATAACAAAGTTAAAAGTTTATATAGTTATTCAATTTAGTAGAAAATATTAAAATTATTTCTACTATGTAAATTAATACTACTTTATATTTTAATAATCTTAATTAAGTGAAAAAAGGTTAAAATCATATTCCATAATATTAAGATTACATGTGGTAAAATGGTAGTTTTAAAAAAGGAAATTATTAAAACCAATAATTCATATATAGTTTTAATTGGTATAAAAATAGCATAAGATCAATCTTTTTTATAAATGGCAACAACTTTATCATCACCTCTATAAATAAAATAAATAAAATAAGTCAAAGAATGATGTGGCACAACTAAAGACGACACATGGCGAAATATGATGTGGCTTAACGTGGGAATGTCATGTGGTAAAATCTGAGGTGGCTTAATGAAGGAACGACAACTGGACATAATTACTTCTGTTTTAGTATTATATAGTAGATGTGTTGAGATGTAAAAAACCATATCATCTTCCTTCTATTTATTGGTGATAGACTCTAATCATGGCATTATTTAGCTATTAAAGATACTTTCCTTGAAGAAGGAGATCTTCAGCACAAAATCTTGAAGAAAAATCTGTCAAGGAACTCCAAGGAGATAGATCAATCACAGACAATGGATCTTCGAGATAAGCTATCACGTAGGACTAAGAGTAAGTTATCTCATGTTGATAGTAATGGGAGCCACCCTTCTAAAACTACTAGTGATACAAAAAAGAACATGGATTCTAGAAACAGTTTTATCGATAGAAGGCAAAGTATGGTTATTGGAACTTACAGATGAATTGAACATCTGAATGGCCTTTTCGGCATCTTCAACAGTCTGCATTGTCACATACGCAAATCCTCGACTTCTACTAGTCACTAAATAATCTGCAAATGAATTGCGAAAGTAAGATCACATTTTAATTTTCCAAGTGAAAAAAAAAATCAAACAAATCATCAACTGTACACAGACCTCAACGGATCGAACAAGACCAGCCTCGACGAAAATCTCGGCCAATTGAGAAGATGTGGTGGTATAAGGCAAATTTCGATGTATAGTCTTCCATCATCAAAGGACGCGGGCTTATTTCTCTTTTCTCCTTCTTCTTCTTTTTCCTCTTCGTTATATTGTTCCTCTAGCAATTGGTCCGTTTCTGATCCAGAGAGTTCCGATTCTCCCTCTTCTTCGTCTGAGATAGCGGTCTGAATGTCATCGGAGGAAGCGACGGACCTGGAGATGCCAATTGGAGAAATTAGGCGGAATGAGGGTGATTGGGAAGTGATCTTGAGGTATATCAGTGTGACAAACAAGGAAGATGATAATGGACTCCTGTGGTATGATTTGAAAAAACTCTAATCGCCCAAATCAGAAGGAGAAGACGAAGAAAGCGGCTCTACACAACTCCATTGACGATCCGAAGTATGAAAAGGAAGCAACAAACAAGAATTAGAAGGAGAAGACCAAGAAAGTGGACAAGCGAAGAAGGAGACGAGAGAATCGCCCAAATAGCCAGATAGAGGAGAGAGGAGAGGGGGGAAATTAAAAAAATTAAAAAATCGTATTTATAGGTACACACTTAATATCCATAATTAATCCAGCCTACACACTTTGTAAAAATGTTAAAATTAGTGCATTATTGTCCCATTTATATCAATTAAATATGATAAAATTATACATCAATAACTACAAAGATTTTTAATATCGTAGAATAAATGCTAAATTACAAAAATAGTTTTAATAATAATAAAAATTTATTGATATAATAACAACCTTTTTTTCCGGTGGATTTGTAGCATCCAAAGAAAATCAAGAGAAGATTTGCAAAATGTCCAAATATTATATATATTAAAACCATACGTTCCAGTACAACATCCAATCGATGTGTCGACTTCACCACCACCATTAAAGTTTTTTTCTTCTTCTTGTTTTTGAATCGTTAGGTGTGTCTAATTTTATAATTTTCTTTCATTTTGTTAAATAATTGTAGTTTTTCTTTTCCGTCGACAACTTCACAATTTTGTTCGTATATGTTTCATCATCTTTGGATCCTTCACACCATTTTTTGTTGTATAATTGTAGTTTTTCCCTTGAAAGAACCTTGCCATCCATGATGATGATGTTTTAACATAACCAAAACATAGCTGCAAAAATGGATGTATTTGAGATTTTCTTGGCAGTGTTTGATTCATTGAAGTTCTAAGTGAATATAGGTCATCTTCCAAATCCGAAGAAGTCGTCGAAACCTCATCTAGGGGGTGTATTCAATTAAGATTTTACAGAAATTTTTTGGAGTTTAAAAGTCTATGGATATTCAATATAGATTTTTAAAAGTCTATACAAATCTTTTAATATTCAATTAGGATTTTAAATTTTCTATAAAATTCTTATGGTATTTAAAAGTTGAGGAAAATGGGGGATATAAAAGCATATATAACCACCCAAAATCCCAAATCGATAGTTTCAGGTCAAGTAGGGTTCATAGCCGAGCAACCAGAAAGAAGTTGTCTTGCGCCACCGCCGCATTCGCAACTGCCGCCTCCGGGAATGGAGCATGTCGCCTCCGTCCTTCGTCGTCGTTCACAACTGTCGAAGAAGCCGCCATTGTTGGTCCTATTCTCTCTTCTTCGTTGCCCCGCTAAAACCTGCACAAATCACCCATTGTTTTGCCTTTGTAGCTCCTAAACATTTTCACCCGATTTCAGGTAAAACTTCACCGATACAGAGCTTGTTTATGTCACCATCAATCCGGGTTTGTTTTATTTGTCGATCTCCATTTTATCGCTCTCTTCATTTTGCTTGGTTTGTATTTGATTTTTTGAGCCTATGAATCTGATTTGCTTCAGAAGAAGAGCCAAATAATGCAGCTTTGAGAATCGTATGACTCTATTTCTTGATCTTCATCATTGTCATCCTGTAGTATTATCCATTTTGCTCTGTTGGATTCTCGATCCTCTTGTTTTGTTTTTCTATTGCATTTGTTTTATGTCCAACAAAAAGCTCTAGTATCCTTTTTTTTTTGATTTAGAAAGGAGGAAGAAAGACAACTCATTTCCATTAGGAATGTTTTAAAAATCTGTTCAATTCTCCCATTTCAATACCAATTTGCAACAAAAATCCCTCCTTTTTATGCATACTTTTCCACTCCAATTTCATTCAGATTCTGTTCCTCGTTTTCCTTTATAAAATATGGGTTTTGGAATTGGAGGTGTGAAGCTAAATGAGTTGTGCCAACTCCAAATCCAAGCGATCAAAATGCAAATAATGTCACTTGACAGTACTCCTTTGTATTAAGAAGTTATTCCATGTTTAGTGGAGGATTAGAATAGGGAAGTCAGCTGGATATTTTCATGTTTTTATTCATCTCATCATATTGCAGTAGGCACTTCACGAGTTGCAAATATGCCTTTTATTATTGATTGCAGTAGCCAGGAGAGACGCTGGCACTATTCTAACCGGTTGATGGAAGCCATATTGCAGTGAACCTATACATATTTAAGTAATCATACAATGAACTTTTTTTTTGCAGTGCATCATGTGACCGGAAACAATGAACATGATCCGAGAGCTAATACAGAGGGCCTACATCGCCGACTCAAGTGGCGATGGTGTAGGGCTTGAGCTTCTGTAACTCGATTGCGTTTGAACTTGTCTATCTCGATTGCGCTTGAACTTGTGTATCTCAATTGCGCTTAAACTTGTGTAACTCAAATGGGCTTGTGTAACTCGATTGAGCTTAGACTTGTGTAATTTGACCTTTGTAAACGACGGAAGACGGAAGTGTGTATTTGAAGCTTAGACTTGTGTAACTGACCTTGTGTAAACGACATACTTTTGTAAATGACGGAAGTGTGTATTTGAAATTATGTATCAATATTGTGTATTAATCTTCGGTTTTAAGTATAACATTATAAAAAAACAATAATGGAATATACAAGTTCAACCATCCGAAGCTTGTGTATCGGGCTGTGAGAGCCTTTTCTTTCGGACCCGAGATCGGACCATAGCCGAGATTGGCTTTGGCCGAGATTGGCTTTTCCGCACCCGCGGGCTTGACCGCCGCCCCTGCGGCTCATAGAACCGCCCCTGCGGTTTCCGGCGGCTGCAGCCGGTTTTGTTGACTCCTTTGACCCGTGCTTTACCCTTAGCTTTACTTCTTCCTTCTCCTTGTTGAGCAAGGGTTTCCTTATTCATTTTCCATCCAGTCTTCACGTCCTCCTTGTTTCTCCTTCATCTCCTTGATCTTGTGTGTGAGTTCTCTTAGAGTTTGCAAAGGAGTTGTGGTGTGGCTTTGTTGAGATGTTCTTATGTATGTTGCTGAGCTTATGATGCCAGCTGAGAGTGTGTTGTGCTTCCCTTGAGTGATTCCAGCAATTGAGGTGAGCATCTTGGTTCTCCTTCCCGTGTAACACCCCGAATCCGTAGGACTCGAGGCGCTACTGGGCTAGGATCTCACAATGGATCCTGACCCTAGCCTGACAACAACTTCACTGAACCTTACAACAAGGCACTAACAGATTAAAACAAAACATGAAACTGATATAAATATATACATGTCAAAAGAGTATACATGGTACTGCTGAGTACAAAAGTCAAATCAAAGGCCGTACACACGATAACAACCCAAAATCCCACGATAAACGCCCAGTGTACGGAACCCTCAGCAGATCACCCCACTGGATCACTCCTCAGTCCTCCTAACCTGCGAAGGAACTACAACACGGTATGAAACCGTTAGCTAACTATACACATATATAAGAGAAGCAAGAGCACAATCACACATCATATAAACGATAACAACTCATCATGGTATCACACATTCACCCGGTTTATTATCTTTAATAAGTGAATCAATCAATCGTATAAAATATGTATATATATGAAGATAGGTGACACGAGGAATATGATCCCCGCCTCTGAGTACTCTAACCAGCTGGGGTAGTATCAGCACACCTCCCGTGTACCCTGTGGGAATGGTGAGGGCCTTCCTTTATACCAGTACTGGCCTGACTACAGAGAACCTCCCAGACTCCACGGGCGGATGAAAGGGAAAAGGTTATCACAGCCACTACGATGGGCGGTCAGTATAATAAAGATAGGTCTGTGACCATCATAAACATAATCATACTCGTAATCCTATTCCTAATCATGCTATAAAGCATATAGCAAACACCACTCAAGCATACATCCAATATAAGGATAGTAGCTAAGTAAGTCCTATGGACTTACCTCGATATCAGAAGAACTCTCGAAGATAAACCTCAGGAACGTCTACTCCAACTGGAGGACAACTCAGCCTATACAAGGCACACATACACGTATCACAATCCTATCACATCAAGGGTCACACCTAGACCCAAGGGATCCATATGGGATCAATTCCAACTCGTAAACCTCAAAGCCGTAACCGGCATAACTATATCGTACTCACTCATACCTAGCATGCTACTACCACTCATACTAGGAAAGGAAAGGGAACTTACCCATCCATAGGTAGCCCCGGAACAAGACGCACCTGCGTAAACAAAGGATGCAGGGCTGGAAGCAAGAACCGCGGGCGCGGCGGGGGATGTTGGCCGCGGGTGCGGCAGGATCTAGACGCGGGCGCGGCAGGGTCGGGACGCGGGCGCGTCAGTGTTCGGCGCGGGCGCGTCAGTGCGGGCGGGGCGCGTCAGTGCTCAGCGCGGCCGCGGCGACTACGCAGAACTCGGTTCTGGCAGTCTTTCTTCGTTTCTTCAGTTGATCACCTACACTTCTTTCTCAGCCCCAGCAGGTTCAACATACACATAACACAACCATCAACACCAGGCCTAATCATACACCTATCCCTAAGCTAGAATGGAACCAAAAGAAGAGAAGAAGAAGAAGAAGAAGAGGAATCATACCACAAGGCTGATCCAAGGTTGCAGGAAGGTTCAACTGGCCACAAGGCTGGTTTCTCAGGCCCACAACTCAAGCTTAGCTTGCACAAGCCAAACACCAAAGGTCTCACACAAATTCTTCCACAACCAAGAACAAGGTCAAGGGAAAGCAAAGGAGCTAGGTAGCGTGGAGAGAGAGACTGAAGAGCAAGTGAAAGAGATGATCTTAATCATCCAGCAAAAGAAAAGGTAAAGAGTGAAGCAAGTCAACAAAGTCCAAGAAAGCGGCTGCAGGCGGGGGCGGCGGCGGCGCAGTGTGCCAGGCGCGGGCGCGCCAGACGTAGCACGGCGGGGCGCGGCACCTCACAGCGCGGCGCGGCAGGGGCAGAATCTCGGCCAAGACTAATCTCGGCCAAGGTCCGGTCTCGGCCCGAAAGACTACGGCTCTTACACCTCACCCCCCTAAAAAGAAGTTTTGTCCCGAAACTTGCACAACTCAAGAAACCTCTCGGACTCGAAAGCCAAGGTACAACTCTCTACCGGAGGAATCACCTCTCCGTCTATAAGGTATCAACCTATAACCTCAAAACCGGCATGGAAGAAACATCATTTCCAGCCAACTATAAACATAATCCAAAGGCATAGAGGAAGAACATCTCTAGCCAAAACGTATATCATAGTAATCCAGGCAAAGGCATTGGGAGGTAGAACATCTCTAGCTAAACCTATCGTATCACAATAGCATGGAGGAGAGAACATCTCCAGCTAAGTAAATAGCTAAGAACCATCTCAGCATAGGACTACAAGATCTAATCAGATCATAAATCACATCAAGTAGCATGAACTAAACACAACATGGCATATAAGCACGTACACACATAAACAGATAAGACTCACCAAGCTAGTACTAAGATCTACTCGGTGATCCTACTGATGTATCTAACCCAGCATAGAACTCTGGATAGTTCCTCTGGATACTATCCTCAGTCTCCCATGTAGCCTCCTTAGGTCCTCGTCTCGACCACTGTATCCTCAACATAGGAATGTCCTTCGAACGCAGGCGTCTAATACCTCGCTCTAGGACTGCAATCGGATGCTCTACAAAAGTGTGGTCCGGCTCAACCACTAAATCCTCATAACTCACAATGTGTCTCGGATCTGGTATATACTCCCTCAGCTGAGACACGTGAAACACAGGGTGAACACCCTCTAATCTCGGAGGCAAGGCTAATCTGTATGCTGCACTCCCAACTCGATCCAGAATCTCGAACGGTCCGACATATCGGGGACTCAACTTCCCCTTAATGCCAAAACGTCTAACACCTCGTGTCGGAGACACTCTCAGCCACACATGGGCTCCAACCCTGAACTCTAGAGGTCTACGCCTCCTGTCAGCATAAGACTTCTGACGGCTCTGTGCAGTCAGCATACGCTCTCTAATCAATGCTACCCGAGCTACATCATCCTAATCTGATCAGGCGCTAAACCACTGATACTGCTCCTGCTCATCCCAGCATAACGGGGTACGACATCTCTGTCCATACAGTGCCTCATATGGGGGTCATCTCCAATAGATGCATGTCCAGCTGTTGTTGTAGGAGAACTCAACAAGTGGAAGATGATCTGATCCACACCTGTCCCCAATCCAACACACAAGCTCGCAGCATATCCTCCAGAGTCTGAATGGTCCTCTCTGACTGACCATCTGTCTGAGGATGAAACGCCGTCGTAAAATGCAAACTCGTCCCCAAAGGCAGTCTGGAATTTGCTGGCCAGAATCTCGAGGTAAATCGTCATCTCTATCTGAGACGATCGTCCTCGGTACACCATGGAGTCTCACTATCTGCCTAGTGTACTCCTCAGCTAATCTAGCTCACCGGCCACGTCTCGCTGATAAGGAATAAAACGTGCCGTCTTCGTCAACCGGTCCACTATAACCCAGAATGGCATCAAAACTCCGACTCAATCTCAACCCGGTCACAAAATCCATGGTGACGTCTTTCCCACTTCCTCTGTGGAACAGGGAAGTGGATGAAGCTCGCCCCCAGGTCTGAAATGCTCGATCTTGACCTGGCTGGCAGGTCGCACACTGGTGCTACTAATCTGGCTACATCGGGCTTCAGCCCTCCCCACCAGTATATACGTCTCAAGTCCTGATACATCTTACTCGTACCTGGATGTACAGAGTAAGGTGTACAGTGAGCCTCCTGTAAAATCCTCTGCCTCAGCTCCGTGTCGGCAGGTATACAGACGCGACCACGGCGTCTCAAAACTCATTCTGCTCCAAGCAGGAACTGTGGTGCCTCGTCCCGAGACATCCTATCTCTAATCCTCTGTAAGGTCGGGCAGGGTTTCCTGTTTCTGTCGGATCTCATCCAACAGGATCAGGAAGAACCTCTAAAGTACGCAGCTGGGCATCCTCATCAGGAAACTGGAGTGTTCCAACTCTAGCCGGATCAAATCTCTCTGCAACTGGCGCTGAACTGTCAATCTCGCAATCGCCTGCTCTCGAGGCGTCTTCCTGCTCAGGGCGTCGGCGACAACGTTCGCCTTCCCTGGATGGTACAAGATCTCTAAATCAAAGTCCTTAATCAGCTCGAGCCACCTACCTGGCGGTTATTCAATTCCCGCTGCGTGAAAATGTACTTCAGACTCTTATGGTCTGTGAAGATCTGACACGTAGCACCATATAAGTAATGTCTCCAGATCTTCAATGCATGAACTACCGCTGCCAACTCTAGATCGTGAGTCGGGTAGTTCTCCTCATACGTCTTCAGCTGTCGAGACGCATATGCAATAACTCTACCTCGCTGCATCAAAACACATCCCAAGCCTAGCTTGGATGCATCACTGTAAACCACAAAGTCCTCAGTACCCTCTGGCTGTGCCAAAATAGGAGCAGAAGTCAAACGCCTCTTCAACTCCTCAAAACTCTGTCTGCACTGATCAGACCACACGAATCTAGTAGTCTTCCTCAATAAACTCGTCAGTGGACGGGCAATCACAGAAAAACCCTCCACGAAGCGTCTGTAATAACCGGCTAGGCCAAGGAAACTACGTACTTCCTTGACGTTCGTCGGTGTCGTCCAAGCTGCTACAGCCTCAATCTTCGCTGGATCCACCTTGATCCCATCAGCTGAAACCACGTGACCCAGGAATGCTACCTCTGGCATCCAAAACTCACACTTAGAGAGCTTAGCATAAAGTTCTCTATCCCGCAAAACCTGCAATACAGTCCTCAGATGTCCTGCATGCTCCTCACTGCTACGAGAGTATATCAGAATATCATCAATAAAAACCACTACAAACTGATCCAGGAAGTCGATGAAGATACTGTTCATCAACTCCATAAAGACGGATGGGGCATTCGTAAGCCCAAATGGCATCACTACAAACTCGTAGTGGCCATATCTGGTCCGGAACGCTGTCCTGTGCACATCCTGCTCCCTCACCCTAAGCTGGTGATACCCAGAACGCAGGTCAATCTTGGAGAATACAGTCGCTCCCTGTAACTGATCTAACAAATCATCAATGCGCGGTAGTGGATACTTATTCTTGATGGTCACCTTATTCAGCTCTCTGTAATCAATGCATAACCTCAGTGATCCGTCCTTCTTCCGTACGAAGAGGACAGGTGCTTCCCATGGGGACACGCTAGGGCGAATGAAGCCCTTCTCGGCCAACTCCTCAAGTTGCCTCTTCAGCTCCAGCATCTCAACAGGCGTCATCCGGTATGGGGCCTTCGAGATCCGTCTCGTACTAGGCTCTAGCTCAATCCCAAAATCCACACTCCTCTGAGGCGGTAAACTAGACGGCTCAGCAAACACATCTATGTACTCACAAACAACTGGGATATCCTCTAATGCTGGACTCTCCCCCTCCTTCATGGCATAACACCAGAAGGCCTCGTAACCCTGTGCAATCAGTCTAGTTGCTCGTATCGCACTGATAACTGTGCCTACCTTTCCAAGGTCCCAACCTCGGAAAACCTCAATCTGTCCTAACTCGGTAGAAAGGGTAATGGTCCTCCTACCTACATCTAAGACTGCGGAATGTCTATCCATCCAGTCCATACCTAAAACAACTTCTTCATGCTCTAACGGCATGACAAAGAAATCAACTAATAACACCCGGGTCCCTACAGTGATGGGACAACCGTGAATCTCACGGGTACCTCTGACCCTACTACCATTGGGTAGCCCTATAATAAAGGGCATCCCCTCAACTGTATCTAATCCAAGACGTTCTACACAGGCATCAGAAATGAAAGAGTGCGTAGCACCAGTATCAAATAAAACTCTAACAGGTAAACCATGAATCAGAATGGTACCTGTAGCAGTAGGTGCAGTTGGCTCCTCTGCACTCCTCAGCTCAAAAACACGACCCTGTGGGCCTCTGGTATCAGTGGTGCCTCCACCACGGCCTCTGCCTCTACTCGGCCAAGGAGCAGATCCCTAAGTCGTAGGGCGGTCTGGGACTCTCTGCTGTCCCTGAGTCTGCTGCTGGGGTGGTCTCTGCCCCCCTCCTGGTACACTGGCAGGAGTAGAACCCTGCTGTGATGCAGCTCCGCCCTGACGGCAGTAAACAGTTCTATGGCCCTGTCGGCCACAGGTAAAACACGTCACCAGTGGTCTCGTACACTCGGGCTTCAGATGCCCTGGATCTCCACAGTTAAAACACTGTCGTTCCTTCTTTGTAACCGGTGTAGATACAGAACGACCCTGACGTCTCTGACTACCCCCAACACTAGTAGCTCCAGCAGTACCACTGGTCTGTCCGGTACGCTGTCTCTTCTCAGACCTCCCGGTCTGAGAAGCTCTCCTCTGTCCAGCTCGCTCCCGCTCATAATCGGAAGCTCTATCCTGATAGTCCATCAAGGACTCACAATGAAACCCGGCCATATAGGCCCTGGTGGCATCCCTCAGACGTCGGGAAAACAGATATACATGCTGATCAGCAGTAGGGGCCGCTGGTCCCAGCAAGGCTAGCTCCTCCTGGAATCTCTTGATGGCCTCAGAAACGGGCACATCATCAAATCCAGCCTCCATGAAATCACGCAGTTTCTCCCTCCTCAATGAGGCAGGGCAGAAACGCTCTCTAATCAGAGTCTTCATCTGCGTATAACTGGTAACCTGTACTCGTACAGATCTCCACCAGTGCTGTGCTAACTCCCTGAACAGACTTTGTACCAGCTCTATCTGTCTATCAGCTGGACATCGAATAGACTCCAGAGCTGAGTCTACGTGTCCTAACCAGAGCTCAACCTCTAACCCCACACTCCTAGTAAAAGGGGGTACTCCCATCTGACGAAATGCCTTCAACCAACTATCTGGTCTGGGCCCTCTATGCTCCTCCCGAACCTGAGGAATCTCAGCAACAGGTACCTGTACAGCTGGTACCTGAGTAACGTTGTGGGACCTCTCAGATGGTCCCTCGTGTGCCGGTAAATCTGGGACACGTCTGCCGGCTCTGACAGCCTCCTCTACTCGTTTGATATGAGCCTGATACTCTGATCTACCCATAGAAATGCGACCAGAATCAGCAGACTGGGCTCTCTGTGACCCCTGTCTCTCCGCTGCACCGTTCCCAGTCCCGGGAACGACGCTCTCAGCAACATCCTCGTGTACCTCCTCTGCTGCGCGTGGATCAACAGCAGGAACCTGACTACGTCCTCTACCGAGAGGGGGTCTACCTCTACCACGTCTTGCTGCAGGGAGGGCTCTAGTCTGAACCATCTGCAGAAGACGTAAACCTAGCTTAGAAGGCTATATATATGCCGTATGTATGTATCAAATCAATCATGACAGAATATCTATATATAAACTGTCGAGATCTTCAGAGGGGCGATGGTTCACGTACACGGTAACCCAAAACATTTGTACTCATTTCAAAACCAAAACCTTTTAAAAGTCAGACCCCTTTTCGGGTTCTGTTTATTTATCCATTCGTACTTATTGCAGATTATTAGTGTCATTGTTGTCAACCTGCCTCTGATACCAACTTTGTAACACCCCGAATCCGTAGGACTCGAGGCTCTACTGGGCTAGGATCTCACAATGGATCCTGACCCTAGCCTGACAACAACTTCACTGAACCTTACAACAAGGCACTAACAGATTAAAACAAAACAGGAAACTGATATAAATATATACATGTCAAAAGAGTATACATGGTACTGCTGAGTACAAAAGTCAAACCAAAAGCCGTACAAACGATAACAACCCAAAATCCCACGATAAACGCCCAGTGTACGAAACCCTCAGCAGATCACCCCACTGGATCACTCCGCAGTCCTCCTAACCTGCGAGGGAACTACAACACGGTATGAAACCGTTAGCTAACTATACACATATATAAAGAGATGCTTAAGCTCAATCACACATCAGAAAGAATAAACACTTCAGCATGCTATCAATCATTTACCCGGTTTATTATCTTTAATAGGTGAATCAATCAATCGTATAAATTATGTATATATATGAAGATAGGTGACACGAGGAATATGATCCTCGCCTCTGAGTACTACATCCAGCTGGGGTAGTATCGGCACACCTCCCGTGTACCCTATGGGAGTGGTGAGGGGCCTTCCTTTATACTAGTACTGGCCTGACTACAAAGAACCTCCCAGACTCCACGACGGGATGAAAGGGAAAGGTTATCACATCCACTACGATGGGCGGTCAGTATAACAAAATAGGTCTGTGACCATTATAAACATAATCGTACTCATAATCCTAATCATGCTATAAAGCATATAGCAAACACCACTCAAGCATACATCCAATATAAGGATAGTAGCTAAGTAAGTCCTATGGACTTACCTCGATGTCAGAAGAACTCTCGAAGATAAACCTCAGGAACGTCTACTCCAACTGGAGTACAAATCAGCCTATACAAGGCACACATACACGTATCACAATCCTATCACATCAAGGGGTCACACCTAGACCCAAGGGATCCATAAGGGATCAATTCCAACTCGTAAACCTCAAAGCCGTAACCGGCATAACTATAGCGTACTCAACTCGTACCTAGCATGCTACTACCACTCATACTAGGAAAGGAAAGGGAACTACCCATCCATAGGTAGCCCCGGAACAAGACGCACCTGCGTAAACAAAGGATGCAGGGTGGAAGCAAGAACCGCGGGCGCGGCGGGATGTGGCCGCGGGCGCGGAAGGACCTAGACGCGGGCGCGGCAGGGCCTGGACGCGGGCGCGGGCGCGTCAGTGCTGGGACGCGGGCGCGGCGACTACGCAGAACTCGGTTCTGCAGTCCTTCGTTCCTTCAGTTGATCACCACACTTCTACCTCATCCACAGCAGGTTCAACATACACATAACACAACCATCAACACCAGCCTAATCATACACCTATCCCTAAGCTAGAATGGAACCAAGAAAGAAGAGAAGAAGAAGAAGAAGAAGAGGAATCATACCACAAGGCTGATCCAAGGTTGCAGGAAGGTTCAACTGGCCACAAGGCTGGTTTCTCAGGCCCAGCAACTCAAGCTTAGCTTGCACAAGCCAAAACACCAAAGGTCTCACACAAATTCTTCCAAAACCAAGAACAAGGTCCAAGGGAAAGCAAAGGAGCTAGGTAGCGTGGAGAGAGAGACTGAAGAAGCAAGTGAAAGAGATGATCTTAATCATCCAGCAAAAGAAAAGGTAAAGAGTGAAGCAAGTCAACAAAGTCCAAGAAAGCGGCTGCAGGCGGCGGGGCGCGGGCGCGCCAGGACGCAGCGCGGCGCGGGCGCGGCACCTCACAGTGCGGCCGCGGCAAGGGCAAATCTCGGCCAAGACTAATCTCGGCCAAGGTCCGGTCTCGGCCCGAAAGACTACGGCTCTTACACTTCCTTTCTTTCTTTCTAGTTCTTCCTTCCTTAGCTTAGGATTAGATGAATGAATCATAGAGTGATGTTGGAATATGAATGTGTGTGTATGTATGTGGCTATGGAAGAGGGTAGACGTGAGTTGATCACGTGAAGAGCCAAAGAGAAGCCGCGAGGTTTTATTCTGCACTATTGCCGCCCCCGCGGCCAAAAGTCACCGCCCCTGCGGAAGACGTGCCGCAGCGCCTGCGCCGTGCCAGCGTCGTGCCTGCGTTGCCAGCGATCCTTGTCACCGCCCCCGCGGCTGAGCGTCACCGCGCCTGCGGTTGCCTACATTCCGCCCCTGCGTCCTTAGATCACGCAGGTGCGTTTTGTCCCGGGCTACCTATAGTTAGGTAGTTCCTTTCCTTTCTAGTATGAGGGAACTAGTATCATGCTAGGTATCGGTTTATGATGAGTATGATATAGATATGCCGGTTACGGCCTTGAGGTTATGAGTTGGATTTGATCCCTTATGGATCTCTTGGGTCTAGGTGTGACCCTTTGTATGTGATAGGATTGTGATATATATATGTGTGCCTAGTATAGGCTGTGTTGTCCTCCAGTTGGAGTGGACGTTTCTGGGAATTCTTCGTAGCGAGATTCTTCTGAGATCGAGGTAAGTCCATAGGACTTACTTAGCTACTATCCTTATATTGGATGTATGCTTGAGTGGTGTGTGTTATGTGCTTTATAGCATGTGTTATTATTTGGTCACCGACCTATGTTATATTGACCGCCCATTGTAGTGGTTGTGATAACCTTTCGCTTTCATCCCGTAGTGGAGTCTGGAAGGTTCTCTGTAGTCAGACCAGATCTGGTATAAAGGAAGGCTCCTCACCATTCCCACATGGTACACGGGAGGTGTGCTGATACTTCCCCAGCTGGTTAGAGTACTCAGAGGCAAGGATTATATTCCTCGTGTCGCCTATCTTTATATATATATATATATATATATATATATATATATATATATATATATATATATATATATATATATATATATATATATATATATATATATATATATATCTATTTATACGATGGAATGATTCAACTTATTAAAGATAATAAACCGGGTAAATGTTTGATATCATGTTGAAGTGTTTATCATTTCTGAGGTGTATTTGTGCTTTAGCATCTTCTTATATATGTGTATAGTTAGTTAAAGGTTTCATACCGTGTTGTAGATCCCTCGCAGGTTAGGAGAACTGCGGAGTGATCCAGAGAGGGTGATCTGCTGAGGGCTCCGTACACTGGGCGACATCGTGGGATTTTGGGGTTTATCCTTATTGTACGGATTTGAGTTTGACTTTGTACTCAGCAGTATCATGTATCACCTTTTGATATGTATATATATATATATATATATATATATATATATATATATTAGTTTTTATGTTTTGTTTTAATCTATTTGTGTCTTGTTGTAAGATTCAGTGAGGTTGTTGTCAGGCTAGGGCCAGGATCCATTGTGAGATCCTAGCCCAGTAGCACTCCGAGTCCTACGGATTTGGGGTGTTACACGGGCCCTGTCCGAAGCTTGTGTATCGGGCCCTGTCCGAAACTTGTGTATCGGGCCCTGTCCGAAGCTTGTGTATCGGGCCCTGTCCGAAGCTTGTGTATCGGGCCATGTCCGAAGCTTGTGTATCGGGCGTAACCTTTATTAAAACAATTGGGCTTTCATTAAACCAATTGGGTTTGAGCTTTTATTAAAACATTTGGGCCTTCATTAAGCCAATTGGACTTGGACTTTAATTAAAACATTTGGGCTTTCATTAAAACAATTGGGTTTGGGCTTTCATTAAACCAATTGGGCTTAAGTAATTTTATATTTCTAATCTGTCCTTTCATTTAATGGGTAAATGAGGCCTAATTTGTCCATTAGTATGAAAAGGAGCCTACTTAGTGCTCATTTATACAAAAAGGGCCTACACTCCCATTTAACCCTTAAAAATTTCTTGATTTAAAAAGAATTTATTATTTCATTGATTTTGTAGGATTTGTTATTGCTTATAAACCCCTATAGAAGTTTTCTCCCAACACATAAGATTTTCACGCCAAACTACAGTTAGGGTTGTGCATCCGGTCCATTCCGGTCCGGACCAGAATAAAATAAAATAAATTAAAAAAAATTGCAAATAACAAAAAAAATCAAAAAGTATATATTTTAATTTAATATATATAATTTTTTATAATATATAAATTTAAATTAATAAAATATATATATATATATCTAAATAAATTCCGGTCCGACCCGATTTTCTGGTCCATACCGGAATTGGACCGGGACCGGAATTTCCTAAAATCCTGGACCAGGGACCGGACTGAATTTGGTCCGGGACTGGACCGGATTTGGTCCGGAACCGGACCGGATTTGGACCGGACCGAAAAAAACCGGTCCGGGTCAATTTTGCACAGCCATAACTATATCACTGAAGAACCCTAACGGCCAAATCAACATTTTTGAGCATTTTCGAGTGCTTGGACTCGGTGCATCGTCGGAGGTTAGTTCTTTCTCTTGTTTTCCGTCATGTTGATTGTATGGACTTCGAGTGCTCGGGTTCGTCTTACTGATTTGTCATAAGAAACGTGTGAGCGTTCCTCTAGTTTTCTCTTTTCATTTTGCGACTTCTGCGGTTTCGGAAAAAGCATTGTACCGTATGTACTCTTTTTTTTGTTTATGCAGTCTCGGTATATATATATATAATTAGATGATTAAAATATCTTCTGTGTTCTGCAGTGCAATTGTACTTTATCATATGCTTTAATATATTATATATATTGCTATATAATTAATCATAAAATCAATAGGCAATTGATCGAAAATCAATAGAAATTATTTGATAAGTAGGTACTTAAGCTTACTTACAATATAAATTAATATGCTGATGTTGGTTGTGAATTTTAATAGATTGATAATTGTATGTTATTTTTCTATATGATTTCTTTTGATCATGGATAAGTTGTTAGTATATCAACTAATTAAAAATTTGCTATATAAACTAGTCATACTAGATGGATGATTTCTTTTGGCAATGTATTAATCTGATAGAATTTGACAAAATCTGTATTAACTCTATGTAAAATTAAAATATCCCACAGAATCAGCAAATTTAATGAATTGTTAAAATTCAGTCAAAATCTTTAAAAGTGTAGATTGAATACACCCAATAGTTGAATGTTCCTGATCTTGCGAAAATGGCCCCCCGAAGCCCAATCATATATTCTTAGTTTACAGTCTCACTCTTCTTCTATGAATAAGGTTCTCTATATATATCTTTACAACATAATATCAACAAGCTTACTATAGTATAATATTCATTCATGAAGATTAAATTTAATATGAATTTAATAATACACTTTGCAGGAAATTCATGAAGTCAAAGAAAAATTGTTGCTCTTCAAATGCATCAATTTGTGGGACAGATAAGAATGATTAGTTGGATTATTTACATCCTAAAGAATATAGAATTAATTTGTACTGTTTATTTACAAATTTTCTATATATTTAGGAAATTTAATTTATAAATTAACCTATTAACTGTTTTACACTAAATCCTAATATCCCATTAAAAAGTTTTTATAAATTGATTTCAGCATCACTACTTTATTCTCAACTCTTTACATTGATTAAGGCTTTCTCTCCCTCAAGTTACGAAAAATTCATGGCGGCTTCATCTTCATCTTCAATGAAAATTACTCTAGTGACAACGATAATGTATCCTTCAAAGTAGACGAAATTATGGCATTGCAATCACGGACAATCAGACACATGATTGAAGATGTCGTCGACGAGAACAGATTCCCTCTCCAATTGTAAACGGAAAAACCATCAGCAAGGTGGTCGAGTACCATAAGAAGAATGTTGAAAGTCCGTCCGATGCCCTCCAGTGAAGATCTTCAAAATCTCTTGGCCTTTGATGTTGTGGTTATGAAGGTTGACCAAAGCGAAATCTTCGAACAAATACTGACCGATTTCAATTGAATTTCAGCAAGTTGTTTAATATAACCCTAACTGTTAAAAATTAAATTTTTGGAACCGTGTACATAAAGGAGCTTATAGATTTGAGCTATCAAACTCAAAATTATAAGACCCTTAATACCCACATAGTTCGTAGCCTAAAAATTCAATTTTCAACATAAAGTGCAGGATTTATTGCGAACTATCAAGATATCAAGGGCTTATGGACTTGAGTTTGACAACTTAATTCCAGAAGCCCCTTGATGTTTAGATAGTTCGCAGTCCTAAAATTCAATTTTAATAACAATTATGTTTATATCGAACAAATTGTTGAAATTCAATTGAAAGTGATCAAAATAAAATAAAATACAACTGTTAGTTCGAAGGCTCTTGTCAATCTTCATAAAATCAGCATTGAAAGAATGGAGATCTTCATATGAGGCCGTGGGACTCTCAACTTTCTTTTGTAGTACTCGATCACCTTAGCAAGAGTTTTTCCGTCGACTTTGGGGGGAGAGATTATGCTTTCGTCAACGACATCTTCAATCATGTGTCTGACTATCCTTGATTGCAAATTGCAATGCCACAATTTCGTCTACTTCAAAGAATTTTATCACTTCCCATCAGAGTAATCTTCCTCGAACATGAAGCCGCCATGGATTTTTCGAAGGGAGAGAAATATAATATTAATTCACATTTATATTGTACATACATAATATTTTCATAATATTCATTTGTTTTTAAATAGTACTTTTTATTTAAAAATGTTATTATTCGGTAACTTTATGAATGAATAATACTCATTTAACTCTAGGTAATTTTATAAATTATAATCTTAATTAAAATATTAAAAATAATTGAAGTGAATTTATGTGATGAAGGTTAATTTATGAATTAAATCTTCCAACATCTCTTTCATCTTCATCTGATCGGGGAAAAGCTTCAGGTACCCGACGTACACTACCATCAACTCTTTCATCTACTAGGCGTTTCGCCTCCCAAACTACACAATTCTTGATTCATCTCGATAATCTATAATCAGCTCCAAGCGCTCATAAATATTGAGTCCTCATTACATAGGACCGGTACGTGATATACTACGCAAAGTTGAGAAAACATCATACCACTAGTGTTATTACTCGCCATTGTAGAATGGAACATGGAATATTTTTGTTCCACAAACTACAAAATTAATTGAGCATTTGAATATTCAAGAGAGGTATGAATTTAACACCCCGAATTCTGAGAATTCGGAGCGTTACTGGCTAGGACCTCACAGTGGGTCCCGGCCTTAGTTTGACAAAAATCACAACGGATCTTGCAACAAGGCATAAATATTAAAACACTAAATCTTTAAATAAAGTACTCAAAGTATAACGACACGACTAGACATAACAACAGTCAATCTTTAGGACGAGTAATTCTAACAATAAAATAAACTGCGTAATTAAGTAACTGAATTAAATAACCACAACACCCTATCCAAGTACGAAAACCCGGCTGACCACTTCATTCTCGATCTCTCGGTAGAGATCTAACCTGCATCATCTAACAACACGGTATAAACCGTTAGCTACAGTTCTAATAATAAAGTGTCACTAGAGCACAAACACACACAAGGAATGTACAGTAAATCATTCAGCATGCACACCCAGATCACAATTTATTATATTTTCATTACGTGACTTGATCCAGTCTAATTTCCATCTTATCTTGTAACACAAAATTCTCCCGACTCCTGTCCCCGTCCCCGTAAACCAGTAGGGCTGGTGTATGTACCTCTTCCCGTATACCTACTTGACTGGTTGCGGGGCAATCCTCCGACACCATCGGCCTGGACCGACGGTTACGGCACGTTATCATTCACTTGTGCCTTACTTAACAACAAAATACTGTGATCTAATCCGTTCATTTTATTTCTCATAATATAGCACACACCACTCAAATGCACACTCAGTATAGAATGGTAACTAAGTGAGTCCTACGAACTCACCTTATAGGTACTGGTCTCAAAGTCTCGCGATCTTATCAGCAAAAGATCCGATTATCCTGTTCCATAATTTATCGTCTTTTATAATCATTTCAACCTTTGAACTTACTTGACTGCTCATTCTAGTAATCAGGGTTTTTCTACTGACATCACTATCCCGATATTCTTAATAATATGGTTCATAAACCTAAGCATCCGTTTAATCTTCCACATAATCATTCATAGAAATTCTTTATCTTGGATGTGCCAAGATTCCTACATCATTACTCCACTTATCCGTTTCACATTCTCATTTCGTTTCCACTACCATGCTTCTCCAATCTATTAGATTCATCCAATTCCCGTTATCTATCTAGTTCCGCACTTGTCAATTATTTCGACATTTTATACTTAATTAGATCTCATTCTCTAATCAATAACTAAGTTCTCACAAAATCTAATTTATTAAATAATTATACTCATGGTTCAATATTATTAAAAATATATATAATAAGTTAACGGTATTAAAGGGGTTCGGGTTTCGGGTCTATCCCGGAACGGAAATTATTTGCAAAGGTTGCCGGCATCGGATGGCGTCTGATGGCAAACGAGTGATCCACGGTTCGAGTCCCGGCGTCAACACTAGCACTGTTCAGCCAAGCAGTACGTTGCAGGTTCAAAACCTGAGGGGAACAAAACACCTATATTAGTCAGCTAAGGAGGACAGTACGTTGCAGGTTCAAATCCTGTCCATGACACTTGTACCGAATTATTTTCCCTTACTAGACCCATAGATCACCAGTTCAATACTCACCAACAACATAGGGAGAAGAGGACCTGCACACTAGTTCTGGGTTCGATTCCACTGAGCGGAAACTACACCTCCTTCCAAGTAACAGAGTGTATAACGTCCAGGTTAAACATTGAGAATTCAACGTGGAGGAAAGCGGCCGGACAAAGTGAGAGGAAGATCGAGCTGCAGAAGAGGGAAAAAGAGATGGCTAGCCGGAGACCTTCGCCAGCGGGGAGGTCGGGTTTACTGACGGTAGCGGGAAGGGAAACTCACAGAGGGTAGGTACCCCTGCTTATGTTTGCAGTCGCCGGAATTTAGGAATGCGGTGCAGGAGGTAACTTCGACCTAGATTAGGACGAGGGAGTAGCGTGACCGGAAGGGTTGCAGAGGAGGAAGTCGAGGAGATCAGAGTGGGGTAAGAGAGAGGAGATGGGTGTCGAGCAGCGGCCTGGAAAGGAGAAAGTAGGGAGACTCGTGACGGTGCAGAGGCAGGGAGTCGGGAAGAAGGAGTACAGGGAAAGAACGCGGATGACAAACCCGGCTCCCAGGGAAAGAAGGAGACGACTGAGGGAGGGGAGTGACACGCTCCGTGAGAGTGGGATGAACCGGGCCTTCATTCTCCTTCAATGCCGGCCATTACTACTACCTTCAATTATGTAACGTGCAGTAGCGGAGAAGACGACTTGACGTGGAGACTGGCCCAACGTTACAGATCGGCACGGATTTGGGCAGGACGACATTCTTCGGCCCGGGATAAGGCAAGTACCAATGTGGGCCGAGGCTGAGAGGAAAGGATGGACGTGGCCCATGCTGAGGAGAAGAGGGACAATTGGGCCGGTTCACAAAACAATAAAATCTCACGGATTTGTTTTGGTTTAACTCGAGTTGGTCCAATCTCGTTTCGTATTAATCCATCGGTATTGGATCCGTTTAAATTATTTATTCGTATTCTTTTGTGTTCTCCGGTTAAATATATTAAATTAATTAACTTTAAAAAAATAATAACAAGGAAATTTTTTAAAAAATTTTCCGGTTATTACAATGAATTTGGTAAAGTTCATCGTATTTCATTTTCGACGATGGTTTCTACAATATTTTTGTCGTCTTAAGGTTACGAGTTTGATTTTGCGAGGGATTTTCAAGGAGAAGTTACTTCTATCGCTTGCAATAATAACTAAGGTTTAAAGGTATATAATCTCTCAAGTAGTACGTCCGGTATTGCACGTGTCACATAAGATGTGCTCTTCCTATACTTGGTGGTAACATTAGCGAAAGGACTCAAATATCCTTTTATTTTAAATATTTTAAATCCTTGAGTTGGCGATATCTTTAGGTCCGTATGGGAGACAACTTTTAGGAGCATTTTTGTCGTCTTAAGATTTTTGTTGTTTGGGAGGCAAAATGTGTAGTAGATGAAAGAGATGATGGTAGTGCGTGTTAGTTGCAGTTTTTCGAAAATAATGAGGTTGAGAAGACCTTTTTGTAAACTAAAAATAAAGTAGGCTCCCTTATTTTTATTAATTTAAAAAAACAAATAAATAAAGGGTATAAGGGTAAATGATTAATTTGAAGCTCTATAAAATCTCTCCCCCTCAATTGTCGGTTAGGGGTTTTTTTTTCAAAATTGTTTTCATAAAACCTGAGCCGTCTAAATCGATTCCTCTCATCCGCCAGATCTCTCATCCACCAGATTCACGAGTGAAAACTGTCGTAATGACCCTCCACAATCGACTCCGACCCTCCACGATTTCTCGCATATTTGCAAACTCGATCTCGTTTTCAACGGCGATCAAATTCGATCAATCGGTGATGACTGTTAGGCCACAGGATTCAACCGCCTGATCTCCTATATTGGATTCCCCGATCAATTTCCGGTTAACCTCCGATTACTCAAGAACTGCTAAAATGAATTTCCAAACAACGAAAAGGTAAACCAATTTCATTTGCAATTTCTCGGTTTATAGAATTTTGGAATTGAAATTAGGTTAAATTTGGCACCAACTCGTAATCGCAAAGCCTGTAATGATTGGGATTTTATACACAAGCTAATTGTGTGGCGTAAAAAGAGTCTGTAAATAGATTACAATAATTTACGGTGAATAGAGAATTATACATATTTAACAAGGCGAAATAAGTAAAAAGAGAATTCAAATATATGAATGATGGCTTAGCTGCTCCCGATAATTTCATTGTATATCTCCTTAATTTTCCTAAATTAAGCTTCCCTGAAACATACATATATGATATATTATCAATTTGTTAATCATGAATGAAAGTCATTTTGGGAATTTTATAGCAGTAGGTACGATATACACCTGTTGGATTTGAATGCTAGATTCCGGTAGGCAAATCAATTTCTAGAAGTAACCGACTGCAACTATCGGGGACGGACAGGAGAAACGCGCCCCAAACGAGGTTAACGGAACCGCTTGCAACCGACCGGCTGTGGAACCGTCTGCAACCGTCGAGGATTGACATTTTGTGTAAGGCTTGTGTATCTTACCCTATGTAATGGCTTGTGTAAAAAATCGATATTGATTGTGTAAGTCTTGTGTATCTTGACTGGCTGTGGAGCCTTGTGTGAATCGTGTGTAAATCGAGTCTTGTGTATAAATCGATATTGATTGTGTAAGTCTTGTGTATCTTGACCGGCCGTGGAGCCTTGTCTAAATCGAGCCTTGTGTAAATCGAGTCTTGTGTGTAAATCCAGCCTTGTATGAATCTTGTGTAAATCGGTAGGACTTGTGTAAAAAATCGATATTGATTGTGTAACAAATCGGTAGGGATTATGTAACAAATCGATAGATCTTGTGTAAATCGAGACGATAGTTTGTGTAAATATATAGGGTTTATGTAAATCGAGACGAATTATGTAAATTGAAATAGGTCTTGGATAATTACATTTTTTTTGTAAAATCAAACGTTATGTGTAACACTAGTTTTAGTAGTTTGTGTAAGTAGGCATTAAGTATAACTTTAAAAAAAATAACAATAGATTAATTAGTCTAGCTGATATAAGGGTGAGAGTACGGACCTTGTGTAATTCTTTGGGTATGGACTTGTGTAGCTCGATTTGGGATGGACTTCATTAAATAGATTGGACTTGGACATCTGAAAATTGAAATTACTATTTAACTCTTTCAATTAATCTTTTAAAATAAATAAAAGAGGCCTACTTTATTAATCGATTTAATTATAAACCTTATTAATACACAAATTTCCAAAATCAGCCTACTTATCCATTTCCTCTCAGTTTTTGCAGATGCAAGCTTTTTCTTTCAATAGCCGGCGACTACAGGATCATCGGTCTACTCTACCTCAATTCACCATTTCGAACCGGCCATAGCGGCGTAGTAGAAGGCCTTCCGTCCATCCGTATGCAGTAGGAGCCTTGCACCACAAAAATTCACTTCAATTATTTATAATATTTTAATTAAAATTATAAGTTATTACAATAAGATATATAATACTCTCCATTAATAATTATTACTAATATTTATTTAAAATAAATTGACCATGAGTTATTGATGAGTATTATTCAGATATAAAATTACCGAATAGTAATATTTTTTTAACGAAAAGTACTATTTAAAAAATAAAATTACTAGTTATGAAAATAATATGTATGTACAATAATTTATATGTGAATTAATATTATATTTTTTACTTAAAACTTGTTAGATTTATTAAAATCTAATATAATAAAATAAAAACTGATAGATATACTTACAATAATCAATATAAAATATATATAAAATCACCACACAACGTTCCATTTTTTAATATATTTTAATATGTAAATATAGATTGTCCGATATATTTAGAATTTTATAGTTAAAACTTTGTTATGTTGTCTCTAAGTCCAATATAAATTGATTTCTGCACCGCCACTGGCACTTCCTTCTCAACTCTTTAGGTCGATTTAGGTTTTTCTCTCTCCCTCCAAAAAAAAATCCATGGCGGCTTCATCTTCAAGGAAGAAGATTACTCTGATGAGCAGCGACAAAGAATTCTTCGAAGTAGACGAAACTGTGGCATTGCAATCAATAACACTCAGAGACACGATTGAAGGCATTGGCGACGAAAGCACAATCCCTCTCCCCAATGTCGACGGAAAAACCCTCGATAAGGTGGTCGAGTACTGCAAGAAGCACGTTGATGAAGATCTCAAAGATCTCAATTCTTTCGATGCTGAGTTTATGAAGATTGACGTGAGCGAAATCTGCGAACTAGCAAAGGTAATTTTATCTCTGTTTTGATCGATTTCAATTGAATCTCAGCAATTTGTTCGATATGACCCTAACTGCTATTATAAATTGAATTTTTAGGCTGCGATCTATCTGAACATCAAGGGGCTTATGAATTTGACCTGTCAAACTTTAGCAGACTTGATTGAGGATATGTCAGTTGAGGACATCAGGAAAACGTTCAACATCGAGAACGATTTCACTCCCGAGGAAGAAGCAGCGTTGAGGAAGGAACATGCATGGGGGTTCAAGTAAGCACATTGTGGATATTACAGGGCGTATGTTTGTAATATAGAGAATAAAGGGGATAGACTCTGTAAATAGAATGAGAGTCGGTTATGCTGTTAACAGGTTGTTATACCTGATGAGTGAGGAGTATAATACACAAGATTCATCTTCTTCAAAGATTCATCTTCTTCAAAGATTCATCTTCTTGTGCAGCATATTTCCTTCTGTTAAGATTCTTTCTCTGAATTACATATGCTGGCTAAGCCTACTGGTATTGGATTACCTGATGGGACTCTTAAAGATGACAAATATTCTGTAATTGTACAGATCTGTTCAACACTCACAGTGCAGGGTATATGTGCAGACTCAGTTTCATCGCTCTGTTAAGAGTTTTAGATCTGACAATGGGTACATAATTTCTTCAACATAAAGTGCAGGATTTATTTCTACAACATGGTATTATCCACCAACAAGTTTATTTGACCAGATTGCATTTCGGGCGTTAATCAAAGCTAAATTACATGTTTCATTTTCGAATCGGATGGTTTCTACAATTGATTATGTAAACTACAATATAGTTGTTGTCTTAAGGTTACGAGTTTGAGTCTTCGAGGGATTCTTAAAGGAGAGATCGAAATTGGCTTTACTAGGAATTGAAGGTGTTGTTGATGGTGAGATTGTCATATAAATTATGAGATTGTAAAAAATCAACTCATATTATTATGATCAACAGAAGGAGAATATATACACATAAAATAAAATCACCAGCAAAAAAATGTGTGAATGGTCCAAAGCATCTCTCTTAAGCTTGATTGGTTTCCAAATTATTTCGGTTACTGCGTGCTCAATAATATGACCGAGTCGTTATAAACAAAGGACAACAATAAGGTGACATTGGATGTTCCTGTCGAATTCTTCTCGTAGGATCAAAGGTTATTGTCATCTCTCCATTCCATAATAAACGAATGGAAGGACATGAAACACATGCCATGATGCGTTGAATTAATCTCTCAATAAAATTTGCTACTCTAATAGTATCTTCTATGAAATCCCATCTTAACAACATTGTTGATAAGAGTTTCGTTTTCCCCATCTTAACAACAAATAATCCAACCGTCTTCCAACATTGTTGATAGAAAACAGGTTGAAGCCATCACTTCCCGGAGCCTTCCATGGATCCATAGCCTTCACAACACTTACAAGCTCTTCTTCAATAATTCAATGTTAAGTACCCTCGAGCTCTGTTGCTGAAATTTGAGTTAAATAAGCATTAGGGAAGGTGTACAATTCAAGAGAAGTATTGCTAGGATTAAATAACTATTATCTGCATCTCGTGCGGATTTGAGTTTTAATTAACATAGACCGTATCTTTTATAAAAATAAACTAATTAAAAAAAAAAAAAAACTAAAAGGAATTGTTAAGATATGATGGGCTTTTTTTGGTGATGGCTAACGATTTTTTCTTTTTTTTTATATATATTATAAATCAATATATTTACTGACATTTTTTTTGTTTTTAATTACTTTTTTTGTTTTTTTTCCCTATTACAATCATTTATTGCTATTATAAATAGTCAAATTAATTAAAAAAAAATTTGGACTATAAAATCTATTATATTGTTAATTAATTAATTTTGTGATCAAACTAGTTTTTTTCTTACAAACGGAATGAGTAAAATTAAGAAAACTTTAGATAAATCATTAATTGTGTTTAGTTTTTTAGTCGATTTACAAAATAAATAATTTAAATCAAATAATTTGTTTAAAATTTTAATTTTGATTAATGAAGAGATATTCTGTTGGATTTTACAAAAGTTTTAAATGAGAAAAATCATGTGGAGGACACGTGAAAAAAAAAAGCTTACGCATTAATATAGACTAGTGTAATACCCGCACTTTGTGCGAGTTTTGAATAATAATGTGTTAGATGTATTCATGTGTTATAATTATAATTATAATTATATTAATAACAATATATATTATTAATATTATACGTATATATGTGTATTGGTTTGTTTTAAATTCATGTAAATGAATTGATAAGTGATTATTTATTGGTTTTGAAGAAAAAATGGATAAACGATATTCATAGATCGAAAAAGTTGACATATAGAATTGTTCTCTAACTATAAAAAATTTTTTAGAAATAGCATATAATTTATCGTTTGATATAATACTAAATTAAATGTTAATAATTAAAATAAATATTTCAGAAGACTTGTAAAATAAACAATAACTCAATAACTCGTTTTTGTTGTTTAATATGAGACTTATAACAAAAGTGTGTTTTGTAAATGAACATTGAAATGTATGAGAATTTTGAATTCATTAATTTCGTGAAAAAAAAATTAAAAATAACTTGGATAAACGAAAAATAAACTATAGAAAATAAATTTATTACTTTATAAAAATTATTCCAAAATTAAAACAAATTTAATACTCAAAAAAAATATACTAAAACAAATTTAAACGGAAGTTTGAATGAAACTTATTACTCTAAAAATTTTGGTGATTATATAACTATTAAATTTTTTAAAAAAAATTGTTAAAATATTCTCCAAATATTTTTTAAAATCATCATATTAAAAAAATTTGATAACTAACGTATCTATCAAGAGCAAATCAGATTTGAGTTACTATAATATTTTCCAAATATAAATATTACCTATTTTCAATTCACACACATATAAAAGTTAATAATATGCATGGAGAAGTTTAAATATTACTTATTTTCAAAGCCTAAAATAAAATTTCAAACTTATATAGTGGCTCGTATATATTAATTTTCTAAGTGAATTTTTAATAAATATTTTTTTTTGAAAAATGATGGTTATAATTTTCACTTTAAAAAGCCCATGAAACCAAAAAAATGTAGTCAAGCAATAAAAAAATTCTGAAATTAAAATACTAATTTAATAAATATCTTTTAGTTTTTACTGATTTAAAATACTAATTTAATATAATTTCTATTTTATATACTGAATTAAAATTGTGAAATTAAAAAAGAATTTAAAATCGTTACTATTTTACATATATCCTCTATAAGTTGCTTCAAAGCGGAAATATTCCTTCATGTTTTGTTGTTCATTTGATTCTCCTTGAGGATGACTTTGTTGTCCACATTTTCCACATCCACGACAAATTGTATGCAAACCTTCATATTCCACATGAATTCGTCTACCAAGGATTAAGTTTGTTCCTATAAAAGATTTCTCCAAATCAATTTCAATACATACTCGAGCAAATTTTCCTCATACTCGAGCAAATTTTCCTCTAGTAGTAGCATATATGGTATTTGAATATACTTTTATAGGCATGCCTATAATAGAAGCAAGCTCATACGACACTGATATATGTTGCACGGAAATGGACACGGATACGGAAAACAAACACGGCGAGAAACGAGGAAGCGGCAATCCTAAAAATCGTAGAAAACGGGGATACGGAGAAAAAAATGTAAATAATATATCATTTTAAAGCTATTGTGAAGAGAAATTTATATATAATAAGAAGAGATGCACATATGATACAACCAATGACACATGAATGTGTCTTTAATTGTAGAAGTATTGATAAATAAGAATATTGATTGTGTTAAGTGATATTGATATAGTAGTAATGAAGGTCTTATTCATCTTGAATTTCATAAAAGAAAACAAAACGTAACGGTCATGATGTCTTGTTCATCTCTTTTGTATTCCTCTTTGATCCTAGATTGAGCCGTCATTCATGATTATGGTTTGGATGTGTCCGGCTCGTTCCCGATGTTGGAAATGTGTCTTGACCGTGTCCTCACTATTTTGACTGTGTCCGAAAATTTTCCGGAAGCTTCCAAGTTTTCGACACGAGAGAACACGGAAAACAACACTGTCTAGAGGTTTTTGTGCATCATAGACACTGATTTATCATATAAATGTAGGGAGATTTGAGATTCTAGCCCAAACAAACAAGGTATGTATGAGTTCTTTCGATGGATACATATATGGATGACATGGTCTCGTGTCGAAAACAAGATGTCGTATCATGAACGGTGCTATCTGAAGAGGTAACCATCCGTAAAATTATCGGATCTTATCTTCCTCATCTCTAATTATTGATATCCGGCATAGGGTAATAAATGTTGAAACTTCTCTGCGTGAAAGGTATTTTAGTCCCTTCAATTTTGTGGGAACAAGAACTATCGTCGTTTTTCCTCCTGTCTAGTTGATTGAAAGAAACAATTCATCAACTTTGTCTTAAATAACTCCCAACTTATGAAATCATCACCTGTTAATTGGGGTGTATTTCTTGCGTCATTTGTCTAGGTGAAGTTTCGAAGTAATGATGTGTTCTTCCGAGTGAACTTCTAGACTTATGATGAAACATTTAGGTTTGTCACAATCTTCTCTAATTAATAAGAAATCACTACTCTTCACTAACGAGGACTTCTCTCACTTGACGATAAGCTAATTTTACTCTTTTTAACTTGACAAATATTAGGTAATATCCCCTAAGGTTGGATGTGACGTGCTCTTCCTATATTGGTGGTAACACTAGCGGTAGGATGTTTTCTCAACTTTGCTTGGTATATCACAGGTCCTTTGTAGCGAGGACTCAAATTTTCTTTTATTTTAAACTAGTGCATATCCCGTGTCTTGCACGGGTATTTATTAAATATACTTATTCTCTTATTTCTCATATGGATGATTAAATCTAATTTTACTTTTATTTAATAAAAAATTAGTTAGAAGGAGAATCGGTTGTCTCCGGTGTAAAAACAACTATTTTTGATATTCCGAGAGAGTTTTCCGTAGTAGGTTACCTTCGAGTTTTGGGATAAAGTCGGATATATATATTTAAGTGATAAATCGAAACAATTATATTGGGAATTTAGTGATGATATATTCCCTTTTGTTTTTTTTATAAATATATTGATTATTTTTTTCCCGAGCGATATCAAGTTGAGGAAAATATCGGAATTCCTATAGACTTGTAAGGTTAGATGGAGCTTGTTAGAAACCCTTTTAAAACTCGAGTTACAATTTTTTGAGATTTTATTATTCATCGTCTCTAACCTTACCTCAAAACCCTAGTCGCCTCTATCTCTTTTTTTCCTTTCTTAATTTGCCGGAATACTATTCACCACCGGAGTCGTAGAATCCGAGTCTCGCCAGAGAAGCCAACCTTTCTTTCGATCACTTCGCCAAATCCGCCGTCGCGTGCCCTCGTCTTCATCATCGGGATCTAGAGCCTCCATCGAACCACCACCTCTGAACTCGATCCCGTCGGAAGCAAAACCCTATCGCCGAAATCGACGCTCATCATAGTCGTCTTCAATCCAAATTTGTGGTCCCTCCTCCACCTTCTTAGTTTTGACGCCAGACATCACCGGATCTAGAACCGCACTCCCTTGCCACCACCGGAGATTTGAAGCCGCCAACAAACTTGTGCCATAGAATTTGCGTATGCCTCCGGTTCGCCCCGACGGAATCGACCTCTAGCCCCGCTATTCAAGGTTTCGACAACCTACATGCTCGGGATGCGCCGGAGACTCTAGGTCCAAACCCTCCTTCGACCGTCATTGTCCCTAGCCGCCGGAATCAAGTCGTTGCCACTGCCAAAGAACATCCCGAAACCTTGATCGGGAAGGCGAATATTTTGGGTAAAAAAATATGGCCCGAACTTTTTGACTCTTATTGGATAATTATAAGAAATGGCCCAAATTTATATTTACGAGATTGACTATATTTTCTGATTTTGTAAAAATGTCTAAAATTGGATAATTACTTAAAGTAGCCCAAGTTCATTTTTAAGGAAATAACCCATATTTTTAAGATTGTGAATTATAACCCTAGTTGACAAATGGAAGCTAACTTGTGTAAGTAGTTTAGTTAAGTAATTGTGAACTTTATATTTTAGAAATTCTTAGTAATTATTAAAGGAATAAAAAAAATCTATTTTAACATAGAATATAGTCGGAAAATGACTAAGGATTGATTTTAAGGTTTTGAGACATCATGTTGGATGGTTTTAGAAAAGCTATATTCGTCCATATAATATGATAGGAGATATATCACATATTTTGGGATTATTACATCTCAGAATCTCAATAATAATAAAGTGCATAAATTTAGAAAAACATGTTAGATATTTTTTTTGAAATTTGAGTATATAACATTTTATGTCGCTAGAAAGTTAAGTAGTCTCTTAGAAAGTTCGATAAGAGCATTTGACTATTAGAAGTCCTAAGAGAGCCTTATGAGCATTCCCGTAAGCTGATTTATATCGATCGGTTTGTTCACTATTGATCAGTTATTTGATATTATATGCACGTATGGATTGTGCCGTGTAACGACTAACGACCGACTGTCAATGAGTTCAAGTAAGTCTTATGGACTTACTTAACTAGCTTTTCTTGTATCGGTGTGTATTATTATGGTGGTGTGTGCTTCGTGAATTATAACTATAAATTGAATATGACGACGTTACAGTATTATGAGACCCAAGTGTATGTATAACAAGTCATGACATCACTGCTCAACTATGTCACGAGACTGGGAGGTACTCTGCGGCTAGTCCATACCTGTATGCGGTGAGATGCATGAGATCTACTCCTATTGGTATACAGGGACAGAGGCGAGGTTCAGGTGACCCTCGTGCCACACAATAAGTTGAACTTAGAAGTGAATCACTTAATAAAAGATAATCGCGAGGTTTTGTGTGCAAGCATGTTGTTGTGTTTATTGTTCCACATTGATGTGTGTGTCATATATTGTAGTACTCTTTGATACTTAGGATTGATTGCTGACGGTTTTTACCTTTATGTTGTTAGATTTCTTGTAGGGTAAGAAAGTGTGGTGATCCGGAGCGGATGGTCAGTTGGGTCCACATATTCATATAGACCAGGTGGCCTTTCATTGTTGCATTCATGTAACAGGGCTTTTGTTTTAGGATGTTAGTATATACTTATCGCATACAAGGTTGTCTCATATTGCATCCACGACATTATTATTGTAATACATTTTCTATTTGTTTTAATCAAAAAGATCTAGTGAAATTTTTGTTCAGCTAATATGAGTTCCTAGCCCATGATCGACATCCGAAATTTATGAAATTTGAGGTGTTACATCCAACGTATCTATACGCGCTTCTATTAAAAAGAAATATGGCTAAGTAGTAACATGGGATAGCCATACCCCTTAGATAGAAAAAAATAAAAATCCACTACACTTTCAGAAAGGTCAAACAATACATCTACTCTAACAAGAATATAAAAAGCATAATATATATTTTAAAAAAAATTAAGACTAATAATTTATTGGTGTGAGCCCTTCAACGTAAAGATTGACCAGATTTGGAAAAAAAATTATGTTATATATGTGCAAATAAAATATAAAGTCAGAACCGAAAAAATCAAAAATAAAAGAATATCAAATTTTATTTATTTTAAGCATAAAAAATTATGAATTTTTATTGGAAAAAATGGGCCGTTAGGCTAATAATGCAAACTTGTGTACCAATTAGGCTACTTATATAAAGAATTAAGAAAGTAGGCTCCTAATTATGCAGATTAAAAAATAAAAGCGGGAAAATAAAAAAGATTCTGACGAAAATATCCTTCATCTATCCTAATTAAAAAATATTACAAATTTCCCCATATAAAACGTTGAAACTGAATCCGTTAAATTAGGATACAAGATCTGCGAAGAACATCTCTCTCCTTCTCTGAAAAACATCGGCGATAGCGGAAGAACATATATGTCAATTTGAAGAAAATCGGCCAGCGACTGGAGAAATTAAGCCATAGATTTCGACAGAAACAGAGATATAATCACACAACTGCTTTGCAATCGTCTTTAAGGTTTCGAATTTATCCATACTTCGTCCTTATCAATTTTATTAGATTCCAGATCTGAAATGAACTCTGTACATTTGATTCTCCATAAACGATACCTGTTTAGGTTTCGTTTAACGAAATGTATGTCAATTTCATTCGTCGATAGTGATTATGTGTAATTCCTGTGCATATATTGTTTAGTCTCTGTACATATATTGCTTCCATTGTTCTTCAATCGTGTGCTTGATAATAATAGATATGTGAAAGGAGTCGGAATTCATCGTTTGTGAATATCGAAATGTTGTAGTTATGCAGATCCGAAAAGAACACTATAAATTTGAACGGTTCTACATAAACAATAACTGTTTTAGGTTTTTTTAAAGGAGATGTAAATGAACGTCAGTTGTGTGCTTAATAATGTGTGATTCTTGTATGAACATGGTGTAAGACGTAGTTTGTGTAGATACTACATATTGTGTAATAGGTTATGTAATTATTTTGTATGTATTAATAATTGTGTAATAGGTTATGTAATTGATTAGTAACTTTTAACGACGTAGTTTGTGTAGGTAGTACATATTGTGTACGTAGTATATAATGTGTAAAGCGTTATGTAGTTGATGTGTAAATATGACGACGTAGTTTGTGTACGTTGCAGATATTGTGTACATTTATGTGTAGTATCATATGAATTTGTTAGTCTTTGTATATAATCATTTTATACATTGTGTATTGTAGATCAACTATTGTAGTGTTGTTACTAATTATTTATTAGTTTGTGTAAATCATCATTTTTATATTAAATATGTCAACAGGGATGAAAGTAGTGTACATAACAACTTATTTTGGTGGTATTTGGAATAATGAGGATGGTGAATGGAACTATCATGGAAACTTGACAAGTTAGCCTATAGTTGTAGACGTTAAATCCACATATGATGATCTGATTAAATTGATTGCTTCGAGGTTTGATTTGTGTATAAAAGAGGTTGATGTAAAAATAGCGTACAAAAATCCTTTCAACCCCGCTCTAAGGCCATTTGATATTAATACCACGAATGATTTAGAAACATTTGTTGAAATAAATGAGTTGGAACAATGCCATTGGAGTGTCCCTTTATGTGTGAACACTGTTCCAACATCAAATGATCAAACATTGGGTTTGATGGATCTACATAATAATGAGGAAGGCTCGAGGAATGAAGTAAATACAGACGGGGGAGATACGATGATACATGTACAACATTGTATTGGGCAGACATCTACACATAATGTTGAATGTTGTACAAATATGTTGGACAATGAAGCGTTTTATGATACAGGGTGTAACAACCTGTCTATTGTACCTCACGAGAGCAATTGTGTACCGCCTACAGCACAATTTGGCCTAATGATTGAGAAGACATATGGTAAGAAAACTGATTTGAAGAATGCACTCTGTCTAAACGCCATATCAGATTGTTCATAATATAAGATTGTGAAGTCAAAGACGAGGGCCGTAACAACGAAATGTATTGACAAAGATTGTAAGTGGAGGGTTCATTTCTCTATGTTGGGTAAGTCAAATTATTTTACAACAACAAAGTATGTATCTTCCCACACATGTTCTTACCACATGAGGAGATCAATGAAAAGAGGAGCTTCGTACCAAGTAATTGCTGAAAAGGTTAAATCAATGTAAGTGATACAAATACATTTTTTAATTTGTTTCTGTATTGAATAGTATGTACAAAATAAACCTGAATCTCAGTAATTGTCTTACATAATGTAGGTATGGTAGTTCAAAGCAGTTACCGTCTGTCCACCAGATAATCACGATAATGAAAAGTTTACATCATATTGATGCTAGTTATTGGAAGTGTTGGATGGCACAAGAAACCGTGAAAGACATGATTTAGAGGGACACCGGAGGACAACTACTGTACAATACCTTCGTATCTGTATATGTTACAGGTTGTCAACCCAGGTACAATTGTTGCTCTTGAGTTAGACGAGAACAAGCGTTTCAAATATGTATTTGTTGCATATGGACAATCCGTTAGAGGGTATCAGTCACTGAGAAGGGTGAGTACAAGACATTTTTACGTATTTGTTAAGAAATCTTTGTGTATCAACATACATCTAACATCATGTGTAACGTAGGTTGTCAGAGTAGATGGCACACACTTGAAGGGGAAATATAGAGGAGTGTTACTCGTTGCAACTGCACAAGATGCTAACCAACAAATCTACCCCATTGCATTTGCAATAGTTGATAGTGAAAACGATGCATCGTGGGATTTCTTCTTCAAGAGCCTAAAGAGTTTTGTTCAGGACAACAATGATTTGGTTTTTATATCAGATAGACACAATTCCATCAAAAAAGGTGTATCCACAAATTATGAAGTTGCATCGCACGGATATTGTATATGGCATCTTAAATGCAATCTACATAAGAGAACGCGAATCCTTGAAAAATTCATGGAAGGAGCCCGCAGTTACAAGAGAAATGAATGCATGCAGATTCTTGAACAAATTACAGGGGTACATATGCAGGAAGTTTATGAAAATACAACTATAATCAAACATTTGTTATTGTGTACTAATTGTACTTTGTTAAATGAATGTAGGAGAAGCCAAAGGTTGGAGAGTTACTCGCTGATATTGGAATTGCAACGTGGGCATGTTCTTTCTGTCCTGCCAAAAGGTACAACATCATGACTAGTAACAATGTTGAGTGTGTGAATGGAATTATGAAAGAAGGAAGAGAGTATCCAGTTATATCCTTACTTGATGAGATCAGACAACTTATGAGTCGGTGGTTTGCTGAAAGACGGGCTCGAGCAAAAGCTTGTGTAAAATTTGCTCCTCCTAAGATCGAAGAAATCATCCAAAGAAGGTTTGAAGAAAGTGGGGGATACTTTGTATACGTCCTAGATGCAAAAAGGTTGGAGTTTGAACTTCAAAAAGATGATGATAAAGTGATTGTATGTTTGCTAATGAGAAGTTGTGCATGCAATAAGTTTGATATAGAAGAAATACCATGTACACACGCCGTCGCAGCTGCCAAGCATGTGGGTATGAATCCTTCCTTTCTACTAAGTAGATATTATACTTGTGAATCTTGGAGACTTGGGTATGCAGAATCAATATATCCAGTGCCAAGCAAATCAGAATGGAATATTCCTTCAAATGTAGCAGCCATGACATGTGAGCCTCCAAAGAAGCGTAAAAGGACAGGAAGATTGCCTAAATGTAGGATTCGTTCGTCATGGGAACCAAAAATGAAGAAGAAATGTAGTTGTTGTGGCATATTTGGCCACAAGAAGAAGACATGTCTTAATCAACCAAAATAGAGGGTATACATATTGCCGACATAGGTTGAAACATCTATTGTGTATTACTCAACAACAGATGGTATGAGGAATCACAATTGTCATACACAAACTCTCGTGTACTTTGTGTGGTAATACAAATTGGAAAGGATTTATTTTGAGTCACATACTGGAACTTACATCAGAAATTAAATACAAAGTATGTACCATGTCGTAAAGGTTTGTTTTGTGTAGGTACATTTTGTAGATGTGTGGTAAGAGATGATGATAAAGTCATAGTAGTTCTACATATTGTATACACAGTATGTACGATACAGTAAATGTGGTATTTTTTTGTGTAGGTACATATTTAAGCTTATTGAATAAATGACATACACAATATGTTACTACACAAAGTACATACGTACCCAAAAGTGAAGATTTGTTGTTATTGAAAACCTTTTACAAAACATGATCAGTTGATTAACAACAACAATAAAACGAGTTCACCATAGATAATAGTGCAAAACACATTTGTCCATCGGATTGCCATCAAAATACAACACCAACACAAACCAGCGGAAAATCATCCAATTGTACAACATACATCACATTCAACCGATCTACCTATCTTGAAACCAAGTAGGCCAATCCCTACAGTACACATCATATGCCAATTGTTCTCTGTAAGACTGCAGCACATCGTCGGTAATCTCCGATAAATCCTTAGATCGTGTAGAAGCCATATACTACATATACTTCACGGTATATATACCACAACTACCACTTCAAGATGAAAGTATAATCAATACAACATGAGTTTAACCATGTAATTAACAAATTGAAGAAGTAAAACGTACCCATCATCATTGTTAACCAAACCCGTCTTCCTGACGACCTTCATTGGAATGTCCAATTTATCACCCAACCTTGTGTGTTTGCCATGGCACTTAAGTACAAATGGAAACATGGTAGCAAGAGGTTCAAGCAGGTATTGTAGCTTATCATCTTTGATGTATGCAGTTTGTGGATCATAAACATAAATGCACCATTCGATGAGATTCATTTCCATTGCAACCCAGTGAGATTGTTCGAGATTGAGTGGAGAGTATATGAAGTCAACATCATACAAAGGCTTCCAAAAAGATAATGGTGAATCACCTGTGAGAACCTGTAGCATATTGGGCTGAATTTGATATTTCTCCTTTCCATATGCAATGAAGTTATCAAATGTTGACCAATTATAAGCTGTAGACCACGTACATCCCAAGATAGCAATACGATTGAACAAATCGGCATACTCGATGACTGATTTGCGCATTATCATAACCAATTCGTCAATTGCCTGAAAATACATAAAATACATAAGATTAATCTTAACAAGAGAATAACATAAGTCAAAATAGAAACCTTAAAAATTACCTCATCTTTAATCCATCCACCAGGGTTTAATATCTCCTGAATCGAATCCCTTGACAGATTTTTTAAATATCCCCTAATCAGACCATCTCCGTCCTTGTTCTTAACCCAGTTGAATAGTTGTTGTCGTTCATTTTTTTCCAACAAATTCTCATGTGGTTGTTTGGGCAGTTTAGCAGGCTTCCTGTAAGGAGTCTTCTTCCACTTACTATCTTTGCGTTCTCTTAAACCCTTCCTACATGGAACATTGAGTTCTATATCTTCCTGAATAACAATAACAACATATGTATCAAATTAAAACACATACTAATAAATGTAAAATACAAAAAACATTGAGTTTATTACCTCATTAATTTCTTGACATATTTCTTGTATCATTGCATCATCTACAACGTCTTTATTTTCTGCTTCCCTAACCTTTTCAGAAGTCTCCCCAACTTCATGTGCAACAGGATTGGATGTAGAATTCACAAATTCAATAACCAACTCTTTCACTCTTTTTTCCATTATTTTGCTTGAAAGATATATAGTAGAGTCTAACTTCTCATACAATATACCCATATCCCTGGAGTACGTCATCAACTCGTCGATCATCATTGCCTGATCCTCTACCTTCTCAGACAATTTGTTTTGTTCAATCTGTATATCTTCAAGCTTGTAAAAAATTTGGGACACCCAAACAGGCTGATTTATACCGGTCTTGAAAATACATTAACATTAATGATGGAAGAAGTACATTATATGCATTCTTAATATCTGAATACATGATTTGAACAATAAAACACACATACACAAAAATAAAAACAAAATAACTAACTTTTTTTCTGCAGGAATATTGGCTTGAACAACTTTGTCCACAAGAGCATTAACATCAACACTCGCTGCTTCAAAATCAGGTACATCAGTTTGCTCAGGTGATTGGGGGATAAATGGTTCCTTTCCCTTCAATGACAGTGTAGGGTTCCTACACATAACAATATGTACAGAAGTAGTTAAAGTACCACAACAGTTTAAACACACAGAAGGTACATAAATGTAAAGAACTAAATATGTAAACACAAAGAAGGTACATATATTTAAGTAAGTACATAAATTATCACAATATACAGGAAAAAAAATGTAAATCTCTGAAGGAAGGACATAGAATATGGACACAAGCACTACACAAGACATAACAATAAAACTAAAGATGTAAAGAACTTACTGTTTATTTTCAGACATTTTCACATTAACATCAACAACACTAGATTGTTCACAAACAGGTACATTAGTTTCCACTGTTGATGTAGGAATCAATGGTTGTCTCCCCTTCAAAGTCAATTTGTTGGACCTACACAATAACATATTAAAATGGTACGAAAATGTAAAAGAAGGAAATCAATTGTGTAAAGAATTGAAGTACACATTTGCTCCACATGCACAACGCAGACAATGTAAAGCACTATACTCAATTATAAATAAGTACACAAAGTGCACACAACAGATAACAAAATAAGTAAAGAAGTACATAACTTATTGTTTTTGTGCATACCTCTTCACATGAACATCAACACTAGATTCTTTAGGAACAGGTGCATCAGTGTGCTCTGTTGATGTAAGAAGCATTGGTTCTTTGACCTTCAAAGTCACTTTAGGGTGCCTAAAAAAAAAACATACACAATGGTAAGAACTGAAAGGGATTGTGTATATGTACAAAACCACAAAAGATAGCAAACAAAACTACACATGCAAATAGCTTACTGTTTTTCTCCAGAACTGTTGGATTTGGCAAGTTTCTTCTGTGCCACAGAAACATCAACACAAGTTTCTTCAGCACCAGAGACAACAGGGGGGTCAATTGATTGAGGTACCAATGGTTCTTTCCCCTTAGAAGTCCTTGTAGAATACCTACACAATAATAATAAAATGAAGTTAGATAAATGAAACAATTGTGTAAACATAAATTTTATGTGTACATAATTTGAATTTGAATATTAAATGTTCAACCTTGATGGTGGTGATTGAGGAATAGTAGATTCAGACTTCCTCTTTCCCAATGAAATGGAGGAAGCAACCACAGGTTTATCAGCATGAATCACACCACCTACAGCCTTTGGTGGATTCACAAAGTCATCATCATCATCATGACTTTTCTCCTCAACAACATGGTCAGACTTCTTAGCTTATTTTCTAAAAAAAATTAGAAATAAATCAAACTAATTGAAACTTAAATATATGAAGACAAAATACACAAGCAGATGTATATATACCTTGACAAGTCATCTTTATCTTCCTCATTATTAGGCCGAGTAACAACAACCTGCATAGCAGAAAACCCAAGTTCAAACAAAAGATCCAACCTTGGATCTTCACCCTCAATTTCCCACCAATCTGTGTCATCATTCTCTTGATGACCATGAACCGTCTTGATATCATCTTTGGTAAGGTCTTTCACAAGTGTCTTTATGTCCCCATAACCAGGAAACTGTCTTCCCTTAATGGGCTTTGAAACAAACTTCACACATTAAGGCACCTCTTCTATGTCCTTGACTATGGCAAACGGGGTTGCAAGCTTAGGAATGCAATGGAAAGCCAATATCTGTGAAAGTAAAACAAATTTATACACATTTATAAACAACATAAACAATTAAATGAACAAACAATAAAAACAGTAACAACCTAAAGGGCTAGTGGAAAGCCACCAATATTGTAGCCACCACTAGGCCTAACTTTCGTTGGCTCACAAGTTTGCAAATACCTCTTAGTCTGTAAAAAGGCAAACCGACCCCATGGATATGCATCAAACAGGTCCAGGTTGCTTACTAAATTAATTGTGTGTTGAGTCACCATAGTTTTCTTATCTTTGGCCACTAAAACCCCTTCGACAAAGATAATGAGAGTCATCTTGTACTTATATGGAGAATATTTAGGTTCTTTAAAAAATTATAGAGAAAAATGATACAAACAAGAAGAATACATACTTGTTGAGATGATCCAACCTTATTCTCTGCATCAGATGGTATCTTCTTTCGTCTTTTAGCCATCACTTTCGATCTGGCCATTTACTGTACAAGAAAAGAAACAATTTATTATATATAAATGAACATGCATACTATCTATATAATAGAAAATGTCATCTAGTGAGTTGTAGAACTTAGATATTGGTTGAATATCTACATAAAGCGTCTTTGAGACACATGATGACGAAATCAACAGTAAAAACAACATAAATAACACAAAAGGCGATAACATTGAGAGTGAAGTGGATGTATTGAACTCATATTTTGAAGAATCAGAAACAAACTTAATCCACTAAAGAAACGACGAAATCAGAAGAAGGTTACGAAAAGCGTAAAAAATGTAAACCAAAAATTAAGCCGTAACTAAGAGAGGAAGATGATGATGAAAATGCAGCAAACACTATATGTAGATGAGAGTATTGATAATCGAAACAATACATTTTGTGACGGGAAGATCTTCAGTGGTGATAGAAGAATCGCTGGGAGTTTCGACGGTTAGGGTTTAAGGGAGGAAATCGAAACGACGGGAGAAGACTAGATGATGGAGAAATGAAAGGACGCGGGTATTGGGGATTGAAATGGTTGCAGAATCTTCGGCGCTGGGCAAAAATCAAATCAGGGGTAAAATACGGTTTCACCCATTAAGGCTCTATTAATCACAAAATTGCCATCGCCGGTTAATACATTAATTTAATTACAAAAATACCAATGGCCTACTTAGTACCAAGTTTATAAAAAAAGGATGTAGGACCTCATTTTTCTCATTTTTATTCGTGATTTTTAAACGTACCGGCGAAAATTGATATTCGTCACCGTAACTACGCACTTCGCGTGCGTAGTTGAGAATTCACCAACTACGCACTTGGGGTGCGTAGTTCACTTTGTTCAATTTTTTTTTTAATTTTTTCTGGACTCCAACTACGCACCCCATATGTGTAGTTGAAGTCCACTCAACTACGCACGCAAAGTGCGTAGTTTTGGTGACAAATAGTAATTTTCACCGGTACGTCTAACAATCCCCTTTTTATTTATTTAGGTAGGGCTGAACATCGGTTCAAAACCGAACCAAACCGACTAAAACCGAACCGAACCGAAAATCGAAAACCTATAAATCATGAACCGCAACCGATATAGTCGGTTTAGGTTCGGTTTGAACCGGTTTTTTCGGTTCGGTTTTCGGTTCAACCGAAAATAAAAACCGTCGATTCAACACAGATCGATCCACAAAGTTAGAGAATCATTTTACCCAGCCTAGATGAACACCATACATCTCATCCATAATTTAAGATTCAACACAAATTTCATAGAGTTATAGATCAATCCACAAAGTTTACAGAGTTATAAATCCCTTTACTTCATCCTACTCAGTGATTTAGAGTTCGATTCAACACAAATCGATCCCAATTCACAAATTTAACTATTTAAGCACTGATATAAGAACATAAATAGGATTATAGGAGTTGAAGCAAAGATTAAGATTCAACACAAATTTCAATTCGAATCTATGTGACTAATCTGAGGGCTAAGGACTCGTTGGCGTCGTTGAAGAAAACCAAGAAAAGAACGAGGAGAAATTGTCTCCCTCGCAATCTCGCAAAAGAATAAAAATGGTTGGAGAAGAGAAAGCCGTCGTCGTCTCCCTCGCCCTCGCCGTCGCTAGCCGCTTCTAAGTCGTAGGCCTACATCTCCCCGCCGTCAACGCCATGGCCTCTTAGTCACCCATGTAATATGACCTCGCTTCTCTTGTGGTTGTCGACGACTAGTTGAGTATCGGGAAGGAAGCAAAGTTCCAGCCGCCAGCCGCCCTATTTGGCTATTTTTCTCAACCACCCTCGCTTCTCCAATCTCCAGTTCTCTCGCCGTCATCGCTTCTCCAATTCTCTCAAGTGCTGCACCTTTAAGTTTTAAACCCTAAGATTAGGATGAGTTCGGTTATTTATTTATTTATTTCGGTTTGAACCGAAAATCGAAAACCAAACCATAATCCGAACCGAAAACCAAAATGCTAAAATGTATGAACCGCTAACCGAGCCAAAAAAAATCGGTTTGCGGTTCGGTTCCAACCGAAAGTGTCGGTTACGGTTACGTTCAAGTAAACCGACCGATTTTTGCTCAGCCCTATATTTAGGTAGGATAGAATTTCAGAAAAAACTCTAAGATCAACGTGTTTTTGGAAAAAAAAACCTTGAGTTTGACACGATTTTTTAATCTTCTAATAAACCGGTTATTTCGGTAGTACAAAATTTAAATCTTTGAGTTGGTGATATCTTTAGGGTCCATTTGGGATGCAGCGTTTAGGAGCATTTGGAGATAGATTATCGAGAAAAAAAAATTCCATATATTATATATATTAAAGCAGAAGCCTCTATTGCCACGTGTCGCCTTCAGGATTTTTTTCAGCCCAAAGAAAAATTCTCAGGCCTCTGCTGCCACGTGTCACTCTCAGAATTAACGGCGAAAATTTAAATACATAATTTAGCTTATTAATTTGTAAATCGATTTTTTTTTTAAAACGTAGAAACAAATAAGTTTACATTTTTAAATATGTAATTCAAATAAAGACCAAATCTATAAAGTTGTAATCAGATTGTTTAAAAACAAAACACTTTTTCAAATTTAATTAGTTTTAAACAATATTTTTTATCATATCAAATCGGGTATTTTTTTAATTATCTAATTAGGTTTTGAAATATTATTTATCAATAAATATTTTTAAGTAAAATTAGTTATTCTTCATAAATACTATAATCACATTCAATAAATCTCTAATTATAACCATATACATTTTTCAACAATATTTTTTTTCTTGCATTTCAAAGTTAATTAACTGAATAAGTATTTTATACAAATTAATATAAAACACTATTATTTCAATTTACCATTAATCTATGGATGCTGGATCCCCCCAAATTCTTTAATTTAAAGAATATTGATATTTTATTTATTTTACCATTATGTGTGAGACTTTACTTAAATCTTTTATAAAATATAATTAAAAGTCGTTATTTTTGATACATAGAAAACAAAACTATCGATTTTTTTTTGAGTAAATCAATTTATCAATAAATACTTTTAAGTAAAATTTGCTATTCTTCATAAATACTATAATCCCATTCAATAAATCTCTAATTATAACCATATACATTTTTCAACAATATTTTTTTTCCCTACATTTCAAAGTTAATTAACTGAATAAGTATTTTATACAAATTAATATAAAACACTATTATTTCAATTTACCATTAATCTATGGATGCTGGATCTCCCCAAATTCTTTAATTTAAATAATATTAATATTTTATTTATTTTACCATTATGTGTGAGACTTTACTTAAATCTTTTATAAAATATAATTAAAAGTCGTTATTTTTGATACATAGAAAACAAAACTATCGATTTTTTTTTGAGTAAATCAGTTTATCAATAAATATTTTTAAGTAAAATTATCTATTCTTCATAAATACTATAATCCCATTCAATAAATCTCTAATTATAACCATATACATTTTTCAACAATATTTTTTTTCCTGCATTTCCAAGTTAATTAACTGAATAAGTATTTTATACAAATTAATATAAAACACTATTATTTCAATTTACCATTAATCTATGGATGCTGGATCTCCCCAAATTCTTTAATTTAAATAATATTGATATTTTATTTATTTTACCATTATGTGTGAGACTTTACTTAAATCTTTTATAAAATATAATTAAAAGTCGTTATTTTTGATACATAGAAAACAAAACTATCGATTTTTTTTTTGAGTAAATCAATTTGTTTTTCAATAAGACATTTCATTAGTTAGAGGATAATAAATCTATTAAATTTTTGAATAACTTTGTTTTCCCGATGGATTAGTTCATCATACCGGATTACATATCTTAACAAAATTTATTATTATCATCTTAGTTTTAAATTATTTTTTTTAAACTTTCACAACAAGTTTTATAACATTTCATCTATCTTTTTATTACTATCCAAATTTGAGATTGTTTAGTCGATGTAATTTTTTCGATTATTCGATGGTCGAATTATTGTTTAAATAAACATGTTTAGTTTAGATTATTTTTAATTTATATTTATTAATTAACCAAATTAAATTTAATTAAAATTTAGCAATCATATATTTACTATAATTTATATTTATATATATATTAGAAACAAACACCCGCACAAAATGCGGGTAATACACTAGTTTGTATTGTTTGGGAGGCAAAACGTCTTGTAAATGAAAGAGACGATGGTAGCGCCCGGTAGCTAAAGTTTTTTCTCGTTCAAATTGAGATGAAATAGGCAATGGAAGATTTAATTCGTAAATTAACCTTCGTACATAGATTTACTTAAATTATTTTAATATTTTAATTAAGATTATAATTTATAAAATTACCATGAGTCAATGAGTATTATACCAAAAATTAATACTTTTCAATAAAAAAAAGTACTATTTAAAAAACAAAATTCATACTTATGAAAATAATATGTATGTACAATAATTTATATGTGAATTAGTATTATTATTTTTATTTACTTAAACTTGTTAGATCTATTTTTTGGTAAGAAACTTGTTAGATCTATTAAAATCTATTACAAATTTACAATAGAATTAAAACAGCTAGATATATAGGTTAAGAAAATAAATATAAATTTATTTCTGCACCACTACTTTCTTCTCAACTCTTCACGTAGATTTAGTTTCTCTCTCCCTCAAGTTGGGGAAAAATTCATGGCGGCTTCATCTTCAAGGAAGATTACTTTGGTGAGCAGCGATAATGCATTCTTCGAAGTAGAAGAAATTGTGGCATTGCAATCGCGGACAGTCAGATACATGATTGAAGACTTCGTCGACAAAAGAACATTCCCTCTCCTTAATGTCGATGGAAAAACCCTCGCTAAGGTGATCGAGTATTGCAAGAAGCACGTTGAGAGCCCTCACGCCCTCCGATGAATATCTCAATTCTTTCGATGCTGAGTTAGTGAGTTTATGAAGATTGACGAGAGCCAAATCCTCGAGCTAACACGGATAATTTTATCTCTGTTGATCGAGTCAATTGAATCTCAGCAATTTGTTTGATATAACCCTAACTGTTGCTGAAAATATATTTTTAAGGCTGGGAACTATCTGGACATCAAGGAGCTTCTGGAATTGAAACTATAGAAGACTTGATTAAGGATATGTCAGTTGAGGACATCAGGAAAATGTTCAACATGGAGAACAATTTCACTCCCGATGAAGAAGCAGCGATAAGGCAGGAACATCCATGGGCGTTCGAGTAAAAGCTTATTCTGGTTAGACTCTGTAAATAGAGTGAGTTGGTTATGCCGTTAACAGGTTGTTATAACTGAGGAGTATAAAATCTTTTCCACACAGTGTTAATTTTAACTCTACTGATTGCAGGGTGTTCTATTAGCATAACTCTACTGATTGCTTCCTTAGGACCCTATCAGTAAAACATCATTGCTAATACCACCCACAATTGTGGGTTTTTAAACCTAAATTTTTAAACATCTTTCCCCGTCACATCAACTTATAAAACTCTTCTTATTTTTACTCCACATTCATAGTTTTTAACTCTCAATCTCTTAACTTTATATTTATATTTTCACCATATTTATGTACTTTTTTAAATGTTGAAACTATTAATTTTATTTGTGATTAAATTTATTTCGAAAATTAAATAATAAATATATAAACAATTAAAAAAATTAGAATTTCAATAAACACTACATTAAAAATTAAAAACACACAAATACATTAAAATAATAATCGCAAAGTTAAGATGCAAAACATAAAAATACAAATACACCAATACATATAAAATCATACATAAAACCACTAATTTCCAACATGAGTATTGCCAAACTTTTCTCATACGTGTTGAACCAAATCATGCTTCAATTGTTCGTGTGTAGTACTACTCCGAAGTTGGACACGGTTGGTTATGTAATCCGCCATAGAATTTGGTACACCGGACACGAACGTATTGTCAATATCATTTGATTGCTCAAACTCCGGATCTGCCAAACCACCAATATTAAAATAATCTTCTACAGGATTGGAACCCAATTTTGTTTTGGCAAAGAAAATTAAGTAATTTTGCAAAAGATATTGAAGGGTGATGTGAAGTTATGATCGGTTTTTGAGAGATTGAAGGAATGTGTAAGTTAGAAGAATGAGATGATATTTCTCATATACAAACATAGAGTTTAAATAAGGGAGAATTGAACCAAGTGTTAAAATGAATTGAATTCAAATTGAAATCCGTTATAATTGAAGGTCACTTGTTTGATGAGTGGTCATTCAAGTCAACATAAAGCCAAAACTTTAATAATTCACCAACATTGGGAAGAGTAAGGGTAAAATGAATTGAATTTAAATTGAAATCCGTCATAATTGAAGGCCACTTGTCTGACGAGTGTCATTCAAATCAATATAAAGCCAAAATTTTAATAATTCACCAACATTGGGAAGAGTAAGGGTAAAATGAATTGAATTCAAATTCAATTCCGTCATAATTGAAGGTCACTTGTCTGACGAGTGGCCATTCAAATCAACATAAAGCCAAAATTTTAATAATTCACCAACATTGGGAAGAGTAAGGGTAAAATGAATTGAATTCAAATTCAATTCCGTCATAATTGAAGGTCACTTGCCTGATGAGTGGTCATTCAAATCAACATAAAGCCAAAATTTAATAATTCACCAACATTGGGAAGAGTAAGGGTAAAATGAATTGAATTCAAATTCAATTCCGTCATAATTGAAGCTTTTATATATATGTTGTGTTTGCAATCAAATTCTCCATAGTTTTCAACTTACCTTCTCTAAAACCCATCTTTCTCACCATTATGGAACCAAATCAACCCCACAACTATCGAAATTCCCTCAACTTTTCTTCTAATTTTTTAGATTTGACTCAAGATCAAACAAATGAGTCATATCACTCCTTCACTCCAGGTTACCCATTTGGTCCTCATGGAAACATTCCAACGAACCAATATCGTCCATATGAAAGTGTTCCAACGAACCAATATGGTTCATATGGAAGTGTTCCAACGAACCAATATGGTCCATATGGAAGAATCCCGACAAGTCAATATTGTGCATATGGAAGTGTTCCAACAAACCAATATGGTCCTTATGGAAGCACCCCAATGAGCTCATACCAACAAGTGGCGAGTCTGGAAGAGATAAACCCTACCTTAACCCCTCCCACAAATGGTCAAGAAGAAGCCCCTCGTGAAAGTGGTGCTCGTCAAAGTGGTCTACAACGAGTGAAATGGAACCAAGGAGAAGAGTTGTTAGTTGTCAGTGCATGGATTAATATCAGCATGGACAATGTTGTCGGTAATGATCAAAACGGCGCAACGTTTTGGGACCGGGTCACGGAATACTACAACACCAGAAGAGTGGAGGATGACGACACTTGGGTTGAAAGGGGTTCGAGCTCTATTAAACAAAGGTGGCACAAAATATCCATAGCGACTTCAAAATTTGTTGGATGTTACAAACAAGCATCCAATCGAAGAACAAGTGGTCAAAGTTGTAACACCCCAAATCCGTAGGACTCGGAGTGCTACTGGGCTAGGATCTCACAATGGATCCTGACCCTAGCCTGGCAACAACTTCACTGATCTTACAACAAGGCACCGATAGATTAAAACAAAAACATGAAACTAATATATATATATATATATATATATATATATATATATATATATATATATATATATATATATCAAAAAGGTAATACAATGTACCGCTGAGTACAAACAAAACCATACTATACAACAAAAGAACCCATATCCCCGATAACGCCCCAGTGTACGGAGCCCTCATCGGATCACCCACTCTGTGTCACTCTACAGCTCTCCTATCTTGCAAAGTATCTACAACACGGTATAAAACCGTTAGCTAACCATACACATATATATAGGATTGTGCTAGAGCACAAACACACATCAGAAATCTTAACACAACATCATGCTTTCACACATTTACCCGGTTCATTATCTTTATAAAGTCCAGCAATCAACTCGTATATAAATATCCATATAAACATATGTGACACGAGGAATATAACCCTCGCCTCTGGGTACTATAACCAGCTGGAGTGGTGCCTAGAACACCTCCCCGTGTACCCTAAGGGAATGGAGAGTGCCCGAACCGTTTACCAGGTCTGGCCTGACCATAGAGAACCCCCAACTCCCAGCGGGATGAATGGAAAAGTTGTCACAACCCTACAATGCGCAATCAATACATCATAGGTCGGTGACCAAAATAACTCATGCTATAAACATATAACAACCACCACTCATGCACACATCCAATATAAGGATGGCAGCTAAGTAAGTCCTATGGACTTACCTCAACCTCGGGAGTCTCAGACTCAAACTTAAACGGCTCCGCTCTAGAGATCAACACAACCTAAACAAGGTATAACACATATATCACACTCATATCCATAACAGGGTCACACCTAGACCCAAGGGATCCCTAAGGATCATATTCCAACTCGTAACCTCAAAGTCGGAACCGGCATAACCAGTACCGTACTCACTCTCGATCCAACCTCGTACTCATACCTAGCATACTACTAGACTGCTCATACTATGAAAGGAAAGGATCTACCTTACTCAAGGTAGAACCGGAACAAGACGCACCTGCGTGAAGGAGAGACGCAGGGGCGGAACACAGGCGACCGCAGGCGCGGCGGCACTTAGCTGCAGGGGCGGTGACACGGGCCGTTGGCAACGTTGGAACGCCGCTGGCACGGTGCTGGCGCTGCGGCACAGGTGCCGTGGGGGCGGCGACAACGCAGGAAGTTATCCCGCGGTTTCTCTTCGGCTCTTCTCGTGATCAAATCACGTCTTCACTCATCCAAAGTTACATACAAGTATATACATACATAAACCCACATCAATACACACCTATACATGCATCTAAACCTAAGCTAAAGAGATGGAATCAAGGAAAGGAAAGAGAGGAAGCAAGATCACTTACCACCTTGGGAGTTCTAGGCTGCAGGGGAAGACCACACACTTAGCAGTTGGCTTCCAAGCTCAGCATACATCATCCATCCACCACTAACACAAGTTACACTCACAACTCTTCCAAAGCCAAAAGAGAACAAGAACAAGATCAAGGAAAGAAAGGGAGCAAGGAGGCAACCAAGGCGTGAGAGCTGGGAAGAAAGATGAAGAAGAAACCCTTGATCAGCTAAGGTAAGGAATAAGAAGAGTAAAGGGTAAAGCACGGGTCAAAAGAGTCAACAAAGCCGGCTGCAGCCGCCGGAAACCGCAGGGGCGGCAGCCAGGACCGCAGGGGCGGGAAGCCGCGGGGGCGGCACCATGTGCCCACGGGTGCGGCTGGCCGATCTTGGCCCAAAGCCAATCTCGGCTATGGTCTGATCTCGGTCCGAAAGACTACGGCTCTTACAAAAGTGAGACAAATGTACTCGAAATGGCACATGCTATTACCTTTCTGACATGGGTGAGAACTTTAGGTTTGAGCATTGTTGGCGTGAGCTTCAAAATGTACCAAAGTGGTTCACGGTGGTTCAAAAACTTGCTGGGAAAAGTGAAGGAAGCTCAAAACGTTCCAAGGTGAATGAAGCCGGAGCCTACTCTTCAAGTTCCAACCCCTCTACTCCCAACAGTGCCGCTACACCCCATAATACAACATTTATCGGACAAACAACTAATCTAATTCGTCCCCCCGGAAGGAATTCTGCAAAGGCTGGAAAAAGGAGGGGGAAAAGAGCCGTCGAGAGTTCGGTTAATCATGGGGACGAGGCAGACAATAAGTACTTGGAGTTGCAAGCTGATAAAAATAAAATTATGAATGATTACGTGGTTACTCAAAAACTTCAAATGCTAACCACATTGCTTACAAAAGATGGTGAGTTAACCCCTTATCAAAAGGACGTAGTGGAAAGGATAAGACATGAACTGAATATGTGATATGCGTGGACGTGAAATCTATATGTATTTTCATGTATTTCGTAAAACCTAAGTGAAGAATAGCTTCACAATTATGTTAGGATTTCTCTAAAATTTCGGGTCTTTTTAAGTTTTGTGTTTTTATTTATGTATTGTAATATATTCGATTTTATGTGTAATGTCTTGTAATATATTAAATTTTATGTGAAAAATCTCTTGTAATATATATTCTATCTATGAATATTGTTTTCATAATTTTTTTTTATATGTATGAATATTGTTAGTTTACTTATGTTTATAATAAAGATGGACAAATAACAATCTAATATATTAATTATATTGAATATTATTTTATAAAATGATAATTGATTCTAAATATATTCAATATTGGACTCTATGGATAGATAGAAATAAAATATAAATATTAGGAAAAATTTTTTTGTCAAAATATATTTATATTAACCAGAAAATAGCTTAAACCATTACTCTCTATATATATTACTAGAAAAAATGAGGACCATTGATCTTTATTAGATCCAATGGCAATCAAGATCTCCTATATCATTGATACATGTATCCCTCTCATGTGAGTGGTTGAAGCTAAATAAAGAAGTAAAAAAGTAATAGTGCTTTACGAAAAAAATAATAAACAATAACAATTCCACCAATCATGCAATATGGATACAAGGATACATGGAGTGAGTGATATAAAAGATCTTAACCGATCCAATGGTGGAGATAAGTCCACACTCCTCCTATACTCTACTGACACATGGCAAAGTAGTGTTTGCAATTGGAATCAAAAAATCCAACAACAGCGTAGATATTGCAATTAAGATCTCTTATATCACTGATACATGTATCCCTCTTACGTGATTGGTTGAAGCTAAATAAAGTAGTAAAAAAGTAATAGTGCTTTACGAGAAAAATAATAAACAACAACAATTCCACCAATCACGCAATAAGGATACAAGGATACATGAAGTGAGTGATACATGAGATCTTAACCGTAGAAATTGAGTAAAATTAAAACTTCATCCAAACACTCCCTTTAAGTGGTTTCTCTCTTATTGTTTTTACGGAGTATGGAAGATAGAAATGTCAGAAGAGTTTTGGGGGAAATTTGATACTATTTGGAAGAGATTTATTATACTATATTTATTATATACCACCATTGTGGATGGTCTAACCAGTCTATTAAAATCTTCTGTACACAGTGATATTTCAGTTTGTAATAATGTCGACAAACCTTCCATGAATGTTTTTCATGCTCGTATGGGTCACTCCTCTATATCCAAACTCAAACATATGGACTTATCACTTCTGTCCACCTACTTCTGTTCAATCTTCTGTACACTATATTTTGACGTTTTTATCTGTAATTATATTTATTTAAAAATTTATATAGTAAATATATAAATAATTAGGCAAAGAGATTTCCAACATTAACAATAAAAAAAGATACAAAAAATTAAAATAATAATTACAAAATTAATATGCAAAACGTAAAAATCCAAATGCAACAAAATAGTTACCTCTCTATAGTATATGTTAGACTAATTCATATTTCAAATATAAATACTATGATAATGGGTCACTCTAGAAGGTAGAAGAAGATTCCGGAAGAAGAGAGAAGATTCCGGAAGATTCCGGAAGGTAGTGGAACCTTCTAGAAGGATGCGGAATATTCCGGAAGGTGACGGAACCTTCCTTCCGGAACGATGCGGATCTATCCGGAAGATGCCGGAGACATCTAGAACTCGACGGAACTTTGTAGACTAGACTAGAAATCTAGGAAGAGTTCTAGACTTGTATAGGATTGAGTGAGAAGGCTCCGGAATGATATAGGAGAATCGAGTTCCGGAACCTTCCCGTAGAGGAGGTGGAGATGACTATAAATAGGGGTAACCACCCCTCATTTGTGTAACTCCATCAAGAAGAGAGTAATAAGGCTTCTAAGAGAGCTTGTAAGTGAGGTTGTTGTACGAGTGTGAGTGCGCAATAAATTACCCGTTTATATATACTCGGTGTGAGTCGGGAAAGCGCGGATTTTCCCCAACAGTATAATATACACAAATTTAGTTTAATTATTTTTTTTATAATAAGGAAGGTGCTGTTGTTATCTTCGTTGATGTTGAGATTGACAAATAAATTACGGCACAAAAGTTATGGGAGTGTTCAAGGATAATGATTGCGATTATATTCATAAATTTAAGGCTCGTTTGATATCTCTAGAAATCATTTTCGTTAACGTAATGATTTCGAATCAATAAAAAACTATGTTTGTTTAGAGATCTTTTACACATTAAAGTAATATAATCAATTTCATTTTCATTCATTCTTCTAAACCGATTTCATTCCGTTTTCATTCCACAACTCCAACCAAACGGACAACGGACACTAAATGTAAAGTCTAATTGATTGCCTCTCTAGCTTATAAGGTATATTTATTGAGTCGGTTGTCTGGGTGAAGTCTCGAAGTAGGATGCGTTCTTCCGGGTGAACTTTTGGGCTTATAATGAAACTATTAGGCTGCTAACGATCTTCTATAACAACAAAGAAATCACAATATTTTACCAATGAGGTAGACTTCTCACACGTTAATATAAGATAGTTTTACTCTTTTTAACATGGCAAAAATAAGGTAATGTCACCTAAGGGACATACAATCGTACTATCATCAACACATAATTTCAAATAATATTTGAGGGATTTCATATAGTATTTCATGTGTCACAAGCGATGTACTCTCCCTATACTGGGTGGTAACACTAAACGGTGGGAGGTAGCACTAAATGGTATGACACTTTCTCAACTTTGCCTAGTATATTAATGGTCGTATGTATCGAGAACTCAGGGTTATAGATTATCTGAAGAGAGGTTGTCCCAAGATTTCTCATGTCTTCTTTGCGGATGATATTGTTCTGTTCGTTGAGGCATCGGTTTCACAAATGAAGATGATTAAAAATTGTTTAACTACGTTCTGCGAGTGTTCAGGGTTAAAGATTAGCATACAGAAATCAAGGATGTATGTCTCACCTAATGTGGATTCAACGTTGAAAGGAAGGCTACAGTGTGAGGCGGGTTTCCCTGTTTCATCAGAATTTGGCATGTATCTTGGTATTAAGATTGTCAATGGTAGAAGAGTGCGGGCCGATGTGAGTAATGTGCTTGAAAAACTTGATAACAGGTTGGCGGCTTGGCGTGGTAGATTGCTCAGTTTCGCGGGTAGAATCACCTTGACTAGATCGGTTCTCTCTTCTCTTGCTGCTTACTCCATGAGAAGTGTCAAACTTCCAGGTTCGATTTGGTAGGAAATTGATGCTAAGGTGAGGAATTTCATTTAAAATGACAGTGTGGATAAGAGACGATTACATCTTGTGGATTGGAATACAGTTTGTAAATCAAGGATTGATGGCGGGCTTGGGTTAAGGAGTTGCAAGGATGTTAATCTGGTATCTCTGGCTTGTAACACCCCAAATCCGCGGGACTCGGGGCGCTACGGGCGAGACCTCACAATGGGTCTCGGCCCTTAGCCTGACAACAATTTCACCGGACCCTCCAACATGGCACAAATAAAGGCGAAAACTCAAATATGTTTATAAAGTATGCGGAAACCAAAAGTAAGAAACTACAACTTGGAAACTCAGTCGAGTCCTCAAAACAACATAGTTAGATACGAATTCTAAACATACGACAATATCCATAAATGAGAACATGAAATATGACTCAAACATCCCCGTCCTATAATGTACGGAGACCCCGGCTGCCCACTCCTCCACCTCACTCGGCGGCATCCCTAACCTGCAAGTCAGCTACACAACGGTTTTAAACCGTTAGCTCATATTCTAGGTATTAGAAAAGCGGTGAAGGCACAAACACATCCATACACAAAACATAAATCACACAAGTCTGGTTTATTATTTTTCATTATTAAGTCGTATTCCATTCTAGTTCAACTTCCGTTGTGACACGAGACCCCAATGGTCTCGCCTCGGTCCCTACTTACCGGCAAGGAATGGTACGGATGCATCCGCCCATCTAACCCGCCGAGCTAGTCGCCGAGAATCCCCTAGACCTCACTAAGGGCTAGGCAGTATTGTCACCGCCCATTATCATACACTTGGGCCAATACATATATATATATATATAAAGTCGGTGGTCCTAATTACCGGTTTCATTGTTATAACATAAAATAACACAACACACACCACCAAACACACATCAATGCTAATACAAACAATACGAGCTAAGTAAGTCCGGAGACTTACCTCGTCTCAAACGCTAACTCACACAACGCTCACGCTTCCCTTGGGAAGAAGCACTCAACCTGTTCACAACAAGGTATCCATAAAAACCCGCTCAACTCGAGAAGTCTAGGACTTCTACACAAATGATCTACGCAGGATCATTTGACTCACATTCAGGACTACATCCTAGAGTCTACTATAATTACCGTCAATAATGACGTAAAAGCTAACGAGGTCTAAATACACTCATCACATTCTTCTAAGGTCTCAAAGCCGCTACTTGGCATTTCTTATAAGTTATGCTAGTTCCAACCTATCATGATACTACTAAACATAATTAGGTCGATATGGATTCGAGGCTTTTTATCGGGATTCGGAACCTAGCATGAAACTACACAATTTAGCCCATATGCTAAATTGATCATCAAATATAATATATCGAAACCTATTATAAAACTCGTTCATAATTTCCGAGGTTACAACTCGCTAACGTATTTTCCGGGGCAAAAATACATTTCCTAAGACATATGGGTCAAAACTATAATTAATATAAAACTGGGTACATTCTGCAATTAACCAAAAGCTGAGGGGCAGAATGTAATTATACCAAAAGTGAGGGGGCCCGACTGTAATTAAGCCAAAAGGCTTCTCCGGCCGGTTCTACGCGTTTTCCGGCGTCTCCAGCGGCGGCAGGGGTTGCGGTGACCTCCCTCGACGGCCCAAGGTGAGGGCGTCCCGCTGGCAGAGGCTCCCGGTGGTATTGACAGCAGGGAGAGGGGTTGCTGAGAGCTGCGTGGGTGAGGCGTCGGCGGCTCCGGCAGGCGAGGGCGGTTGGCTTTTGGCTGGCGGCGAGGCGAGGCTGTGTTGCTTCGACCAGCGTTCTAGGGCAGGTCTTTGGCGTTGTGGCTTCTGACGAGGCTCGAAACGGAGACAAAGAGGTAGAGAGGTGGGAGAGAGATGGAGCAGAGAGGCTCGGGGGAGAGGAGGCGGGCTGTGAGGTGGGAGATGTTCACTGTTGGGTGACAGGAGGAGGTGCCGAGGTGATGGCCGGTGAGGAAGGAGACGAGAAGAACCAGAGGAGGGAGAGAAGAGAGGAGGGTGCAGCAGGTGTGGAGTGAGGGAGAGCCGAGTGTGCATGGGGCGAGGGGTCGGCTGCTGTAGGGGAGCAGGGACGGACGAGGCCGAGGGGTCGGCTGCTGCGGGCTCTGCAGGCCTAGACGCAGGCTAGTCGGGCGGCTAGCTCCTGGGCTGTAGCTGGGCGGCAGCTAGGCTACTCCAAAAGAAAGAACCAAGAAGGAGAAAAGAAGGAAAGCAGCGGGAAAGAAGAGGAAAAGAAGAGAAAGAAGAGGGGAGCCAGGCGAGCCCGAGAGAGGGAGAGGCGCCAGCGTGGCGTGGCCCCGGGTGACGTGGCGCCAGCTGGCGTGGGCCCGGGGTGACGTGGAAAAGAAGGGCGGAAAAAGAAAAATAAATAATTAAATAAATAATTAAAATAGGAATAAGTAACCCGAAAACCGGAACCGGAAAAGTTTTGACTCGGGAAACTTTTCCGACGTTTTTACGAAAATAAAAATACGGATATACGGGAACGTATTCCAAACCGAAAAAGAAACTCGGGAAGATCCGTAAAACGCTCTCAGTCCGGAATAAAATTTCCGGGCGTCACAACCCCCCTAAAAACAAGTTTCGTCCCGAAACTTGCCAAACCCAACACTCTCCAACATCCCCGTCTCGTAACCCCGTAGAACTCAGAAAAGGTACACTATCGGCTCTATGGCGGTCTATCCAATCTATCCCAAGGATGACTTCTTCATGCACTAATTGCATGGCAAAGAAGTCGACCAACCACTCTCGGTTTCCCAAACGAATGGGACAACCGCGTACCTCTCGGGTACGCCTAACCTTACCTCCATCGGGTAACCCTATAATAGAGGGTCTCCCCTCTACCGTAGCTAAGGGCAACCTAGCTACACAATCATCGGATAAAAGAGTGTGTGGCACCCGTATTAAACAAACTCGGACAGAAAAGCCGTGAATCTAGATGGTACTTGGGGCTGCCGGCACTGGAGGATCAACGACGCTCCTCAATTCAAATACCCTGGCCTGTGTGCCTCTGGTCTCCTGGGTACCTCCATTACGACCTCCACCTCGGCCCTGCCCCTGAGCTGATCCATGAGTACGGGCCTGATCCTGACCCTGGCCCCTCTGTTGAGAGCCTTGTGCTTGATACTGAGGCGGCCTCTGACTGCCCCTTGCTATACCAGCAGGCAAAGAGCCCTGCTGTGACTGGGACTTGCCCTGACGGCAAAAAGCAGCTCGGTGACCCATCCGACCACAAGTGAAACAAGCCACGGGTGGCTTCCTACAAGCCGGCCTCAGGTGTCCAAACTCTCCACAACCATAGCACTGACGTCCCCCATCTGATGCCTGTCTCGACGGCTGAGGACCAGGATGTCCTGGAGTCTGGCTACGTCCCTAACCAGCTACCCCGTCTCCTGAACCAGCTGGTGCCGTCCTCTGTCTCTTGTCCGGTCCCCCGGACTGTGCTGTCCTCCTAGACCCAGGGTGGTTTCTCTCATAGGCCGAAGCTCGGTCCTAGTACTCCGCCAGTGATGCACAATGAAATCCCGCAAGGTAAGCACGGGTGGACTCCATCAGTCTCCTGGAGAAGAGATAGACATGCTGGTCCGCTGGGGGTGCAGAGGGTCCCAGGAAAGCTAACTCTGCCCGAAATCGCCTAATCGCCTCAATGACTGGGACGTCCTCGAATCCTACCTCCAGGAAATCCTGGACTCTTTCACTCCTCAGTGAAGCTGGGCAAAAGGTCTCCCTAACGAGGCTCAGTAGCTTATCCATCCTAGTCACACCGCCTCTAACTGTCCTCCACCAGTATTGGGCCTGCTCTCGAAACAAGGTCTGGACGATCTCAACCTGTCTCTCCTCTGGGCAACGGATCGCCTCCAAAGCTGACTCTACGTGCCCAATCCAGTGCTCCACCTCTAACCCTACCTTCCCGTCGAAGTAGGGTACATGCAGCTGGTTGAAAGCCTTCAACCAGGAATCAGGTCTCGGAGACCTCAACTCGTCTCTCGGCCTAGCAACCTCCACAACTGGCTCGGGTGCAACCATTTCCGGTGCAACTATCTCTGGTGCAGCCTGAATCTGGGTTACCCTCTGTGTGACCTCAGCTAATCTCGCCGGTACAGGTGCAGACACTGGTTGTGCCGGGGGTGGTGCTCCAGTCCTAAATGCCTCCTCAACTCGTCGTACATAGTCTCCAAATTCAGTAGCTCCAATGGACGCTCCCTCGGTCCTGGCAGATGGAGAACCCTGCGCCCCGGACCTAACCACGGTCCTATCCCTAGCCTCGGGAATGATGCTCTCTGCGACCTCCTCTACTGGGGCCTCTGCTGCTGGTGCACCCACAACAGGTGGGTCTGCAACGGGATGCGTCCCAGGCCCCTACCTCTCGTACCTGGAGGTCTTCCTACTCGTTCCCGCCCTCTTGGGACGGTAGGGGGAAGTGGTGGTCTACCCCTAGCGGGTCCCACGTAAGCGGTAGCTCTCGTACGTTCCATCTGATTTCGGATGACGTTTACTTAAGTATAAATGCGTGGTACTACTTATAATCCGGTATAATAACTTAAAAGCATAAATATAACATGATCATAATACATATCCAAGGCATGCAAACCCAAACATCCTAAGGTCACATACATAGCTAGGTACGTACAATATCCACAAACATCCTAAGGTCATATATATATATATATATATATATATATATATATATATATATATATATATATATATATATATATATATATAACTATATATACCTATTTCTAATCCAGAGATCTATGTCGCCGAGGTCTGCGGAAGGAGCGGTGGTCCCGTACATTCTAACCCAAACCCGACTCATGCATATGATTTTGAAAACGAAAAGTCAGAACCCGTGTGGGTTCTGTTTTATACCTCATTCGGCCTTAAAAGATTGCGAGTGCCATTGTTGTCAACCTAGGGCTCTGATACCACTTTTGTAACACCCCAAATCCGCGGGACTCGGGGCGCTACGAGCGAGACCTCACAATGGGTCCCGACCCTTAGCCTGACAACAATTTCACCGGACCTTCCAACATTGCACAAATAAAGGCGAAAACTCAAATATGTTTTTAAAGTATGTGGAAACCAAAAATAAGAAACTACAACTTGGAAACTCAGCCGAGTCTTCAAAACAACATAGTTAGATACGAATTCTAAACATACGACAATATCCATAAATGAGAACATGAAATATGACTCAAACATCCCCGTCCTATAATGTACGGAGACCCCGGCTGCCCACTCCTCCACCTCACTCGTCGCCATCCGTAACCTACAAGTCAGCTACACAACGGTTTTAAACCGTTAGCTCATATTCTAGGTATTAGAAAAGCGGTGAAGGCACAAACACATCCATACACAAAACATAAATCACACAAGTCTGGTTTATTATCTTTCATTATTAAGTCGTATTCCATTCTAGTTCAACTTCTGTTGTGACACGAGACCCCAATGGTCTCGCCTCGGTCCCTACTTACCGGCAAGGAATGGTACGGATGCATCCGCCCATCTAACCCTCCGGGCTAGTCGCCGAGAATTCCCTATACCTCACTAAGGGCTAGGCAGTATTGTCACCGCCCGTTATCATACACTTGGGCCAATACACATATATATATATATATAAAGTCAGTGGTCCTAATTACCGGTTTCATTGTTATAACATAAAATAACACAACACACACCACCAAACACACATCAATGCTAATACAAACAATACGAGTTAAGTAAGTCCGGAGACTTACCTCGTCTCAAACGCTAACTCACACAACGCTCACGCTTCCCTTGGGAAGAAGCACTCAACCTGTTCACAACAAGGTATCCATAAAAACCCGCTCAACTCGAGAAGTCTAGGACTTCTACACAAATGATCTACGCAGGATCATTTGACTCACATTCTAGGACTGCATCCTAGAGTCTACTATAATTACCGTCAATAACGACGTAAAAGCTAACGAGGTCTAAATACGCTCATCACATTCTCCTAAGGTCTCAAAAACCGCTACTTGGCATTTCTTCTAAGTTATGCTAGTTCCAACCTATCATGACACTACTAAACATAATTAGGTCGATATGGATTCGAGGCTTTTTATCGGGATTCGGAACCTAGCATGAAACTACACAACTTAGCCCATACGCTAAATTGATCATCAAATATAATATATCGAAACCTATTATAAAACTCGTTCATAATTTCCGAGGTTACAACTCGCTAACGTATTTTCCGGGGCAAAAATACATTTCCTAAGACATATGGGTCAAAACTGTAATTAATATAAAACTGGGTACATTCTGCAGTTAACCAAAAGTTGAGGGGCAGAATGTAATTATACCAAAAGTGAGGGGGCCCGACTGTAATTAAGCCAAAAGGCTTCTCCGGCCGGTTCTGCGCGTTTTCCGGCGACTCCAGCGGCGGCAGGGGTTGCGGTGACCTCCCTCGACGGCCCAAGGTGAGGGCGTCCCGCTGGCAGAGGCTCCCGGTGGTGTTGACAACAGGGAGAGGGGTTGTTGAGAGCTGCGTGGGTGAGGCGTCGGCGGCTCCGGCAGGCGAGGGCGGTTGGCTTTTGGCTGGCGGCGAGGCGAGGCTGTGTTGCTTTGACCAGCGTTCTAGGGCAGGTCTTCGGCGTTGTGGCTTCTGACGAGGCTCGAAACGGAGACAGAGAGGTAGAGAGGTGGGAGAGAGATTGAGCAGAGAGGCTCGGGGGAGAGGAGGCGGGCGTGAGGCGGGAGATGTTCACTGTTGGGTGACAAGAGGAGGTGCCGAGTTGATGGCCGGTGAGGAAGGAGACGAGAGGAACCAGAGGAGGGAGAGAAGAGAGGAGGTGCAGCAGGTGTGGAGTGAGGGAGAGCCGAGTATGCATGGGGCGAAGGGTCGGCTGTTGTAGGGGAGCAGGGACGGACGAGGCCGAGGGGTTGGCTGCTGTAGGCTCTGCAGGCCTAGGCGCAGACTAGGCGGGCGGCTAGCTCCTGGGCCGTAGCTGGGCGGCAGTTAGGCTGCTCCAAAAGAAAGAACCAAGAAGGAGAAAAGTAGGAAAGCAGCGGGAAAGAAGAGGAAAAGAAGAGAAGGAAGAGGGGAGCCAGGCGGGCCCGGGAGAGGGAGAGGCGCCAGCGTGGCGTGGCCCCGGGTGACGTGGCGTCAGCTGGCGTGGGCCCGGGGTGACGTGGAAAAGAAGGGCGGAAAAAGAAAAATAAATAATTAAATAATTAATTAAAATAGGAATAAGTAACCCGAAAACCGGAACCGGAAAAGTTTTGACTCGGGAAACTTTTCCGACGTTTTTATGAAAATAAAAATACGGATATACGGAAACGTATTCCAAACCGAAAAAGAAACTCGGGAAGATCCGTAAAACGCTCTCAGTCCGGAATAAAATTTCCAGGCGTTACATGGCTAAGTTGGTGTGGAGGGCAAAGTACAATATCACTGATTCAAGAGGGTTCCTGGATATTGCTTCTTCGAGAGTTGGCTCACCAGTGTTGAAAGGACTTCTCTGGGCAAGGGATGGGGTGATTAAGCATGGTATTAGATGGTATGTTGAGAATGGGAAGAATATGAAATTTTGGACTGATTGTTGGGTAACTAACAAGCCGCTTATTGATGGACTGTTCTCTATGACTCATGGCTTGGAGCTTGACTGCAGAGTTAGTGATTGGTGGTCTAATGTTGATGGCTGGGATTGGAATAATTTGAGCTAGCTTGCTGCTTCCTGCCACTGTGTTGATGAAAATGACAGGTGTGCATTTGAGTTCAGATGAGAATGCGGCTGATAGGTTGTCATGGATGATGGAGGCGGATGGTTTGTTCTCTTCCCAGTCGGCGTACAGATTGGTCACTAATGATGACTCACCGATGAATCCTGTTTACAGTGCTCTCTGGAAGTTGTCTATTCCGGAAAGAATGAAGTGTTTTATCTGGATTGCTTTAAAGGGTAGGTTGATGACCAATGCTGAGCGGGTTAGGAGGCACTTTGCTGAGGCTGACAGATGCTCTCAGTGTAAACAAGAGCCCGAGACACTGATCCATGTACTCAAGGACTGCATTGCTGCACGTTCTATCTGGAATGCTTTAGTCCCAAATTTTATGTTGGTAGAGTTCTTCACGACTAGTGTATGGATCACGGGAAACATTTGCTCTATGTTTACAATCACTACAACAAAATTAGTTTTTTATAGCAATATTTAATAGCGTTTATATAATAAGTGCTATGAATTACGTGTTTTTAATTTTTAATAGCGTTTTGTAATTATGTTTTAATATTTAATAGCAGTTTGTAATTGTGTAAACGCTATCAAAGCAATGAGCGCCACCTTTTCACTTGGAACTAAAAAAAGCGCTACATTGAAAATATTCTCAATTGAAATGAAATATACACTTCTGAACTCATGCTCTCTTCTCTCAATCTTCTTCCCCTCTAGGGTTCCAATCCTCTACCTACTTGGTTCCTCTAACTCGACTATCGTCGATAATAACTCCCTTAATGTGGTCGGAGACTCAAGTATGTTCTCTTCTTCAAGCAAAAGAACCGAACGGGTATCTAATATTCTCAAGTCGATGCTTTTTCTTCTCGATTCACATCTCTTTCATATCAGTCGCACGCGGAGGCTCGAGTCGAAGTTGTTGGCCTTTATCACATCTCCACCTTGAAGCACGAAAGACCCGAACTATCAAATTGCAAATTTGTTTTTGTTTTTTTTATGGTTCTCAGCGTCTGAAATCACACGTTCTCTACTCGCCGACCTCTAGGGTTCCGATAATGGCCTTCATCCGTCCTCTTTCTAAATTGTGATTGGCGAACAACCAACCTTCATAGTTTATCCGGCCGATGGATAATCAACTCAAGTAAGTTCTTTCCTCAATCATTGTCAATAATTTTCTAATCTAATTCAATTTCCAAAGGAAGTGACGATGTTTAAGTTGATTTAGTGCTAAGAGGCGATACGAAGCACACGTTCCTCTTTGCGCCACCTACTTGCAACTACAAGGCTTAGGTTGAACTTACTTGCGATTACAAGTCATAGATCTCTTGGCAACTCTAGTATGCTTCTGTCTTTTCTCTCTTCTTTTTGGTATTTGATTGGTTTTTTGCTCTATTATGTGCTATGGTTTCTACGTTGAGTTTTAACTACATTGATGGGGAATTAAGGTAATCAAAATTTAAGTTATTACTAGCTAGTCATAACACTAGAAAATAGGATTACATAGGCAATTAAAAGGGTATGGACCTTATTGTAAATGTGACCAACATAATGTTAGAAACAAATCTATGTAGATTTCTCTTATAATTTAACGTTGTATGTGTAAATAGAGTGAAGGGCTGAATTTTCCTATGCATATCTCTGTCAAGATAAGCTTCAGATTTGTGTCATTGGCAGAATGAGTGTGGTGCTTAATGATCTTGACGAACTACTGTCATTTGATGGTTTAAGGATGAATATTCCAATTTTCCTTCATATGCATATCCCTTATAATTTAATATTGTATGTGTAAATAGAGTGGAAGGTTTGAATATTCCAATTAGATGAGACTCATAAAGCTCCCTCATTTGATTGCTTCTTTGCAAGCTCATTTGATCTGCATCATGGACTGATTTTTTTGCCTTGATGTCCCCACTGTAGTACCCTTCACTCCACTCCTATGCCGTGAAAAATGATGTTTTCTAATTCATAGTTCATGAGAATTACCAAACTGATATGATTATAAGATCTTTTTCAAAGTAGTATTAGTGGAGAACAATCTTTGACTAATTAAGCTTTGTGGCTTTGTGTTTTGATAAATAATTTAGTAAATACTAGAAACTCTGTAGGTGCAAAGGTTGATTGCCCTCCGGTTATAGCATGTGCCAATTCATTTGAAGCTTGTGCAAGCATTTTTTGAACTTCACCAAGCAAGTCTCATTGACATACTGATTGTACCACTTTGATTCCGGTGGTGCTTCTCTTGCTTGACGTACCTCCAAGACAGCCTTGCACCTGAAATTATGCGATCAATGTGTACAATTTGAAGCAAAATAGCACATAATTATGCATAAAACGTGTGGAATATAAATGAGAAATCCAAAAGTCTGGCATTCAATAACTCATCCACATCCGATAGCTTGATGGTTCTATTAAAATTTAAAGTGTCTCCCCATCTGTCCATCCACTTGCTTCTTGTTGACCTTAATTTTGATTGTTTTTATTAACTTGTGGAGCATGAGTAGTGAGTTCTTTTTTTTCCTTTCCTTTTTTTGTATTGAAGAAGAAGCAAGAACTGACCAAATTTTTGGTGTTAGGATGCACTCAAACAATTATGGAGATTGACTTATATTAAAAGGGAAATTTCTCCTCTCAAAACAGAGGTCTGGAAAGAGATGAGATGGCAAGGTACATACCCTTCAACTTACTTCAGGTATGTTGACTAGTCAACCTTGATATTTGGCAAGCCTCCTTCAAAAAACATGTTATTATCTTAATCATTATTCATTGTAGGGGTGGTGGATACATCTCCCTTGAAAATCTCATATATTCAGCTGAGAAGTATCCGGTTTGTCTTTCTCCTTCTTACTCTATCTTAAATGCAATCTTTCTATGCATATTGAATGATTTAAAATGGTTAATATTCTAAGTCCATGCTGTCCTTTTTCCCATTTAACAAGAAGTCTTTTTCTAGTAATCAATTAGCAATTTTACATACAAACTGTCTTTTTTTTAAGAGGAAGAACATTGTTGGTGATCTTGGCATAACTTCTTGAATAGAATATCAGTAATTGTTTGCCTTGTTAGGTATCACTTCACACGTTTAGTGATATTGAGGTACCTGCACTATTTATCCTGCTCAATTTAATCAACTTTCCTCCTTTTCTAGCTATAAATTGATATGAATTACTAAACCTTCTTAAGCAATGCCATGTGAACTTCTTGAAGTTATATAGTCTCTTAAACCACTTTAATTGCAGTGAAGTTTGTAGAGATAATCATTGAAGATGAAATGACATTTAAATAGCCTCTTATGTGTGGCCTTCCTAATTATGGATGCCCAATGGCTTGTCAAGCATGTATCATATATGGAATTCAACGTAACAAGGTTTCCATGACTTGCTTTCTTACATTTTTGTGTTTAACTAGTAGAAATTATAATCAAGTTGTAGTTAATTTTGATTATGAACCTGCGTTTTTTCTTGAATTACTAAAGCTAATGCTTTATAATACAAACTATGTACTACTAATCTTAATAACACAAACTCGTGTTCCTGACTCATTCTCTTCATACCAACTTAATTTCACTTCCATCAATAACTCAAAGATTCACATACTATGTTCATGGACAAAGATTCACACACGGTAGTAAATCACCGAATCTCTAGCGTTTGTTACCTCAACCTCTGATTGACTAATATTCATCTAAGTTTGAGGTTAGTGACATTAGTCTCATCAATCGATTTGTTATGATACTTGTTTTTCTGATCAGTTACCACTTTTCATCAGTTATGAAGGCGATAATCATGTGGGGGAATGAGTATGAATATATAAGAATTTTTGTGTAGAAGATGAAATTTGTTGAGACCTATTGTCATTGTTTGTCGTGCTTGAGTGATTTGAGCGAGATGTGCAAATTTGTTGTGAGGATGAATATGAATGTGCAAAAGTGATCAAACTGAATTCCATATTAAAAAAAGGTGTTGTTAATCAAAATCATTATAGTTTGTCCTTAAATTTTTGCAAATGTTTGAAGCCTCAAAGGTTGTTACTCTATTAGTTTAATCTTATATTATTCATGATATTGTAGGCGTACAAGATATTTGGCAACAAATGGACCGAGATAGTAAAGGTGGTCTCAGACCGGTTAGTCAAGTTTTTTTTTCTAATCTATTCTTTAGATGCTTGATAATCATAGAGGCAGCAAGACAAGACATTAATGCTCGGTTGTTCATGCTTGTATTTAAGACAAATAACGCTATGAAAAACCGACTCATCACTTTATGCAAGAAAAGAGCCAAACATGAAGCATTGGCTAAAGAAAACTACACCACATTCATCAGTGTAGACAACAAAAGACCCGTTACTATCCAAAGTTCATCAGATGGTGCACCACTTAGGAAGATGAAGTATCTTTTCTTAAATGTATGTGTAACATCAGTCATTGATTGTAATTTTAGATTCCAATGAGGATGATGATCTTCTCTGCTTTTACCCATTTAGGATTCCTCATATCCCCATCTCCACCGAAATTGCAACATTAAGAATGTATCAAATAAAGATTAGTGACTGTAAGACAACTTAGGTTCGCACTGTGATATACAACATCAACCTCCTCATGAGTAAGATGTTGAACATAGAAACTTTCGATGTCTTTTTTACATGTGGCTCATGCATGATCTAATGGGTTTCAAGCTTTTTTTTTACAGGCAGCTTGATCTTTACGATTCCCCAACTAGCTTGGAAGACAACACGGGTTCAACCATCTTGACCACAGATACAGTGAGCAAATCAACCTAAGTCAATTTGAGATATACACTCTACATGAAACTCTCTCCTTTTTACAAAAAGGACATTGTAACGGAAGGCCAAATTTGTTATGATATGAAATAACATTTAGTTGGTTATCCATCATAAATTATTATTGTAAATCTTTGTTCTCTTGTAGACCAATTGTTTTATGTGAGGTTCTCTTAAATGAAACATCTTTACGAAAATGTTGTTATTTAATTATTAATGTCATTATTTGATTCCTATTGCGTTTATAGAAAACTCTATTATTGAGATTTATAGCGTTCATAGAAAACTCTGTTATTGGGTTCAATAGCGTTTAGATTTTATTTTTCGTATCGTTTTCCTAATGTTTTTCATAGCGTTTCCATAACGTGTTTCATAGTGTTTGCTAAAACGCTATGCTTGACTTTGTTTCCATAGCGTTTTTAAAATACTGTAAATGACCCTCTTTCCATCGCGTTTGAGGAAACGCTATTACTGTCCACTTTTCCATAGCGTTTTTCATAGCGTTAGCACAAACGCTATTAATGACCATATTTTCATAGCGTTTGAGGAAACGCTATTACTGTCCACTTTTTCATAGCGTTTGTTGAAATGCTATAATTGGTCCACTTTTTTATAGCATTTGCACAAACGCTATGAAAAACTGTAACCCTATTATAGCGGGCTCTGTCATAGCGTTTATAAAAACGCTATGACTCTATCAATACTTCTTTTTGTTGTAGTGAATCAGTAATGGTGGTAAGTGGAGTATTCAGTTCTCTGTTGTTATTTTTTGGTTATGGAAGTGGAGAAATAATTGGATCTTCAGGGATGAAGTTAGGCCATATGGTTGTGTGCAGTTTGTGGAAGAGAAAGCAAGGGAGACCGAAAGAGCTTTTAAGAACAGGAACATGCTTAGGTGCTTAGGGAAGAAACAAGAGTGTTTGATTAGTTGGAGTATGCCTAATCAGGGATGGTTCAAATTAAACGTGGATGGGGCAGTTAAGTTACACACGGAGCAAGCGGCGGCTGGGGGATTGATCCGGGATGAAAACGGTCGGTGGGTTCAGGGGTTTGCTTTTAACATCGGAATGTGTACGGTTCCAATGGCCGAGCTATGGGCTTTATATATAGGACTTCGTTTGGTTTGGGACTAGAAGATTCAAAAGCTTGAGGTCGAATCTGACTCGGAATTGGTTGTTCGTTTCATTAACAGTGATGTTCGTCAAGGACATCCACTCTTTAGTCTGGTAGCGCGCTGCCAAGGCTTCCTTCGTAGAAGTTGGAGTGTTCAACTTCGGCATGTTTACCGCAAAGCGAATTCCGCTGCGGATTTTCTATGTAATTTTGCTTTTGGTTTACCTATTGGGGTCTTTTACTTTAGGGATCCGGTAAATGGGTTGGATTTTTATTTAAAGAAGGATGCTCAGGGAGTTACGACTCATAGGATGATTCGTTTGTAGGGTTTGTGGTTTTTTCCAATAAATTAGTGGGCATGCTTTCACTATCTTTCACCAAAAAAAAAAGTATCGAAAACTCAATTTTCCTTTTATTCTAAATATTAAATAATCGAGTTGGTGATACCTTTAGTGTCCGTTTGGAAGGCAACATTTAGTAGCGTTGGGAGCTAATGGTAGATTATCGAGATAAAACTTTTCAGATTTGTTCAATTTAAATGCAAAACGTCTAGTAAATGAAGAGATGATAGTGCGGGGAGTTGAAGTTTTCCCGTTCTGCAAGTACCTTCTAGACCGATAATAGAGACGAAGGAGGTGATGAAAGATTTAATTCCCAAATTAACCTTCGTTGCAGAAATTTATTTTAATATATATTACTATTCATTATTAATAGTAAAATAGTTATTACTAATATTTATTTAAAATAAAATAACCATGAACTAAAGAGTATTATGCAATTATAAAATTATCGAATAATATTGTTTTATAGTATGTGCAATTATTTATATGTGAATATAATATAATATATTTTTTGACATAAGCTCTGTTTTATTAATTCTAATCCAATAAAATAGAAAACTGTTAGATATATTTTAAATAATTAATATAAAGGAATATAAATCACAACAAAATTAGTTTTTTTTTTTATATATTAATATAAAATATAGATAGTCGGATATATATAGAATTTTATAGTCAAAACTTTCTCATATATCTCTAAGTCCGATATCTTATCTAATATAGATTTATTTCCTTATGTACATATATTTTTCTTTCTATATCTTCATTTAAAAAAAAATAAACCTATCGATTATGAGTTAAGAAAATCCATATAAATAGATTTCAGCATTACTAGTTTCTTCTCAACTCTTTACGTTGAATTAGGTTTTCTCTCCTTCAAGTTGCGAAAAATCCATGGCGGCTTCATCTTCATCTTCAAGGAAGATTACTCTAGTGAGCAACGATAATGTATTCTTCGAAGTAGACGAAATTGTGGCACAACAATCGCGCACAATTGAAGACGTCGTCGACGAGAACACATTCACTCTCCCCAACGTCAACGGAAAAACCCTTGCTAAGGAGGTCGAGTACTACAAGAAGCACGCTTAGAGTCCCACGCCGTCTGATGAAGATCTCAAGGCCTTCAATTCCGAGTTTACGAAGCTCGAACAAAGCGATATCTTCGAAATATTACTGGTAATTTTCTCTCTGTTTTAATCGATTTCAATTGAATTTGTTGATATGTGTCAAAGTCCGATACAGACGGACCGGGTAGAGCGGGGGTCGTGTGCATCCGAGTGCACATGCGCGTTAGGCCCAAGCCCAACACATAAACCCGATGAGGTTCCATCCTAAAACCAATTGGAAATAGGAGGAGTAGTCCACCGACCTTATATACAAGGTTAGGGAGTCCCAATCTTTCGATGTGGGAACTAATTATTTCCAACACGCCCCGTAAGTGCAACTAGAGGTTATAGACCGAGTTGCACTTGCCCACAGGTTAGGATCGCGAGCCACATAGAGGTTAACCGCTCTGATACCATGTCAAAGTCCGATACAGACGGACCGGGTAGAGCGGAGTCGTGTGCATCCGAGCGCACATGCGCGTTAGGCCTAAGCCCAACACATAAACCCGATGAGGTTCCATCCTAAAACCAATTGGCAATAGGAGGAGTAGCCCACCAACCTTATATACTAGACTTGTTATTCCAATATTGTCGATGTTTGAACCATAATCCACCACAATATATGTGAATTATTATGTCCCACATCGACTATCGACTATAATGAGTAATGTGAACCTAACATATAAGCCCAATGATTCACTTGTGGCGTGTATCCCCTCCACGTCTTAGACCCGACAGATATAAAAGATAAATTTAACATGGTTGTTTTGATTGATTTCAATTGGTTAAAAATTGAATCTTTTAGGCTACGAACTATCTGCATATCAAGGAACTTCTGTTGAGGATATTAGGAAGACTTTCAACATTGTGAATAATGAATGAGCGTTCGAGTAAGCTTACCAACCTAAATCAGTGGTTGGCATTTTGATCCGTCTGTCCACCATTGTTGCGTGATAGTTCTTCTCTTTTAGTTTGTTAAGTGTAGCGGAACATATAGCATGAATTTTAGTCAACTTTGTTAATAAATTATTTTTTTTCTGTTAATAAAATCTTTTTTATTGCACGCAACACTAACCCTCTTTCTCTTTGGGTTTGGTTTACCTCATCCTCACATGTTACTTGCTGTTCTTACTTCACTGTATTTTATGATCAAATGTTAATTTATCATAATATTTTTATATATTTTATGAGTACCTGTTTAACTCAAAATAAAGTGACGTTTTGTTTTGAAAAAAACTTAATTTATGAATTATTTGCTCTAATTTTCTACCTAGCTTACTCATATATTATGAAACATTCATTTAATTTTAAGGTAGTCTTGTGTGTAATTTATCCATTTTTCGGACGATCTCCAAATAGTCCAGAAGTACCTTCAAAGTTGGGTTGTTGAGCAGTAGAACTGTAGAAGGGTCCAATATATAACCTAACACTTGAGACAAGTTGTAGTAAAACTATAAACTTTAGCCATTAAACCAAAGTTAGTTGATTCTTCCCACTCTTCTTTGTTTTAGGCTTATTTTTGGATCATATTTGAGCTTCAGTCTGACACAAAACAAATTCAAAATGTATAAGGCAAAAAATTATTCAATAATGGGTACTTTTGTATTATTTTTTGTATTTTTGTATTTTTGTTTCATTTGCTATAATTTGTATGATATCCACATTTAAATATTAGATGTGTATATGCATGAAATATCTCATTCTAATACATCAATATGTTATCTTATGATATCAAGACATCACTTTTTTTAATAATTTGGTATGCCAATCCATCGGAAATTAACTATCAAAATATTACAACTCTTTATATATATATATATATATATATATATATATATATATATATATATAATTTCTCTGAAATCAAATTTCAATATATAGACAAAAAGAAAACTCGAATATTTTATTATCTGAATACTGGAATTTAATAGTGGGTTATTAGAGTATAACAAAAGTATAATAATAATTGGGCGATTTTAAAGGCACGGCAGAATAATTCACAAGTGTACGACGTTTACGGTTTTCGGAAACCGTGACCGTAGAAAAAAAAAAAAAAAAAAAATTTCGTGACACAGTCACGGTCACGGATCCCGTGACCGTGGGATTTTTTTAAAATTCTCCCCCCCCCCTATAATAGTGAAATTTGTAGGGTTTAATTTTCAACGGTTACTGTTTCCGGACCCGTCACGGTTCCGGAAACCGTGACCGTGGGAAATTTAGCACGGGTACGGTTTCCGGAACCGTGATGGATCCGAAAACCGTAAATGTCGTGCATTTGTTAATTCCTCCGCCGTGCACTTAGAAGTTCCGTAATAATTTACACATTTTTTGTTTGTCCGTACATATTTGAGTTAATGAGGATGTATCTAATGTTTTGTAACATTCATAGTCAGGAGATGAACCGACCAATTTCACCAAAATATTAATAATAAAATTAGTAAAAACTGACCATTTTTGGCCTAAGTCTTATTTGAAATATGAGCTCCCATATCTATTCTTCAGCACTTAATTCAATAAAACAGGTCGGTGGTGAAAAAACCAATATGTGAAGAATCATACTGCAAAATAATTAATATGGTGCTCTACCAAAGATTATAAATAAAATAAAATGGTGCATTGGTGCTTACTGGATTTCTATGGTTACACCCTCATAATAAAATAAACTTAACAATGATATAAGTGGTCTTGTTTTATTATATTGAGAAAAATGGTGCATTGGTGGTCTACCAAAGATTATAAATAAAACTGACCATTTTTATATTAGTGATATAAATCTTGAAATTGGTGGGTTTCGAACTCTAGATTACAGATCCTTCCTCCATCCTTATACCAGCTAGATTAATTGAACTTGGTAATGTATTATTATATTTTTTAAAGTAATATTTAATGTGTACTTATACAAACTAATCTTACACAAATATAACCCTACACAATTCTTATCGATTTACACAAGCCATCTCTATCTATTTACACAAGCCCAATCAATTTGATACACAAGCCCTACCGATTTTTTACACAATCACTATCGATTTACACAATTCGTCTCGATTTACATAAATCATATATATTTACACAAACAATCGTCTCGATTTACACAAGCCATATCGATCTATTTACACAAGATCTATCGATTTGTTACACAAGCCCTACCAATTTAGCTATGCCGATTTGTTACACAATCAATATCGATTTTTTTACATAAGCCCTACCGATTTACACAAGACTCGATTTACATAAGGCCCGATTTACACAAGACTCGATTTACACAAGGCCCGATTTACACAAGGCTTGATTTACCCAAGGCTCGATTTATACAAGGCTCGATTTACATAAGGCCCGATTTACACAAGACTCGATTTACACAAGACCCGATTTACACAAGGCTTGATTTACACAAGGCTCTATTTACACAATGCTCGATTTACACAAGACTCGATTTACACAAGGTCAAGCCCAATCGGCGGTTATCGGCGGTTATAGGTGGTTAACATCGGTTAACGGCGGTGAACGGCGACTATCGGCGCAATAGACCCAGAAGGAAGAAGAGATTTGGGCGGTTCTGGATGCTTCGACCACCGGATCTGCTGCTTTCGACTCTGGCAGCGGCGGATCTGGATGCTTCGACCACGGATCTCCGCCACGCCGGCAACGAAGAAGCCCGACGACGGCGGATCTGCCTGCTTCGACCACGGATCTGGCTACTTCGATGTAACACCCCGAATCCGTAGGACTCGAGGTGCTACTGGGCAAGGATCTCACAATGGATCCTGACCCTAGCCTGACAACAAGTTCACTGAATCTTACAACAAGGCACCGATAGATTAAATACAAAACATCAAACTGATATAAAAGTATCAAAAGGTTTATACAACGTGCTGCTGAGTACAAACAAAACATAAATATATACATGGTCAAAAGACCCCATATCCCACGAGAACGACCTAGTGTACGGAGCCCTCAACAGATCACCCACTCTGGATCACTCTGCAGTTCTCCTAACCTGCAAGAAATCTACAACACGGTATAAAACCGTTAGCTAATCATACACATATATGAGAAGATGCATAAGCACAATCACACATCAATGAATAGTAAACACATCACCATGATATCACACATTTACCCGGTTTATTATCTTAATAACGTCCAGTCACTCAAGCGTATATAAATATATATATGTGTGTGTGTGTGACACGAGGAATATAACCCTCGTCTCTCGGGAATGGTGCCAGCTGGAGTGGTGATCCGGTCCCACCTCCCGTGTACCCTATGGGAGTGGTGCAGGTGACCGGCCCACTGAGCCAGACTTGCCTGCCCGAAGAGAACCTCCAGACTCCCGGCGGGATGAAAGGACAAGTTGTCACGGCCCTACAATGGGCAGTTACTAAACCATAGGTAGGTAGTCATCACAACTCATACTATCAATCATATAACACACACACCACTCATGCACACATCCAATATATGGATGGTAGCTAAGTAAGTCCTATGGACTTACCTCAACCTCGGAAGTCTCAAACCCAATCGGCTCCAACTCTGGAGATCAACACTGCCTAAACAAGGCATAACAACATATATCAACTCATATCATAACAAGGGTCACACCTAGACCCAAGGGATCCATAAGGATCATAACCTAACTCATAAACCTCAAAGCCATAACCGGCATAAACAATAACGTGATCAACCTCATTTTGTCCTCATATACGTACCTAGCATGCCACTAAACCGCTCATACTAGGAAAGGAAAGGATCTACCCAACTCTAGGTAGACCCGGGACAAGACGCACCTGCGTGACGGAAAGACGCAGGGGCTGAACAGGCAACCCGCAGGTGCGGCAATGCTGGGCCCTAGGCGCGATGACAGCGGCCGCAGGCAAGCGCAGGCACGGGCACAGGCGCTGTGACACGGCTCCCGCAGGGGCGGCGGCTTCCAGGCACGTGTGCGGTGACAAGGGTCCCGCAGGGGCGGCTTCTCTAGACTGCGGGGGCGGCGACAGTGCAAAAGATGATCCCGCGGTTCTTCTTCGTCTCTTCACGTGATCAACTCACGTCTTCTTCATTCCAAAGTCACATACAACCATATACATACACATACCAACATCAATCTACATCAACATAAATATAATCCTAAGCTAGGAAGAGGAATCAAAGGAAGAAAGAAGAGAAGAAGAAGAATACATACCACACTTGTGGTCCTAGGTTGCAAAGAGGATCAACAACCTCATCAACTAGTTCTCAAGCTCAGCAACAACCTCTACCATCATCATCATCATCAGCCACACACAAAGCCACACCAAAACACTTCGAAACTCTAAGGAAACCAAGAAGAAGATCAAGGAGCAAGGACGTAAGGCTGGGAAAGGGAATGAAGATGCTCAGCAAGCCAAAGCAAAGGAATTAGGTTAAGGAAGTGAAAGAGTAAAGCACGGGTCAAAGGTCAACAAAGCCGGCTGCAGCCGTAGGAAACCGCAGTGGCAGGTTTCCTGGCCGCAAGGGGCGGAACAACAGAGGAGCCGCAGGGGCGGCCTCACAGACCCGCGGGGGCGGCTAAGGCCAAAACGGCTCCCAAAGACTAAGGCTCTTACACCTCACCCCCCTAAAAGCAAGTTTTGTCCCGAAACTTGTACAGTCCTAAAACCACTCGGACTCAGAAGCCGAGGTAAAACTCTCTCTCTATCGGAGGTATCACATCTCCGCACACATGGTATCAACCTATATCACTCTATAACCTCAAACATAGGCATGGAGGAACTCATCATCTCCAGCAACAAGATCAAAATACTATCCAAGGCATAGAGGAAAACCATCTCTAGCCAACTATAATCATATCACAAAGGCGTAGAGGCAAAAACATCTCTAGCCAAAACATCACATCGCAAAGGCATAGACGAATAACATCTCTAGCCATATCACACTCATAACATAAGGGCATGGAGTAAAAACATCTCCAGCAAATCTATGTCCGTCAAAATAGCATGGAGGAATAACCATCTCCAGCTAAACCCTAATCGTATCACAATAGCATGGAGGAAAGAGCCATCTCCAGCTATAAATATCAGCCGTACTAGCACAACAAGATCTACTAAGATCACATATCACATCATAGCTAGTACGAAAATAAACACATCATAGCATATAAGCACATAAGCATAACATCACCAAGATAGTACTAAGATCTACTCGTCGATCCTACTGGTACATCTATCTCGGTATAAAACTCTGGATAGTTCCTCTAGATACTATCCCCAGTCTTCCATGTAGCCTCATCGGGTCCTCGTCTCGACCACTGTATCCTCAACATAGGAACGTCCTTTGAACGCAGGCGTCTCATACCTCGTTCTAGGACTGCAATCGGGTGCTCAACAAAAGTGTGGTCCGGCTCACCCACCAAATCATCATAACTCACAATATGTCTCGGATATGGTATATACTCCCTCAGCCGAGTCACGTGAAATACAGGGTGAACACCCTCTAATCTCGGAGGCAAAGCCAATATGTATACTGTACTCCCAACCCGATCCAAAATCTCGAACGATCCGACATATCGGGGTCTCAACTTCCCCTTAATGCCAAAACGCCTCACACCTCGTGTCGGGGACACTCTCAGCCACACATGGGCTCCAACACTGAATTCTAGAGGTCTACGCCTCCTATCTGCATACGACTTCTGACGGCTCTGAGCAGTCAGCATCCTCTCTCTAATCAGTGCTACTCGAGTCACATCATCCTGAATCTGATCAGGTGTCAAACCACTAGCAATACTAGGCTCATCCCAACATAACGGTGTATGACATCTTTGTCCATACAGTGCCTCAAATGGGGCCATCCCAATAGATGTATGCCAGCTGTTGTTGTATGAGGACTCAACAAGTGGGAGATGTTCCATCCACACTTGTCCCCAATCCAACACACAAGCTCGCAACATATCTTCAAGCGCCTGAATGGTCCTCTCTGACTGACCATTTGTCTGAGGATGGAATGCAGTCGTAAAGTGCAAACCCGTCCCCAGGGCAGTTTGAATCTGCTGCCAGAGCCTCGAGGTAAATCGTCCATCTCTGTCTGAGACGATCGTCCTCGGTACACCATGGAGTCTCACTATCTGCCTAGTGTACTCCTCAGCTAATCTGCTCACCGGCCACGTTTCCCTGATAGGAATGAAACGTGTTGTCTTCGTCAATCTGTCTACAATAACGCAAGTAACATCAAAACTCCGGCTCAGTCTCAGGCCAGTAACAAAATCCATGGTGACGTCCTCCCACTTTCTCTATGGAACAGGAAATGGATGGAGTTCACCTCCAGTTCTACAATACTCTATCTTAACCTGCTGACAGGTCGCACACTATGCCACAAATCTGGCCACATCGGGCTTCAATCCTCCTCACTAATATAAACATCTCAATTCCTGGTACATCTTACTCGTACCTGGGTGTACTGAATAAGGCGTACAATGAGCCTCCTGTAATCTCCTCTGACGTAAATCCGAATCAGCAGGTACACAGACGCGACCGTAGCATCTCAATACTCCATCTGCTCCCAGAAGAAACTGTGGTGCCTCATCCCGAGACATCCTCTCTCTGATCCTCATCAATGTCGGGCAAGTCTCCTGCTTCTGTTGAATCTCGTTCAACATATCAGGAAGAACCTCTAAAGTACTCAACCGGGCATCCTCATCAGGAAACTGGATGTCCAACTCTAAGCAGATCAGGTCTCTCTGTAACTGAGACTGTACTGTCAATCTCGCAATCGCCTGCTCTCGAGGTGTCTTCCTGCTCAGGGCGTCGGCGACAACGTTCGCCTTCCCTGGATGATACAATATCTCCAGATCAAAATCCTTGATCAGCTCAAGCCACCTACGCGGTCGGTTATTCAATTCCCGTTGCATCACTACACATTCCAAGCCTCGCTTGGATGCATCATTGTACCCCACAAAATCCTCCGTACCCTCTGGCATCCAGAACTCGCACTTAGAGAACTGAGCATAAAGTTCTCTATCTCGTAGAACCTGTAATACCATCCTTAACTGCCCTGCATGCTCCTCTCTGCTGTGAGAGTACACCAAAATCTCATCTATGAATACCACCACAAACTGATCTAGGAAGTCGATGAAGATGTTGTTCATCAACTCCATAAAAACTGTTGGGCATTCGTAAGCCCAAATGGAATCACTACAAACTCGTAGTGGTCATATCTGGTCCGGAATACTGTCCTGTTCACATCCTGCTCTCTCACCCTCAACTGGTGATATCCTGAGCTCAGGTCAAGCCTGGAGAATACTGTCGCTCCCTGAAGCTGATCTAACAAATCATCAATACGCGGCAATGGATACTTATTCTTGATGGTCACCTTGTTCAACTCTTTGTAATCAATACACAGTCTCAACGATCCGTCCTTCTTCCGTACGAAGAGGACAGGTGCCCCCATGGGGACACGCTAGGGCGAATGAAACCCTTCTCAGCCAGCTCCTCAAGTTGCTTATTCAGTTCCAGCATCTCGAGAGGCGCCATCCGGTATGGGGCCTTCGATATTGGTCTCGTACCAGGCTCTAAGTCAATGCCAAAATCCACACTCCTTTGAGGCGGCAAACTACACGGCTCAACAAATACATCTGCAAAATCACAGACAACTGGGATATCCTCTAATGCTGGACTCTCCCCCTGCTTCATGGCATAACACCAGAAGGCCTCACAACCCTGTGCAATCAATCTAGCTACTCATATCGCACTAATAACCATACCTGATTTTCCAAGGTCCCAGCCTTGGAAAACCTCTATTTGTCCTAACTCGATAGAGAGGGTAACGGTCCTCCTACCTACATCTAAGACTGTAGAATGTCTATCCATCCAATCCATACCTAGTATGACTTATTCATGCTCTAATGGCATGACAAAAAAGTCAACTAGTAACACACGGGTCCCTACAGAAATGGGACAGTCACGAATCTCATGGGTACCTTTGACCCTACTACCATCGGGTAACCCTATACTAAAGGGTATCCCCTCAATCATATCTAAATCCAGACGCTCTACACATGCATCAAATATAAAAGAGTGCGTAGCACCCGTATCAAACAAGACTCTAACAGGTAAACCATGGATTAGAATGGAACCTGTAGCAGTCGGTGCAGCTGACTCCTTTGCACTCCTCAGCTCAAAAACCCGACCTCGTGGTCCTTTGGTATCAGTGGTGCTCCCACCACGACCTCTTCCTCTACTCGGCCCAGGAGCAGATCCCTGAGTCGTAGGGCGATTTGGGACTCTCTGTTGTCCCTGTATCTGCTGCTGCTGAGGTGACCTCTGCCCACCTCCCGCTACACTGGAAGGAGAAGAACCCTTCTGAGATGCCGCTCCACCCTGTCTACAGAAGACAGCTCTGTGGCCTCGTCCACAAAAAGTGAAGCAAGTCACTATCTGCCTCGTACACTCTGGTCTGATATGTCCATACTCAGCACAGTTAAAACACTATCGTACCCTATATGTAGCCGATGCAGATGAGGGATGACTCTGGCGGCTCTGGCCTCGCCCTGCACTAGCAGTCCCACTGGTCTGCCTAGTACGTTGTCTCTTTTCAGACCCTCCGGTCTGAGAAGCTCTCCTCTGACTAGCCCGCTCTCGCTCATAATCGGCGGCTCTATCCTGGTAGTCCATCAAGGACTCACAATGAAAGCCCGCCATATAGGCCCGGGTGGCATCCCTCAGTCGTCGGGAAAAGAGATATACATGTTGATCTGCAAAAGGTGAAGCTGGTCCTAGCAATGCCAGCTCCTCCTGAAATCTCCTAATGGCCTCAGAAACTAGTACATCCTCGAACCCAACCTCTACAAAGTCTCGCAGTTTCTCCCTTCTCAATGAGGCAGGGTAGAAACGCTCTCTGATCATGGTCCGCATCTGCTCATAATTGGTAACCTGTACCCGTACAGACCTCCACCAGTGTTGTGCCAAATCTCTGAACAGAGTTTGCACCAACTCGATCTGCCTGTCTGTTGGACATCTAATAGACTCCAGAGCTGAGTCCACATGTCCGATCCAAAGCTCCACCTCCAACCCCACCTTCCCAGAGAAAGGGGGTACACCCATCTGGTGAAATGCCTTCAACCAAGTGTCTGGTCTAGGCCCTCTATGCTCCTCTGTAACTCGAGCAGTCTCAACAACAGCTGCCGGTGTAGCTGACACCTGAGTAACCCCGTGGGATCTCTCAGATGATCCCTCATGCATGCATGAGGGATCATTTGAGAGAGCTTTCTCTTGGGACTTTTTTTGCATTACACTAGGGAGTTTTGTAAGTCCCCTAATACCTTTGGCCGAGAGCTTTCTTTCGGGAGTTTATCTCGAAGTCTTGAGAAACAAAAACACTTTAGGGACTTTATATAAAAAGTCCCTAGAGATGTCTCTCGGGACTTTAACGAAAAAATCCCTAGAGACAACTAAGTCCCGAGAGCCATTTGTACGGATTAAAAAAATCTTTATAAGACATTTTTTATATAAAAATGTCATATGCTATTTGATATTTTTTAAAAATTACACATATCTGCAATGACTTCACACCTTCTATTGCTGAATGCAAAATCATTTTCTTAACATGCATGTCACCAACACTCCAACTATTATGTAAACAGTAAGTAACATTTTCAAACAAGTTACAAATGCTCTAACTTATCCTCTTTTGTCCATGGCTCAACCCCTACATAAAATAAAGATCTCATAAGTAAAGTATACAAAAGCAAAAAGCTAATGCAACTAGTATACTAACCATATTCGACCTTGTGCTTTCCCTTATGCTCTTCGGTTAAGTAAAAAGTTTGGTCATGTATCAGATGGACAACCTGGTACATTAAAAAAAACAAAACTAGTAAAAGCAGAAAGGTGCCACCAACATGAACCAAACAATCTAACATATAAAACTAGGCAAAGAATTTCAGGTTTACCTTTTACAGTGGTGAGCAATTAATGTGCCTAAACTCTCTATAATGCTTGTTAAGGTACTCTTATAACTAGGGGACATCTTCTCTGCGATAAATATCCCATAAAGCACCTCCTTTGGTTGCCTCTCGCATGCCCTAACTGTTTTTTGACACATCTGAAGAATCTTTCTCACCACTAATGTCAAGCTTTGAAACATTATTAACCTTTACTGTATTTCCTATCTTTTGTCGGGTATCCACATTCAATCCTCTCTTCCTTTTCCTCCCACATGAAGGATTATTTATATTAGTATCATTCTCACCACCATATAGTTCAACTTGATCCTAAGCAATGCGCTTTCGTTTCAGTTCGTCAATTATGCTCTGCGATATTTGAGAAGTGGCTTATGCGGTGTGTATCAAGATATTCACGTGAGAAATCCAAATTCAAATGTTTGTATTATTCAAATAAAAACTATTACAAATAAACTATAATTTGGAAGTTTTGTACCCAAAAAACATATAATATGCCTTTCACACAATTTCATTCAAGATGATCATACAATTTCAAGATACGTGTAGGGGTGCACAGAGAAAGCAACTATAATATAATATTGAGATCGTGTGAAAATTTTGTTTTATATTGTACCACAACCTCTACATTCTAAGGACAAAACAAAATGTATTTCATATGGGTCTTGTACCTGAGCCATAGCAAATCTGAAACAATTTTCCAACAAATTCGTATCTCTACTATACTTAATAATTTGAGTGTCCGTACAAACTTTAATCAAACATGCAGTTCAGAAAAATTGAGCATACCGCATTATACATGTCATAATGAAGCTTAGTTACAGAATCCCCACAGCCCAATTCTTGTGCAAACCCATATGCAATGTAAGTCTTTGGTCCAATGTCTGGCTTCAATGATTCATCAAGCAAGTGAGCTGAAATGTTAAGAACACATTGTGACGTGGTAATCTTACTTTAAACTCAGTAGAAGGTGGTCAGTCTTTGAGCTTTAAATTTCAGGCCAGTTGTGTGTGTCATGTCTACCTTCAACATAACCCGCGAAGAAATGACGAATCTTGATCTCCGCCTTTTTTGAAGAACCACAAATGAATAATGATACATTAGCAAGAATAAATGTGTATTGATTAGTAAAAGACAAATATATATCCAGAGGGACTGATGGATATTGGCATATTCTTTTTTAAAACATGAAACAGTTCATCACAGGCTAAAACATGTACTACTGCTATAAATACGGAAGAAATAACAAGCATTAACATTTCAAATATGAAAAAACATGCTCCCTGCAACCTAATATCATCATCAGACAATATAAAATTGAAAATTGAAAAAGAAGCACTTAATGAGAGCTAGGCAGAAATTAAGTACTGAAAATGCAAATTGAAGAAAACAGACCTCACACCAGTCTAGACAATCAATGGCCTTGACATACAATAGTATTCAATATTAGGAGAGATACAAGGTAAACATTCAGCAATTGCCTCTTCAGATATACCTGGGTACCTATAATTATCACATAGTACAATATTTCACAAAATCTCTCTTTAGCATTTCATCGAACACTCTAGTGTCATCATTCTCATAAGCTAATATCAAGAGATTTCAGCCCAAATATAATGAAATAACACTCAAAACACTTCACTAATCACAAATATAAAGAAATAAAATTGCGAAACAAAAAACACTATGAAATCCAAGATAAGGAAGAGGTGAAGAACTAACAATGGAGTTCGGCAGCCAATGAGTTTCATGGTGAGATTCTCGGCTTTGTTATGTTCTCGCTGCTTTTAGGAGGAGGAGAGTAGTAGATAGGAAATCAAACACCATAATCGATAATCAAGCTCTCAACAATTTTTTGGGAAGACAATTAACAATGGGAAGAGTATCGGACGCGAGAGCAATCGAAGGCAACGAAATTAGGTTAGGGTTTCTATTTCTAAGGCGTTTACAATATAATTCCCAGCGGCAATTTTTTTTAAACATTTTCTCGGGACTTTTTATAAAAGTCCCGAAAGTTTAAAAGGCTCTAGTGAGTTAAAGTAATAAGTCCTGAGAGAGTTTAAAATGCTCTAGTGAGTTAAAATAATAAGTCCCGAGAGCTTAGTTTATTTTTTTAATGGATAAATTAATACTTGTTTTACTGGAGTTTTATATTAAGTCTCGAGAGTTCTAATTTTTTACGGGATTTTTTCTAACACCCGAGAAAATTGTCCCTAGAGACTTAAGATTTGTACTAGATATGTGCTGGAAGATCTGGGATAGGTTTACCCGCTCTAGCAGCCTCCTCCACTCGCCGGATATACTCGCGAAACTTTGGTCCTCCCATGGAGACATAATCCGAGTCATCTGATTGGACTCGTTGTGGACCCTGTCTCCCATCTATGCCGTTCCCAGTCTCAGGAACGACACTCTCAGCAACGTCCTCGTGAACCTCTTCCGCTGCACGTGGATCAACAGCGGAAGTCCTACCCCGTCCTCTACCTAGAGGAGGTCTAACCTTACCCTGTCCAGCTGCAAGTAAGGCTCTAGTCTGAACCATCTGCAGAGGACGCAAACCTAACTCAGAAGGCTATATATATGCCGTATGTATAGATATATATCAAATCAATCACAACAGAATATCTATCTATCTATATATATATATATATATATATATATATATATATATATATATACTGTCGAGATCTTCAGAGGGGCGATGGCTCATGTACACGATATCCCAAAACATTTGTACTCATTTCAAAACCAAAACCTTTTGAAAAGTCAGACCCCTTTCGGGTTCTGTTTATTTATCTATTCGACCTTTATCGCAGATTACAAGTGCCATTGTTGTCAACCTGGGCTTTGATACCAACTTTTTAACACCCCGAATCCGTAGGACTTGATGTGCTACTGGGATATGATCTCACAATAGATCCTGACCCTAGCCTGACAACAAGTTCACTGAATCTTACAACAAGGCACCGATAGATTAAATACAAAACATCAAACTGATATAAAAGTATCAAAAGGTTTATACAACGTGTTGCTGAGTACAAACAAAACATAAATATATACATGGTTAAAAGACCCCATATCCCATGAGAACGACCCAGTGTACGGAGCCCTCAGCAGATCACCCACTCTGGATCACTCTGCAGTTCTCCTAACCTGCAAGGAATCTACAAAATGGTATAAAACCGTTAGCTAATCATACACATATATGAGAAGATGCATAAGCACAATCACACACCAATGAATAGTAAACACATCACCATGCTATCACACATTTACCCGGTTTATTATCTTAATAACGTCTAGTCACTCAAGCGTATATATATATATATATATATATATATATATATATATATATATATATATATATATATATATATATATATCAATATGAATATATGTGACACGAGGAATATAACCCTCGCCTCTCGGGATTGGTGCCAGCTGGAATGGTGAACCGGTCTCACCTCCCGTGTACCCTATGGGAGTGGTGCAGGTGGCCGAAGAGAACCTCCAAACTCCCGGCGGGATGAAAGGACAAGTTGTCACGGCCCTACAATGGGCAGTTACTAAACCATATGTAGGTAATCATCACAACTCATAATATCAATCATATAACACACACACCACTCATGCACACATACAATATATGGATGGTAGCTAAGTAAGTCCTATGGACTTACCTCAACCTCGGAAGTCTCAAACCCAATTGGCTCCAACTCTGGAGATCAACACTGCCTAAACAAGGCATAACAACATATATCAACTCATATCCATAACAGGGGTCACACCTAGACCCAAGGGATCCATAAGGATCATACTAGGAAAGGAAAGGAAAGGATCTACCCAACTCTAGGTAGACCGCTCATACTAGGAAAGGAAAGGATCTACCCAACTCTAGGTAGACCCGGGACAAGACGCACCTGCATGACGGAAAGACGCAGGGGCGGAACAGGCAACCCGCAGGTGCGGCAATGCTGGGCCGCAGGCGCGATGACAGCGGCCGCAGGCAAGCGCAGGCACGGGCACAGGCGCTGTGACACGGCTCCCGCAAGGGCGGCGGCTTCCTGCCGCGTGTGTGGTGACAAGGATCCCGCAGGGGCGGCTTCTCTAGACCGCGGGGGCGGCGACAGTGCAGAAGATGATCCCGCGGTTCCTCTTCGGCTCTTCACGTGATCAACTCACGTCTTCTTCATTCCAAAGTCACATACAACCATATACATACACATACCAACATCAATCTACATCAACATACATCTAATCCTAAGCTAGGAAGAGGAATCAAAGGAAGAAAGAAGAGAAGAAGAAGAATACATACCACACTTGTGGTCCTAGGTTGCAAAGAGGATCAACAACCTCAACAACTAGCTCTCAAGCTCAGCAACAACCTCTACCATCATCATCATCATCAGCCACACACAAAGCCACACTAAAACACTTCCAAACTCTAAGGAAACCAAGAAGAAGATCAAGGAGCAAGGACGTAAGGCTGGGAAAGGGAATGAAGATGCTCAGCAAGCCAAAGCAAAGGAATTAGGTTAAGGAAGTGAAAGAGTAAAGCACGGGTCAAAGGTCAACAAAGCCGGTTGCATCCGCAAGAAACCGCAGGGGCGGGTTTCCTGGCCGCAGGGGCGGAACAACAGAGGAGCCGCAGGGGCTGCCTTACAGACCCGCGGGGGCGGCTAAGGCCAAAAAGGCTCCCAAAGGCTAAGGCTCTTACATTCGAGTCCAGTGGTGCGAGTCCGGTCGAGTTTTATCGTGGTAGGGAAGATGATAGAGGGACGACGGTGGAGGGAAGATGATAGAGGAGAACGGTTGAAGGAAGTTGCGGCTAAGGTTTCAGAATGGGTAGCTATGATTTCAAAATGGGTTAGGTTTTATTTATAGACATTTTAATTATTTCCCTAGTAAATTTCATTCTTAAAACACTTGTGGAAGGGTTATAACAGTAAATCGGATATTCAAAAAGGACTTCTCTATCTCATTATTCTCAATTTTATTTATAAAATTCATTTGTGTAAGGGTTATAACAGTAAATTGGATATTCAAACATCTCGTGAACCCTAGCATCCTTACTCCCACCGTCTCTCCCGTTCTTCTCTTGTTCATGTCGTGCCTCGACGAAGAACCCCCACGCCACTACTCTCTCTTGCATTTCTGTAATACCACCGGCGACCACCGAGCCCGCCGGAAGGACCACAAACCACTCTACCTCATCGTCTATCTCCTCAAGCTCACCGGTTTCCACCACTTCATCCTACCTCGCTCTTCTTCCGCCCTGTTTTATGCCTCCTCATCTCTCATCTCTTCCTTGTCGCTGGGAAGCCTTCACCACCGTCACCACCGTGAGGCCAACGCCGGAGGAGCCCAGCTCTACCCTCCCTCCATCTCTTCTTCGTCTTTAGTCTCTCGCTGCACACCCTCTGTCGCCAAGGACTCAAACCACCCCTCTCGGTGTGTATCTTTCTCTTCCTCTAACGAAGCTCCATCCACCAGCGCAGGTATTGTAGATCCACAGACTGATCTCCATCTTTTTCTTGTTACAAAGTAAATGCAATTAACTATTATTACAAAGCTAAATGGTAGGTACACCGATTTGTGTTGTTGTATCTATACGTTGCCCACCGACTGTTCGATGAAATTTCCTTGAGAATTCGCTTCATGTGGAATTAAAGTAACCTTCTTACCTTCGCTTGTCATATTAATTATTATGCTTTCAAAGTAACCTCCTTACATTCACCTCTGTTTTTAGACAGTCTACTTGGCTCATTACTGTTTCCTTGTCTAATTCGACTGGTTGAGCCAACGCAAGGTAAAATTAGAATAGTTGGCAGGATAGACAATGGCAAGACAACGCTTATCAACACATTGTTTCGGTTGATTGAGCCAACGCAAGGCAAAATTGTCATCGATAACGTAGATATCTCCACCATTGGGTTGCATGATCTCAAATCCCATTATGGTGTCATTCCTCAAGAAGCAATACTCTTTGGAGGATCTGTGAGATACAATCCTGATCCAATGTCCAAGCATCCTCCTCAATTTTCATCACTTTTCAGTCCTTATGGTACCACAACTATACCGAAACACTCAAACTCTTCTTCACATCCTATTCATCACTCCATTTCCATCAAAATGGAAGATGAGTCAAGAACACTGTTGCTCCAGAGAAGTATTGGACCCTCTTTCATCAAAGCTTGCTTCAATGGAACCCATGTTGGAATAATTAAATTCCCTGAACCATAAACGCCGAGGATCATAATCATGCTAGAATTATTAAGGAATCGAAATTTACATACCTGGTTCCATAGCACAATAATCCGATAAACTTTAGTGCGGAATCTACAAACTGAATGAGCGCCGCAGGTATATCGTCTTCCTCAGTTCAAATCTCCTTAGGGTTTCTTTAGGTTTTCTCTCTGATGGGTAGAGATATGAAAACGGCTTATCGATTTGACATCTTGGGGACCATAACCTAATATCCTTTATATATTGACCTAATAGAATCTCATTAAGCCTATTGGGCCAGAATCTGGTATCCACTCATTAAGCTCATACGGCTTAATTAAAGTCTACGGGCTTTACTTAATCGAATTACTTTAGATAGCCCACTAACAATTAGTCGTATAATATAATTGTATACCATAATATGTAAGCCCGTATAATAAGATTTATAAATAAATCTTACAATCTCCCACTTGGGCTACATATGAAACAACACAATTATATAAACCAAATTCTTTAAGTGCACGTTTTATAGACTTATTCTTTATTTCAATCTGGTTCATCTCATATATCAATATGAGATCACGGCGGCATTCGTCACAGTCATCGTAACTAAACCTTCCGTGTTCATCATGCCAATATATTCAATGACATAGATCAAGTATGGATGAGTGACATGAAAATTACATGCAATGTGATCTCATAACATGCCTATTTTCAACCGGTCCTACTTTATTCGGAGATCAATTCAAAACCAAACTTAAGTTCAGAAATATAATTTATGAATCAACTCATAAAACTTTATTATGCATAAACTAGAAGGTATAGAACATCATTTCAAACTCCCACTAAGTTAAGGATTACAAAATCTGTCAAGCCTCATGTGAGCAGTGCGCTCCTTAAATACTTTAGGAGGCAATCCCTAGATTAACGGATCCTATACTTTGAGTTTGTCCTTATATGTTCTATAGAACTTGACATTTCCTGAACTTTTCCTTCCATTGTCATAAACATAATGTCAATGTGTTTTTCCATCAAGGAGCTTTGGTAGGTGTTGTATTCAACTTGCATATATGTTATCACAAAAAAAAACTTTATTTGGCTCTTAAAGCTACTAAAAGCATGTAGCCAATGACAAATATATGCAACCATAGCGGAAGTAGCTACAAGTGTTGTTTAACACTTTTACTATATATAGTTCTTCCAACCAACCTACAATCTTAAGGTGATCGTCTTTTATTTGGCGTCTACAGAAATAGAGATAAAATATCCAATGATCTCCAAAATCTCAATTTCCATTATAACATGAAATCTTTCATTATTTGCAAGGATGCATGACTTCATGCGCTTAATAATCTGCTATAAATTTCACTTTAGTCATGTACATAATATCCGGAAGTGTACATACCCAAAACATTAGACTCCCTATGACAGTTGTATAGGGTATCTCTTATATCCTCAAAACCTCAAGGATTTTCTTGAGGGTATACATTAAGGCCGAAATTGATAACCTTTAGCTCCTTTGTGACAACTTGATGACACTTTGAGAATTATCTCATAGTATCTTTTGCCTAAACAAAAAAAGCGTCCCCAAGATCTTTCATCTCAAAAATCCTAATGAGAAATCTCTTGGTTTCAACCAATAAGCCCATATCGCAAACTGATAATATATCATCAGTAAAGTTTACTTACTCCCACTGAATTGTGAAATACAAAATTTTCAACCTTATTTACCTCAAATCCGAATGAAGTAATAACCTTATGAAATTTATAATTTCACTGTCTTATACCTGATTAGACCGTAGATGAAAATCTCATTTTCAAACCATAGTTTTTAAATCTTTAGATTCAAAACTTATAGTTGAACCAAATAAGTGTATCATCACTAGATGTAAAAACACTATTTTATTTCATCCCCTGTAGCTCTAAATCAAAATGAGACACACATGTCATTATTGTCCTAAATGAGTCATTTAATGAATATGAATGAATATTCATTCAATTTTAATGCCTTCCTTATGAGTGAATCCTTTCAAAAAACCCTTTTGATAACGCGAAATGATCTCAAACGTCGTTATCCTCAATGAATTTCATCTCACCCTTTATGACATTATTCCAAATCAGAGAAATAGAACTTTGGGTAACCTCACGAAGATTCAATAGATCATCAATTGATGTGCCTACTTTATCTTCTTGTTTCTTATGATACGTGATAACTTTCTCGTATCTACCCATAAGAATCACTTGTTCTACAAGATATACAATGTAATCATCTAAAATTGCATATCTCATTTCTCAATAAACTCCTTAATGACACTTCTTGAGGTTGTTGAGTTTGCTTTATGGGAGGAACCTTAGTGTTGTCATAAACTGAATATATATATATTGAAGAGCAATTAGAAAGTACATTCAAATTGCCTTCAATAATAACTTTAGAAAGAGATGTTAAACTCTTTTCTTAATGGACAACTACATCAACAAATATGTTCCTCAATTCTTCCCCCCAAACTCTACATCCTCAAGAAAATCTTGCATTTCCCAAAAAATTGAAGGGCAATGAAAACATAAATCTTGTACTCAACCTAAAAACACTCATACCTGATGGTGATACTTGAGGTAATCACCAAGTGTTTCTAGAGACTGAAATTATGTATACTTGAGAGTAAGCCAAATTAAGAAAATGCATTCTTTATACGCCGAACGTAATATTTGCAAAATCCTTCTTATGTGTCCAAACCTTTTACAAAAGAAGCAATTTTATATTTGCTTATTATGCTTCTTTTGTTTTAGACCCTTAATATCTCAGTTTGTCTTTCCCTTCCTCCGAGGAGTAACTGAATGAGAACACCTTTTGTAAAACCATATAAAATCTTTAAAAAAATGTTCTTTGAGATTTTCTTAGTTCTCATCTCCTCTTAAGAAGACTCAATTGGTGTTCATAATGATCATATGACCTTCACAAACAAAATATTCTCATGTTTAGAAGATTATCTTCTCTTTGGAAGATCCGAAATCTATATGAGAATATATGTTATATCCTTGATGTGAGGTTATAATCCATACACTCAAAATAATATACCCTATTATTCAACCTCATAAATTGTCCTTATTAGGGACAAAATTTTAACTTAAGTAAGCAGATAAATAAACAAACTTACTAAAAGAGAGATAAAATTTATCAATCACAATATGAACCATAATCAATTAAATACAAAGATGAATTGTACATCTCATCTCAAGATATCAAGTGCAACATCAATATCAAGTCTTTGGACAATCATATTTAGTGCTAGTGATACTCTTGTCGTGATATTCAAACATTGACAATAAGTCATGAGCAATAATAATATTACCTTTGAATAAATTACTATCCTCATGCATAACCTTATAATTGTCACATGTTCACCATTATAAACATGTATGTAATCCGGCCAAGTTTTTATACAACCTTTGGGCTGAATACAACTCGCATGGACCAACATAGACTTATCATTTAACGTTTCCTTAATGAATAATCTATACAAGAGAGGTCACTTTGGTGACATCATGTTTCGATCATTTCACCTTAAAAGTTAAACTTGTACAATCCAATACTTGTGAACTGATTAATAACAAGGAGATTGTATTCATGTACTCCAAATGCATATTTAAATAAATATAGCAACATAATGTACAATAATACAAATAGCAAGACTCTTCACCTTTAAAGCCTCTTAATACTCACCATCCGAATTTCTTATCACAATTCATTTACCAAATATGGGCATACACCCACAAATGAAAAGTATAAAAGAAAGTAGGTATGTTTTATATCAAAACACACTTCATAACATTATCAACTAAGTCCCCAAAATTGGGCCAAATAAGACGACAAAACTAGAAGCATGAAAACTTTGAGCCTCATAGTTCATAGTTACCAACCTTATGATCCAATGATCTAAATGGGAACAATACACTATAACTCTCAATGAAATAAATTCAAAAGGACAAATAAATCCTGTCAAATTATAGCATTTCTTTGGACCGACTATCATTCACATGGCCAAAATCCTAATATAAAATATTATAAACAAGATACCTAACACAAGTTGACATCTTGTGTTTGCACAAAATATCAACTGCAAGTGGTACTCTCATCGCAATAATCAAACATCGATAACATATCCGGTCAAATAATAGCCTTTCTTTGGACCGACTATCAATCACATGGACATCTTTATATATTTATCAACATTTATTTTCGCATGTGAACTTGCTATTTGGCCAAGCATTGAAACTTCCTTTGGGCCGATCAATATCCGCATAAATAACAAGTATACCAACTAATTAATATTATTATTTGGCCAAATATTGACCTTCCTTTGGGCCGATCAATATTCGCATAAATAACAAAACATCACCTAATTAATATTATTATCAAATATATACATTTATTATTTGGCCAAATATTAACCTTCCTTTGGGCCGATCAATACTCGCATAAATAATAAAATACAATTATTTGATACTAAATATATGTGTTTATTGTTTGGCCAAATATTAATCTTCCTTTGGGTCGATTAATATCCGCATAAACAAAATATCACACAAAATAATTAATATTTACCATCTCAATTGTTTTTATTGTTTGGTCAAATATTAACCTTCCTTTGAGCCGATCAATATTCACATAAACAAATAAAACCACAAGTGTATTTAACGTTTGACCAAATATCAATCTTCCTTTGGACCGATCGATATCCGCATAAACGGACTATACTCTAACCTTATAATTCTAAATAAAATTATTAAAACAACATAGACTACTTTGATAGCATATTGTTTCAATTAAGTTAATCTAAAATAAACTTTAAAAATATTAATTATCAAATATCTCGTGTAAATATAAATCCAAATATTACATTCGATAACCTTTGATCGATACTAAATATAGGGGTAAAAGACCAAATTTTACGTTCGTATGAACAACCACGCTATATATCAATCACAAAATGTCATATCCATAATCATATCTAGTGTAAATAAATCCAAATTTTACACTCGATATGCTCAATGCACGTAAATACAAACCCAAACAGACGGGTCCCACCAGATCAATCAAAGGTATTGACTTTCAAAACTTGACGTGTCATTTAAAGGTATAGACCTTTAAAACTTGACACACTGTATCGATTAAAGGTATTGACCTTTAAAAAAATATCGTATCTATAAACATGCCTAGTGTAAATAAAACCAAATTTTACACTCAATATCCTCAATGCATGTATACAAACTCAAACAGACGGATTCCACTTGATCAATTAAAGGTATTGACCTTTAAAACTTAACATACTGTATCAATTAAAGGTATAGACCTTTAAAAAAAAAAACTTAACACCTTATATTAATTAAAAGTATTGACCTTTAAAAATAAATTACACGTCGTACAACTCTCAATATATATATTGTATATTTCAACCGAGATCACTATTTTCGGATCAATTTAAACCAAAAACTCATGGTGCAAACTGCAAACTACAGTCAGATGCATGTATTCTTTTGCATAAAATTAAAATAAATCATAATATAAAAGACCTTAATGTAATTCATGCAAAAGATGATGCAAAAGTAAAAGCCAAATTTGTATAACAGTGAAAGAAAACATTAATATATATTGCCATGTCATATGCAAACTATCTAAAACCCAGTGGGTCCCGTGGTCCACTAAACATAAAGCAACAGCCCAATTTCAAAATCATAAATCAATTGGCTCACGCAAAGCAGCAACCCAAAACAGACGGCCTCACTGTACATATACAAAAAACGAAAATTGTACGCAACAATTCTAGAGGAATGTAAAGTGTCGATCGATTCATGAACCAATTATAAAACTGAATACACCGAATATCGATTATATCCTGATAAGCTAACATGATTATCGCTCTGATACCACTTGTTGGAATAATTAAATTCCCTGAACCATAAACGCCGAAGATCATAATCATGTTAGAATTATTAAGGAATCGAAATTTACATACCTGGTTCCATAGCGCAATAATCCGATAAACTTTAGTGCGGAATCAACAAACTGAGCGTCGCAGGTATATCGTCTTCCTCAGTTCAAATCTCCTTAGGGTTTCTTTAGGTTTTCTCTCTGATGGGTAGAGATATGAAAACGGCTTATCGATTTGACATCTTGGGGACCATAACCTAATATCCTTTATATATTGACCTAATAGAATCTCATTAAGCCTATTGGGCCAAAATCTGGTATCCACTCATTAAACTCATACCGCTTAATTAAAGTCTACGGGCTTTACTTAATCGAAAAACTTTAGATAGCCCACTAACAATTAGCCGTATAATATAATTGTGTACCATAATATGTAAGCCCATATAATAAGATTTATAAATAAAAATCTTACCACTCATGCTTTCCTTTTTTTTTTTTTTTGAAAATGAAAATCGGAGCTCTTAATTCTTAAATATTTTATGTCAATAATAATTGATTTTTTTTACTGCAGGAATTGGTCTTTTGACAGTTCCATACGTTGTCCCAAGTGGAGGATGGCTAAGCTTGATTTTCTTCATTTTAATTGGAACAATCACTTTCTACAGCGGAATTCTACTCAGGAGATGCATGGATGCTACTGTATTGGAATTATTTTAGCCTTCATTTTTATTTTTATATATGAAAGTTAGTGCATTACATGGTATGACTCTAATATTTCCTCTTAACTTACTCTTATTAGTGTGGTTAAGTATATTGGAATTGCTCTTAATGAAAATGATCAAGGAGAAGGTATGTTCAATAAATTAAGCGTTCTTATTTTAGCATCAATATAATTGTTTGATAATTTATATGATTGATTCTTAATTGTCTTGCTCACAAGTTCATGGTTAGTCAAGCCTCGTTCATGCATATTTCTTTATACATCTCAATAACTTTATGCATTGTCTTCTTTGGATTGAAAATACTGTCTTCGATATTGATCTAGAATGTGATCACATCTCGCTTTGGATTGAAAATACTGTCTTCTTTTCCTGTCTTGATTGGAAATTACTTTCTGTATAGTCTCCCATTTCCATATGGTTTTCCTTTAGCTAATTTTCTTTTATTTTCTTCAGGTTGCCCTCAAGGTGCCTATGGTTCTAAATATGAACAACAACAAGCAATATTCTAGCCCATATGGTAATAAACTTACATATATTATTTACATAGTAGTTGTGGGAGAAACCGATGCACAGAACACAACGGTATGTGTGCTCTTGTTTAGGTGAAGAAGCTTGAATAGAAACTAGGAACAAGTTGATGCAGTTTCTGGGCATAAATGAGGGTTTTGTAGGAGTGTGAAACCAGAGGTTCTCACTGGAGCCATTTTGGCCTTTGCCTTTTTTTGACAAGACCTATTACCTAGTTTAGCAGCTTGAAAGCCAAAGAATCATCACTGGTAGCATTTTGTTGGACAAGCAATTAGTGCACTGATAGCTAATAGGCAAAGTTATCAGGTTGATGGATAGTATTTCAATGCTAGAATAGAGAATTAGCAGCAAGTTTAACAGGCTAAGAAATATTTTCAAAAAGCCAAAGGTGATAGGAAATCTGATTTTTGTTATCAGATAGATAATCTTATTTCTTTGCATTTTCAAGGATTATGCACCTCATAAACTCAGTTGTAAATATAAAAAATCATTTTTAAGATCGAGGATTTTGTATAATATTTTGGTTGAGGTGGTCTTGGTAAGTTGTTTGTGTATTTATGTTAGTAGCTTGTGCTGTCATAATTAATGAGACTGCCAATAATTTGCGTAATGCTTATGAGAAATGATATCTCCTTTCCAATCCCTCATCCTGCTAGAAGATTACGGTGCATTATATCCCGTAGGGTGAAAGGGTGAATTATGATGATTACATGGGTTACCCTTTGATCATTGCATGTACAATATGATTTATTTACAATGTAATTTCGCGATGGTGAATTATTATGATTGTGGGTGTTTCTTGTTTAGGTGAATGTAAGACACAGGATAAGAAGGATCTTCAAGTAATGAGCATTGAAAAGTTGTTACATCATTTCAAGGAAGAAGCTGTTGCTTTTCACTAAGTAGTTTTTATCTGAAATTTTAAATTTCAGTTTTGCTTATTGACGAGCATAAATTGGGCATGTTTCATCTTTGCTTGTCCCTTTTTGTGCTTGTATGCACTTCATTTTTTTTTGAATGTTCAATTTATTTTTATAGTTTCTGTCTAATTGTGTTGAACTATGCCATACACCTCACAGTATGTGACAACACTTTGTTTGGAACTTGTTTTGTAAAAATTATCAACAGCTTTTCAAGTTAATATATTGAATTCTCTTCGGAACATGTTCATCCCTCTGTATAGTCTTGGATGTAACATTTTAGCTTTTTATTATCATATATATATACCAATATATATATTCAGTTTTGACACTGTATAACCAACGCACGAGTAATTAGAGAGGTCGAAAATTTGAGGATTTACAAGGCATACTAACAGCTTATGTAATAATAAGTTTGAAAATTTGAGGATTTACAGGCATACTGACAGCTTATGTAATAATAAGTTTTTCTGAGACAGGGATAACATTCAACAGATTTACAACGTATGTGTAAATCGATAGGTTTTTTTGTGTAACTTGACAGGGTTTGTGTAAATGGATAGGTCTTGTGTAAAAATCAAGACGGCTTGTGTAAAAATTCGAGACGGCTTGTGTAAAAAAATTGAGACGGCTTGCGTAAATCGAAAAAGAGCTTGGGTAATTACAAACTTTTGTAAAATCGAACGTTATGTTTGTGTAACAATAGTTTGTAAGTATACATTAAGTATAACTTTATAAAAAACCGAACGAGTTTGTATTTTCGATGGACCTTGTGTACCTCGGACCTTGTGTACCTCAATTTGGTTATGGGCTTGTGTAACTCGAGTTTACAATAGGAGGGAGGGCCTAGGCTTGTGTATTGAGTCCGGACTAGGCTTGTGTATTGGATCGGGGCCTAGACTTGTGTATTGGGTCCGATCCTAGGCTTGTGTAATGGGCCCGACCGTAGGCTTGTGTAATGGGCCCGTCCTAGGCTTGTGTATTGGGCCCGGACATAGGCTTGTGCATTGGGCCCGGACGTAGGCTTGTGTATTGTGCCCGAGCGTAGGCTTGTGTATTGGGCTCTGGCGCGAGCTTGTGTATTGGGCCCTGACGTGGGCTTGTGTATTGGGCCCTGAGGCGGGCTTGTGTATTGGCCCCTGGCGCGGGGCCGGCTTGTGTATTGGATCCGGACGCGGGCTTGTATTAAAACACTTGGGCTTTTATTAAAACACTTTGGGCCTTCATTAAAACACTTGAGCCTTCATTAAAACACTTGAGTCTTTTGGCCTTCATCAAAACATTTAGACCTTTGGACCTTCATTAAAACACTTGAGTCTTTAGGCCTTCATTAAAACACTTGGGCTTGGGCTTGAGTAATTTCATATTTCCAATTTGCCCTTTTAATTAAATATTAAAGATAAGTAGAGGGGCATAATTTGTTCATTGAAATGAAAAGGGGCATACTTGGTGCTCATTTCTACAAAAAGGGCATACTCTCCCATTTAACCCTATTATATTGGAGTTTTGCAAAATTTCTGTAAATAGATTTTATAAATCCTATTGCAAAAAATTGGGTAGAAAAATATAATTAAAAATAATTTGACCCGATTTTTTTTAAAACTAAATAGGTTTCATTTATTTAATGGGTGTTTATTATGTAATTTATCCTATTAAATATCTCAAATTTGGATTTTTTTTGTACAAATCCCAGTTAATTAATAATTTGCTTATAAAATATTTGAAATAGTAACAAAAATATTAATGCATAAATAGATAATTTAAAAATTACTAAGAAATTATATTAAATAGTAACCAAATTTTCAGTAAGATTTTAAAAAAATTTCTAACAACTTATTCTAAAATGTACAAAAAAAATGGACCTTTTGTTTTATTTTTAAAGAAAGAAAATAAGATAGTGTGGTAATCTTGAGGATTTTTTCATGAACTTGGGGTTGGGGTGGTTTACTGTAGTTAGCCATATATACATTAGGTTAATACAAGTAAGATGCAAACAATCTTGTACTTTGCAGTTTGTGTTAAGTTGTTTGAGTTCTATCCTTGGGCGGAAAATCAAATAAGAGATTCCTCTTTTTAAAAGTATTCGAGCCGAAACAGTTGAAACAAATTTTAATCGAGCTAAAAATAAGGTTATATTCGGCTCGTTTAGAGCAAGCTCGAGGCATGCTTGAGTGATCCGTCTCATATAATAATTCTACATAAGATTGACTTATCGAGGAGTCATCTTTAAGGATGTTATTTGAGGTGAACGAATCATCTTTAATCGAGCTAAAAAATGTGTTAATACTCGACTCGTAAAAAAGTGAACAAACTCGAGCCGTGCTTTAGTGATCTTTAGAGATGTTATTTGAGCCGAATGAGTCGAATTTTGATATGGACCCGTACATCAACCATATGTTAAATAAATAAGCTCTACTATAATAAAATAAATCAAACATCTTATATAACTCAACACCCAAACTCCTAGTACGGAAACCCGGCTGACCACTTCATTCCCGATTTCTCAGTAGAGATCTATCCTGCAAAAACCTAACAACAAGGTAAAACCGTTAGCTACCATTCTAATACTAAGGTCACTAAAGCACACAAATATATATATATATAAAGAAGCACTGTAAATCAATCATCATGCAACACACAATGTCCCGGTTTATTATCTTTCATTAGGTGGATTTAATCATTCTATTTCCAACTTTTGCTTGTAACACAAGAGTCTCCCGACTCTTGCCCTCATCCCTGTTAACCAGTAGGACTGATGTTTGTACCTCTTCCCGTATACACTACTGGACTGGTCACGGGACAATCTTCCGGCACCATCGGCCCGGACCGACGATTACGGCACGTTATCATACACTTGTGCCTCTCTTAGAAATTAAAATATAGTGATCTAGTTCGTTCATTTTATTTCACATGAATAACATTTGTGCCTCTCATGTTGTAATTTTCTTTCTTTTTATGTTAATAAAATCAATTTTTTTCTTATATTGATTGTTTTCGGAATGGATTGTATATAAAGAGCCTACTATACAAATACATATATGTATTAGAGAAGATTGAGAGAAGTTTGAGAGAGTAAAGTTTTTTTTTTTATCACAAAAACAAATTAGAATTTTTAATTAGTTGAGAAAATTTTAATTTAAATATAAAATAATTAAAGGTGAAAAAGAGTAATTTTAAAATAAAAATTGTTATTCACAATTCATATTTGGAGAAACCCTAGCAAATTTGGAAATGGAGCTTGACGGCAGGGTTCAAACCACCCCCTCTCGGTGTGTCTCTTTCTCTACCTCAGATCACCGGTAAACGGCATCTCCTTGACCTTCCGATAAACCACCGATCCTTCCTCTGTTTCCGATTAGCCGTTCTCCTCCGACGAAGCTCCAACCACCAGCGCAGGCATTGCAGATCCATAGACTGATCTCTTTTCTTTTTTTTTTTACCATTTCTTGTTTCTCTCCAGTTGAGTTTCTTATAGTTGCAGATTTTCAGCACGGATTTCTTTTCAATTTTAGAGAGAGTTTATACTCGGTTTCGATTTAAAAAATTAATGCCAAATTCATCCGTAATTACACTTTTTTTTAGTTCTCTAGTTGAATTGAATTTCATTGAACTTCATTAGTTTGTGTTTCTCTTCTCTTATGGGTTCCTTGAAAAAAAGATCAACTGGGTTTAGTCTAATGAAAAGAACCGTTGTTAAGGCCTTTCAAGTGTGGAAAAATGCACTTTCTGTTGCGGTCTTTGTCTCAACTAGGTTAGCTATTTTGGTGGCTGGGAGGCAGTGGAAGGGTTTGTTTGTGTTTACAACAACTTTGTCTCATCTGGGTTACCCGATAACAGAGATGTAGGAGGTGATGAAAGATTTAATTTTCAAATTAACCTTCGTTGCAGAAATTTATTTTAATTAATTTTTAATATTTACTTAGGGTTATAAGTTAATATATATATTACTATTTATTAATAATAGTAAAATAATTTTTACTAATATTTATTTATAATAAATTAACCATGAATATAAGAGTATTATGCAATTACAAAATTATCGAATAATATTTTCTTATAGTAAAAGTAGTATTTAAAACACAAATTAATATTATAAAAGTAAGATGTATGTGCAATTATTTATATGTAAATATAATATAATGTATTTTTTGACTTAAGCTCTGTTTTATTAAATTCTAATCCAATAAAAAAAAGTTAGATATATTTTATATAAATATTATAAAAGGAATATAAATCACAACAAAATTACAGTTTTTCATATTTTAATATAAAACTAGTGTATGACCCGTGTCTTGCACGGGATTTTGATAAAAATATTATTTGTTATTATATTTCTTTAATGGATTATATATAAACTATTTTTTTATCATTAGATAGAGTAGATAATAAGCAATAAATATTTGTACACTTTACATATAATATTATATAATACATTTATAAAATATCTAACCGTATAATAATTCATATTTTGAATTTTCTCTCCCTTATTATACCGATTCATATGTTAAAAATAGTACATTGGTAGTATATGGTGTTAAATTAATTGTTATATATAAATTAATTTAAAAAATAACACAATCTATAATCAAAACTAATTACGTTTAAGATTAATCATATTTGTTGTATAACTGGCCCACTTGGTTGGTCCGATTTAATTAAGATTTGATTTTAATATTTCGTTAAATAATTTTTTAATGAATAAACTTAATTAATATTTTGGTGGGCTGTGGTTAAATGCTAAAATGACACGTGACAGTGAACATTTTTCTGCGTGACACGTGGCAAGGAGGGCTACTCCTATAATATATATATATAAGATATATAGATAGTCGGATATATATAGAATTTTATAGTCAAAACTTTCTCATATTATCTCTAAGTCCGATTTCTTATCTAATATAGATTTATTTCCTTATGTACATATATTTTCTTTCTATATTTTTATCTTTTTAAAAAGATAAACCTATCGATTATGAGTTAAGAAAATCCATATAAATTGATATCAGCATCACCAGTTTCTTCTCAACTATTTCCGTCGAATTAGGTTTTCTCTCCTTCAAGTTGGGAAAAATCCATGACGGCCTCATCTTCATCTTCAAGGAAGATTACTCTTGTGAGCAGCGATAAAGAATTCTTCGAAGTAGACGAAATTGTGGCACAACAATCACGTACAGTCAGACACATGATTGAAGACGTCGTCGACGAGAACACATTCACTCTCCCCAATGTCGACGGAAAAACCCTTGCTAAAGTGGTCGAGTACTGCAAGAAACACGTTGAGAGTCCCACGCCCACAGATGAAGATCTCAAACATCTCAATGCCTTTGACGCTAGGTTCATGAAGGTTGACCAGAGCGAGATCATCGAACTAGTACTGGTAATTTTATCTTTGTTTTGATCAATTTCAATTGAATTTTAGTAATTTCGATATAACCCTAACTGCTATTAAAAATTGGATTTTTAGGCTGCGAATTATCTGGACATTAAGGGGCTTTTGGATTTGAGCTGTCAAACTATAGCAGACTTGATTAAGGACATGGCTGTTGAGGATGTAAGGAAGATGTTTAATATCGAGAACGATTTCACTCCCGCAGAAGAAGCAGCTACTAGGAACGAACATGAATGGGTCTTTAAGTAAACTTACAGACCGCTAAATCAATGGCTGCCGTTATGATTCAATCTTATTTTAGATCATCAATAGTTTATAGCTTGATACGTTTAATCAAATATTCTACAATGTTAATTTTAATTGATTAAAATGTCAACAGTCTTAGCAGCGTCTTAACAGCACTGATTCAACCGTAGTCTAAGATTTGATGATATTTTGCATAAAAGCCAATGTTCATCAGATTTGATGACATATACCCATTGTTGCTGCTTTATCGATAACTACAAGCTATAAATTACCGATTTCGAAGCACCAAGTTATAACTATCTTGAATGTCTGTTAGACAAACTAGTTCATGTCCGGGTATTTGTTAAATAATTATTATTTATTGTGCAAAGTTGTTAAAATAAATAAGTATATATATCATTTATAAAAACACGGATTTTATGACAATAATAACATATTATTTGACCTCTTAATTATAAAATAAAATTTGATTGGAGGGAGAGTCAGTGGTCTCCGGCGCATCTTGTCGCGCTTCTATTAATAAAAATATAGATTAAGTAGTAATCAATTAGTTCAACCCCGTACATAGGAGGGAAAAAATCACTATACCCTTATGAAGGTTAAACAATACATTCAGTCATAACCCGCACCTTGCACTTACACTGGTATTTATTAAAAGAATTTTATAAATTTTAAATTGTGTACATTAATTATATTAATATATAATTAGTTGAATGTAAGTTCATATTTGAGCGAAAATTTTCATCTCACATTGGTACATTTTTCTCAATTTTATTAATTAATCTGGCTTTTAAAACAAAAACAATATGTTCCTCAAAATAATAATTAAATAATAAAAATTTTAATAGCTAAATAATTTAAAATAACAGGTAACCACACATTTCCATATATATATATATATATATATATATATATATATATATATATATATATATATATTTTTGGAATTTATATTTTTCTAGTTGGATATGTAGGACTAACTATCTAAAAGAATTTATATATGAAATTAATAATTAAATTTGAAATTATTATTATAAAAAATTATGACAATTTTAGTAGTTATGATAACAAAATTTACTTATTCAATTGTTTGTCATGACATTAGTATTACTACTTTCAATATACTAAATACAGGTTTGGGTATGACTTAGTAATAAAATAACAATTATGATTATTGTTTGAGAATAGTGAATTAATAAAGCCCTTTTTGTATTGTTGATATCAACTAGGCCCTTAGTCATTTTATATTTATTTTTAACTTTAAAATCAATGGTATAAAGGGAATTTTAGAGAGAAATTAAAATAAAACTCTATAAATAGGATTTATCTAGGTTTGGGTTCAGGTTTCGGTTCCGGTTCGGGGTTCTGGTTCGGGGTTTCAGTTAGGGTTCCGGTTCGAGGTTCCGGTTCAAGGTTCCGGTTCGATTTAGAATCGGCTCGGGTTCCGGTTCGGTTCAGGGTTTGGGTTTGGTTGGGTTTAGGGTTTTCTTTTGGGTTGGGTTTTCCTTACAGTTATCAATTTGTCCTTCTATTTTATCTTTATAGATAAATAAAGGGGCCTAGTTTGTCCCTTGATAATAGAAAGGGTCTTCTTCCCCACTTTCCCATTTAACCCGTTTGAAAATAATGATATTTATGAATTTATTATAGAACTTGGATAAATATAAACTATATACGACTTTTAGTCTTGGTTTGAGACACTTAAACTTCATAAATTTTGCATGTATTTTTTTATATCACAAGTAGTAATGTATATATAATAAGTATAAACAATATACTCCAAGTATGATCAATTTTTGTAGTATATCAGAGCTTATGGTGAATTTTGTAACGCTCATAGAGCCCTTTATGAAACACTTCCTCTGTCTTCGGCATATCAACGTGATCTTGGAGTCTTATATTAAAACTTCGTATGTTTATCTTTGTTGAGCACAAGTTTATTCTTCTATCACCTATCAAAAATTCGTGTATAGCTCCTCCTATCTCAACCGAGCTAGATGAAGCGAGTAAAACACTTCCATACAACCGCATTAGAGATCAGGGGCATCGCTTTAATCCTCTACACAACGTCCTCAAGCCGCCAACACACCCTAAAAGATCAACCAAACAGCAAAAGTCCTCGAGTTTTGCTTTGATTGCATAATCTTCATACATTGAATCAAAGAGCTTATAGTCTGCTGAGACCAACCCATCATGTGATCAAGCACACATGATAACAATTAGAGTCACCTAATCCGGACATAGACCTTCCCTTTCCATTTGATGCAAGAAGATACCATACAGAAAATGAGTCAATATATAGACAATAAGAGCCTTGGTGCGTGATGAAGGGAAATTGGTGAACATCACTAGGTAAATTTTAGTATTTTACAACCCGATCTTCATCTTTAACAACTATAAGGCATGCATGATATGCTAGAATCTTAGAAGACGATATTGCATTGCACTTGTGTCTTGAAGTTTGTTACTATGATGCTTTTCCATGATTGATGGCACTCTTTAAGGACAAAACTTGCCAAGACAATTGTAAGCTTGAAATATATGTATCACAAAAAAATTTAAACTCAAACAATGATATGAAATTTTTGGATGCATAATCATTATAAAGCTTCACTTTGTATATTGGGTTTGGCTCAACCAAGAAGCCTTGGCTATACACCTCTCTATTCTCTAAGTAAGACAATTTGGAACCAACCTTTGGTAGATATATAAATAACCCGGAATGCTTCAGTAAAAGCTCGCGAACATGAACTCCATACCCAAGTCCTTCCGGAAGTACACTAACCTCTAAGTCTCCATCATCTTTTCAATTGTCAAGCTCAATAGCTTATGTAGAATTGCAATCACCCCCTCTTCTCAAACCTCTCAATTGCATCGCTGGTTCAGCTTCGAGTTAATCCATTCTCGTAAGGCTTCACATATGGCATTCTTTGCCATTCAATCAGCCTTTTCATTGAAACCTCTCTCGATCTTGAACCTCGTAGAAAAGTTGACTGGAAAAGCGTACTTGGTCTCAAATTCATTCAACCACGTCTATTTGTACTCCGTTTCCCGCCATTTCTTCACATGTGCAATACACATATTTTCATCTCTATTGATATCATCAGGCAAACCCAGCTCCCTTCTCACCAACCTCAAAGCGTGTAAATGAATCACCCCATTTATTAGAAGCTTCTTAATACTTCTCACATTCTCTAACTCACCACCACCCAAAACCCATATGTCTTCATCAATCAAATCCAAAATCTCGTGTCAATCTACAACACAAATTCCTCCTAACTGGATGCGTGAACACCTCAAACAAATGTGGGTATTTTCTGATGAACTCGCAAACCCAATGTTAATGCCAATCAAGTTAACCCGTCTACACATTACCGGGATGGACACATACAAACTTTTTCTCTTGGACATAATGTCGAACATGTGGAGTGCAACCCCGAGGCTTCTGAGCTGAGAGATTGTCGAGCTTGAAATCCCTTATTTTGTTCTCTAAACAATGAGATGAAATTTTTGGATGCATAATCATTATAAAAATTCACTGAATAGTTGATCATGTGATAGTAATCCAATGTGATACATGCCCTTAATTTATCATTATAGTGATTAAGAAGGGTTGCCCAGTGAAAATTGAGGTACGGCCTAGACTCCCACGGGGACAACAGTGGATAAAATGCAAAAATAAAATGAAGATTGAAATATTAAGACATGTCTTCTTGAATCTTACTTCAATTTCGTTTTTTATGTGAAAATCTCCAGGAGCTACTCTAGAAAGCTTTTTGCCTGCAAATACTACGATACAAAAACAAATCTCAAATAGTAAAGTCAAAGATAAAGGCCAATATGTATTTAAGTATTTAGCTTTTTCGTCTTTAACATACCAAAGGCAGTGTAGACGTTTATATCAATCACTGCAGTTGTGTAAAAATGTAAATTAAATGATAAGTTGAATGTTAAACAATGAAAGATTGAAAACAAAACTGAGACATATAAGTTGATTATGAAAAGTCGAATAAAAGACTCACATTGACGAAAACCACAGCTAAATGAATAAGCAAATCAAGCAATGAAGTCGGACACTGGAGGTTGTGAAATCAAGCAATGTAGGAGGAGAGTTAGGACTGTTGGAGATAATCAGTTCCCACATCGAAAGATTGGGACTACCCAACCTAGTATAGTATATAAGGTTGGTGGCTACTCCTATTGCCAATTGGTTTTAGGATAGAACCTCATCGGGTTTATGTGTTGGGATTGGGCCTAACGCGCATGTGCGCTCGTATTCACACGACCCCTATTCTTTCGGACCGAGTTCCGTCCTTAGCCGAGATTTTCTTTGGCCAAGTTTGGCCTTGCCGCACCCGCGGGCATGATGGCCGCCCCCGCGGGTTCCCGCCCCTGCGGCTCATGGAACCGCCCCTGCGGTTTCCGGCGGCTGCAGCCGGTTTTGTTGACCCTTTGACCCGTGCTTTACCCTTTCCTTACTTCTTTCCTTCCCTTGGCTGATCAAGGGTTACTTCTTCACATTTCCAATCCAGCTCTACGTCCTTCTTGCTTCTTCATCCCTTCCCTTGATCTTGCTTGAGTTTCTCTTGGAGTTTTGCTTGCAAGTTGTGCTTGGTGGTTGTTGATATGCTAGTGATGTGTGTTGTTGAGCTTGGAAGCCAGCTTTGGTGTGTGTTGATCCTCCCTGCAGCCTAGGACACAGCTGTGGTAAGCTTCCTTCTTCCTCTTCTCTTCTTTCTTCTTGGATTTCATTCCTTTAGCTTAGTATTAGATGTTTGGACATAGGATGTTGATGGAATGTGTACATTGTGGCATGTATGTGTTGTGATGGAGTGAAGACGTGATTTGATCACGTGAAGAGCCGAAGAGAAGCCGCGAGATTGCATTCTGCACTGTTGCCGCCCCCGCGCCTGGAAACCGCCGCCCCCGTGGAGACCGTGCCATCGTGCCCGCGCCAGCGCCTGCGTCGTGCCTGCGTTAGCCTGCAGCCTTGTCACCGCCCCTGCGGCTTCTACCTGCTTCGCCTGCGGGTTATCCATTCCGCCCCTGCGTCCCTTGATCACGCAGGTGCGTCTTGTCCCGGGACTGCCCATAGTTGGGTAGCTCCTTTCCTTTCCTAGTATGAGGGAACTAGTACCATGCTAGGTATCGGTTTATGATGAGTATGATATAGATATGCCGGTTACGGCCTTGAGGTTACGAGTTGGATGTGATCCTTATGGATCCCTTGGGTCTAGGTGTGACCCCTTTGTGTGATAGGAGTTTGATATATATATATATATATATATATATATATATATATATATATATATATATATATATATATATATATATATATATATATATATATATATATGTATGCCTTGTATAGGCCGTGTTGTCCTCCAGTTTGGAGTAGCGGAGAGTTGATCGTACTTGAGTTACTCTTGAGATTGAGGTAAGTCCATAGGACTTACTTAGCTATTATCCTTATATTGGATGTATGCTTGAGTGGTGTATGTGTTATATGCTTTATAGCATGTGTTATTATGGTCACCGACCTATGTTATATTGACCGCCCATTGTAGTGGCCGTGATAACCTTTCCTTTTCATCCCGTAGTGGAGTCTGGGAGGTTCACTGTAGTCAGGCTAGATCTGGTATACGGGAAGGACCCTCACCACTCCCATAGGGTACACGGGAGGTGTGTTGATACTACTCCAGCTGGCTAGAGTACTCAAAGGTACTCAAAGGTGGGGATTATATTCCTCGTGTCACATATCTTCATATACATCTATTTATACGATTGAGTGATTTAACTTATTAAAAATAATAAACCGGGTAAATGTGTGATATCATGATGATGTGTTAATATTATTGATGTGTGTTTGTGCTCTAGCATCTTCTTATATATGTGTATAGTTAGCTAACGGTTTTTATACCGTGTTGTAGATCCTTTGCAGGTTAGGAGAGCTGCAGAGTGATCCAGAGGGGTGATCTGTTGAGGGTTCCGTACACTGGGCATATTCGTGGGATTTTGGGTTTATCATTATTGTACGGATTTCAGTTTGACTTTGTACTCAGCAGTACTCTGTATCATCCTTTTGACATGTATATATATATATATATATATATATATATATATATATATATATCAGTTTCTATGTTTTGTTTTAATCTATTGGTGCCTTGTTGTAAGATTAAGTGAAGTTGTTGTCAAGCTAGGGTCAAGATCCATTGTGAGATCTTAGCCTAGTAGCACTCCGAGTCCTACGGATATGGAGTGTTACAAAGTTGGTATCAGAGCCCAGGTTGACAACAATGGCACTAGTAATCTGCAATAAAGTTCGAATAGATAAATAAACAGAACCCGAAAGGGGTCTGACTTTTCAAAAGGTTTTGGTTTTAAAATGAGTACAAATGTTTTGGGTTATCGTGTACGTGAACCATCGCCCCTCTGAAGATCTCGACAGTATAGATATATGTATAGATATTCTGTTGTGATTGATCTGTTATATATCTATACATATGGCATATATATAGCCTTCTAAGATAGGTTTACGTCTTCTGCAGATGGTTCAGACTAGAGCCTTACCCGCAGCTAGGCGAGGTAGAGGTAGACCTCCTCTAGGTAGAGGACGGGGTAGGACTCCTGCTGACGGTTCACATGCGGGAGAGATACATGAGGAGGTTGTTGAGAGCGTCGTTCCTGAGACGGGGAACGGGGCAGCTGAGGGATAGGGGGTACAGAGAGCCCAGTTTGGCGAGTCTGATCGTGTCTCCATGGGGAGATCAGAGTTCCGAGCATATATCAGACGTGTAGAGGAGGCTGCCAGAGCCGGTAGATGTGCCCCATATTTACAGGCACATGAGGGACCATCTGAGAGGTCCCACACCATTACTCAGGTGCCAGCTGTACAGGTACCTGCTGCTGAGATTTCCAGAGCACCGGAAGAGCATAGAGGGCCTAGACCAGATACTTGGTTGAAGGCATTCCATCAGATGGGTGTACCCCCTTTCACTAGGAAGGTGGGGTTGGAGGTTGAGCTTTGGATCGGGCATGTAGACTCAGCTTTGGAGTTTATTCGATGTCCAGCTGACAGACAGATCGAGCTGGTTTAGACTTTATTCCGGGACTTGGCACAACACTGGTGGAGATTAGTACGGAGTCAGGTTACCAGTTATGATTAGATGAGGACGATGATTAGAGAGCGTTTCTGCCCTGCCTCACTGAGGAGGGAGAAACTGCGAGATTTTGTTGAGGCTGGGTTTGAGGATGTACCCGTCTCTAAGGCCATCAGGAGGTTTCAGGAGGAGCTGGCATTACTAGGACCAGCTGCACCTTCTGCAGACCAGCACGTTTATCTCTTTTCCCGACGACTAAGGGATACTACCCGGACCTACATGGCGGGATTTCATTGTGAGACTCTTACAGATTATCAGGACAGAGCTTCCGATTATGAGAGGGAGCGAGCTGGACAGAGGAGAGCTTCTCAGACCGGAGGGTCTGAGAAGAGGCAGCGTACAGCGCAGACTAGTGGTACTGGTGGTACTGCTAGTGGTTGGCGTGGTTAGAGACGCCAAGGTCAGCCTTCATCTGCACCAGTTGCAGAGAAGGGACGGCAGTGTTTTAACTGTGGAGATCTAGGGCATCTGAAGCCCGAGTGCACGAGGCCATTAGTGACGTGTTTTACCTGTGGTAGACCGGGTCATAGAGCCGTTTATTGCCGCCACGACGGAGCTGCATCTCAGCAGGGTTCTTCTCCTGCCAGTGTAGCGGGAGGTGGGCAGAGGCCACCTCAGCAGCAGTAGCAGATACAGGGATAGTAGAGGGTCCCAGATCGCCCTACGACTCAGGGATCTGCTCCTAGGCCGAGTAGAGGCAGAGGCCGTGGTGGGGGCACCACTGATACCAGAGGCCCACAGGGTCGTGTTTTTGAGCTGAGGAGTGCAGATGAGCCATCTGCACCTACTGCTACAGGTACCATTCTGATTCATAATTTACCTGTTAGAGTTTTATTTGATACGGGTGCTACGCACTCTTTTATTTCTGATGCCTGTGTAGAGCGTCTTGGGTTAGATACAGTTGAGGGGATGCCCTTTATTATAGGGTTACCTGATGGTGGTAGGGTCAGAGGTACCCGTGAGATTCACGGTTGTCCCATTTCTGTAGGGACCCGTGTATTACTAGTTGACTTCTTTGTCATGTCATTAGAGCATGAAGATGTCATTCTAGGTATGGACTGGATGGCTAGACATTCTGCAGTCTTAGATGTAGGTAGGAGGACTGTTACCCTCTCTACCGATTTAGGCCAGATAGAGGTTTTCCGAGGTTGGGACCTTGGAAAGGTAGGCACAATTATCAGCGCTATACGGGCAGCTAGACTGATTGCACAAGGTTGCGAGGCCTTCTGATGTTATGCCATGAAGGAGGGGGAGAGTCCGGTATTAGAGGATATCCCAGTTGTCTGTGAGTTTACTGATGTTTATGCTGAGCCGTCCAGTTTGCCGCCTCAGAGGAGTGTGGATTTCAGTATCGAGTTAAAGACTGGTACGAGACCCATCTCGAAGGCCCCATACCGGATGGTGCCTGTCGAGATGTTGGAGCTGAAGAAGCAACTCGAAGAGTTGGCTGAGAAGGGCTTCATTCGCCCTGGCGTGTCCCCATGGGGAGCACCTGTCCTCTTCGTACGGAAGAAGGACGGATCACTGAGGTTATGCATAGATTACAGAGAGCTGAACAAGGTGACCATCAAGAACAAGTATCCACTGCCACGCATTGATGATTTGTTAGATCAACTACAGGGAGCGACTGTGTTCTCCAGGATTGACCTGCGTTCCGGATATCACCAGTTGAGGGTGAGGGAGCAGGATGTGCACAAGACAGCATTCCGGACCAGATATGGCCACTACGAGTTTGTAGTGATGTCATTTGGGCTTACGAATGCCCCAGCCGTCTTTATGGAGTTGATGAACAGTATTTTCATCAACTTCCTGGATCAGATTGTGGTGGTTTTTATTGATGACATTCTGGTATACTCTCGCAGTGGAGAGGAGCATGCAGGACATCTGAGGACTGTACTGCAGGTTTTGCGGGATAGAGAACTTTATGCTAAGTTCTCTAAGTGTGAGTTATGGATGCCAAAGGTAGCATTCCTGGGTCATGTGGTTTCAGCTGAGGAGATCAAGGTGGATCCAGCGAAGATTGAGGCAGTAGCAGCATGGACGACACCGACGAACGTCAAGGAAGTACGTAGTTTCCTTGGCCTAGCCGGTTATTACAAACGCTTCATGGAGGGTTTTTCTATGACTGCCCGTCCACTGACGAGTTTGCTGAGGAAGACTACCAGATTTGTGTGGTCTGATCAGTGCAGGCAGAGTTTTAAGGAGTTGAAGAGGCGTTTGACTTCTGCTCCTATTTTGGCACAGATAGAGGGTACTGGGGATTTTGTGGTTTACAGTGATGCATCAAAGCTAGGCTTGGGATGTGTTTTGATGCAGCGAGGCAGAGTTATTGCTTATGCGTCTCGACAGTTGAAGACGTATGAGAAGAACTACCCGACTCATGATCTGGAGTTGGCAACGGTAGTTCATGCACTGAAGATCTGGAGACATTACTTGTATGGTACTACATGTCAGATCTTCACAGACCATAAGAGTCGGAAGTCTATTTTCACGCAGCGGGAATTGAATAACTGCCAGCGTAGGTGGCTCGAGCTGATCAAGGACTTTGATTTAGAGATTCTGTACCATCCAGGGAAGGCGAACGTTGTAGCCGATGCCCTGAGCAGGAAGACGCCTCGAGAGCAGGCGATTGCGAGACTGACAGTTCAGCATCAGTTGCAGAGATACCTGATCTGGTTAGAGCTGGACATCCAGTTTCCTGATGAGGATGCCCAGCTGCGTACTTTAGAGGTTCTTCCTGATCTGTTGGGCGAGATCCAACAAAAGCAGGAGACCTGCCCTACTTTGATGAGGATACGAGATAGGATGTCTCGGGATGAGGCACCACAATTCCTGCTTGGAGCAGATGGAGTTTTGAGGCGCCGTGGTCGCGTCTGTGTATCTGCTGATACAGAGCTGAGGTAGAGGATTTTACAGGAGGCTCACTGTACACCTTACTCTGTACATCCAGGTACGAGTAAGATGTATCAGGACTTGAGACATATATATTGGTGGGGAGGGCTGAAGCCCGATGTGGCCAGATTTGTGGCACAGTGTGCGACTTGCCAGCAGGTCAAGATCGAGCATTTCAGATTTGGAGGTGAGCTCCATCCACTTCCTGTTCCACAGAGGAAGTGGGAGGACGTCACCATGGATTTTGTGACCGGACTGAGGCTGAGCCGGAGTTTTGATGCCATCTGGGTCATAGTAGACAAACTAACGAAGACGGCATGTTTCATTCTTATCAGGGATACGTGGCTGGTGAGCAGATTAGCTGAGGAGTACACTAGGTAGATAGTGAGACTCCATGGTGTACCGAGGACGATCGTCTCAGACAGAGATGGACGATTTACCTCGAGATTTTGGCAGCAGATTCAAACTGCTTTGGGGACGAGTTTGCACTTTACTACTGCGTTCCATCCTCAGACAGATGATCAGCCAGAGAGGACCATTCAGACCCTGGAGGATATGTTGCGAGCTTGTGTGTTGGATTGGGGACAGGTGTGGACGTATCATCTCCCACTTGTTGAGTTCTCCTACAACAATAGCTGGCATGCATCTATTGGGATGGCCCCATATGAGGCACTGTATGGACAGAGATGTCGTACCCCGTTATGCTGGGATGAGCAGAGCAGTGTCAGTAGTTTAGCACCTAATCAGATTCAGGATGATATGGCTCGACTAGCATTGATTAGAGAACGTATGCTGACTGCACAGAGCCGTCAGAAGTCTTATGTTGACAGGAGGCGTAGACCTCTAGAGTTCAGGGTTGGAGCCCATGTGTGGCTGAGAGTGTCCCCGACACGAGGTGTTAGGCGTTTTGGCATTAAGAGGAAGTTGAGCCCCCGATATGTCGGACCGTTCGAGATTCTGGATCGGGTTGGGAGCGCAACTTACAGATTAGCCTTTCCTCCGAGATTAGAGGGTGTTCACCCTGTGTTTCACGTGTCTTAGCTGAGGGAGTACAAACCTGATCCGAGGCACATTGTGAGTTATGAGGATTTGATGGTTAAGCCGGACCACACGTTTGTTGAGCATCTTATTGCAGTCCTAGAGCGAGGTATGAGACGCTTGCGTTCGAAGGACATTCCCATGTTGAGGATACAGTGGTCGAGACGAGGACCCGAGGAGGCTACATGGGAGACTGAGGATAGTATCCAGAGGAACTATCCAGAGTTCTATGCTGAGATAGGTGCACCAGTAGGATCACCGAGTAGATCTTAGTACTAGCTTGGTGAGTCTTATCTGCTTATATGCTTATATGCTATGATGTGTTTATTTCATACTAGCTTTGATATGATTATGATCTTATTAGATCTTGTTGTGCTAGTATGATTCTTGTTTATAGCTGGAGATGGCTCTTTTCTCCATGCTATTGTGATACGTTTAGGTTTAGCTGAAGATGGTTCTTCCCTCCATGCTATTTTGATGGACATAGTAGTGCTGGAGATGTTCTCCCTCCATGCTTTCTGTTATGGTTATGATACAGCTAGAGATGTGATTCCTCTATGCCTTGTGATATGTTTATGGTTTGGCTAGAGATGGTTTTCTTCTAGGCCCTGGAGAGTATGTTGTGTTGCTGGAGTTGATGTTTTCCTCCATGCTTGTGTTTGAGGCTATAGAGAGAGTGTACCTCAGCTTGTGAGTCCGAGTGGTTTGAGGTTTTTGCAAGTTTCGGGACGAAACTTGTTTTTAGGGGGTGAGGTGTAAGAGCCTTAGTCTTTCGGACCGAGTTCCGTCCTTAGCCGAGTTTTCCTGTGGCCGAGTTTGGCCTAGCCGCACCCGCGGGCACCAGGTGCCGCCCCTTGCTCTTGGCTGATCAAGGGTTTCCATCCTCACTCCTTTCTTCAGCTTCCCACGTTCTTCTTGCTTATCCCTTGCTTCACCTTGATCTTGTCTTGGTTTCCTTTGGTTTAAAGTTGTTGTACTTTGTGGTTGATGATGGTGCTAGTGTGTGTGTTGCTGAGCTTGGAAGCCAGCTCTGGTGTGTGTTGATCCTCCCTGCAGCCTAGGATCTTCAGTAGTGGTGAGTTCTTGCTAAGGGTATTGATGTTAGTATGTGTATGGACATGTTTGTGTGTGGTTTTGGAA